>JACEFO010002278.1:600000-929538 GCA_015342445.1 Digitaria exilis
TTCTTTTATTGCTAAAGGTAGCTATAATAAAAAAAATATGATATTTTGAAAAAAAATAAATAAGACGAGTGGTTAAAGTTAGAGTAAAAAAAAAGTCAAACGACTTATAATTTGAGACGGAGGAAGTAGCAGCTAGCTATGGGAGTTCAAGGCAGGCGCTAGCGAGCTACATGGCATGTAGTCCGCTGCTTCAGGAAAGGAAGTGTATTCTTGTGGGAGGCTATGTATGGCAGCTGGGCTGCAGGGCCGGTCCTGTAGTTCAAGCAAACGGGACAACCGCCCCGGGCCCTAAAAATCTTATGGCCCCATCTCATATATGTGTTTTAACATATATAGTAATAATTAACATATATAAAACATCTAAATAAATAAAACATCTATATTATTTGATGTAACTCAAAATGAGTTATCAAAATTCTGAACGTGAAGTAGTACCAAGTGAAGTAATAGCCCAAACCAAGTATTTCATGTAGCTTATATGTATACTAAGTGCCTAACTTAACCAAAGCAAACAACTAGTCCAAGTTCATCCAATCACCCATGCGCATAGTTCATCTCCACTGCCAGTCCATCATTGCACCACCGACGACTAAGTAAAAAGATTGGCCGCCGACTAATAAGGTTAGCAACATAGCATTTAGTTCCTTACGATATATTCGTTCATTCTTTCCTATTTCTTGTACACAAATTAGACTCAAATTATTTTTAATGATGATTTTTTTAAAAAAAAACTCTAGTGGAGTTGATTAGATGTAGCATGTTTGTTGTTTGAACCAGTAAACATAGCGGACTAGCTAGCAGAGTACTACGCCGTGGCACCTACAAAGCCGACCGTCAAGAGGGGCGTGCCGGTGTCGCCGCGCTGCCGACGGCATCGCGCTCCAGGCGCTGGGATCCACACGTCGGCGCCCAACACAAGTCCGACGCCACCGGCGCGCCCCTGAACGTGCACGTACTCCTGCGCGAGGCGTGGGAGAGAGAGCATCGAAGGGCACGGCACGGGTTTGGATCGTCGTCGGGAACTCGGGAGGGGAAAGGCTGATCGGTGAACGGTGATGGCAACATCTAAAACAGCAGAGGGACACGTTGCGCAGAGGAAATGAGCAAAAAGCAGAGAGCATGTAGCCATCTGTTAATAACGAAATCTGCACCACTCACTCTCGCGCCTGATTGATCCACGTCGCTTCGAATTCTGGATCTTAATCGGACGGCCACAGAAAGCAGGCAATTCACCATCCCTACCGCTATCACCTTCGAGAGCCTTCACCATGCCAGCCGATTCAGCGTCTGCCCACAGTCCCACACACACCGGGGTGCCGCACGTCTCCTGCGCCCCAGGTGTCCAGGTTCATCCATCTCACCGTCATCACCGAGCCTTCCCACACACAAAACAGAGTCGTCGTTTCCGTTGGTCTCAGTTCGTGGTTCGTGGAGCTTCCGAGCAACATACGAGCAAAGAGCTCAACGAGGAAAGGGTCCTGAGAGGACCACCCCATCTCCCTCCGGTGTGTAACGCATTACGCCGGCAGCTGAACTACCGAAACTCTCAAGTCTCTTCGACTGAAACGTTAGCGAGTCTGCTAACACATTTTGCAGGTCACGCCACACCAGGTGTGCAGAATACCAGAAGTCCAAACGTTAGGGGAATGGGCCTGGGTCTGCGCGGGTATCGAGTCGTATGTTGTCATCTCCTAAAACGCCATCAATTCAGCGAAGAGCTTGCAGCAGCAGGGCCGTTGTGCTCGTTGGTCAAGTCGAGTTGATGAACGCTACGTAGTACATGCAAAGGTCGCCAAGTAAAGTAGTAGAGCCCAAGTAGTACGGACCGTGCAAGATTCCAACTACAGAGTTTTATTTTTGCATTATGATTTGCTTAGTAGTATGGTTCATTATATGACCACCAGACAACATAATTGTTCAATTCATGAGAAGTTGATAACTACAAGGCATAAACTCAGTACTGCATTTTATCCAAAGCAACATTGCCTATCACTGATATGAAGTTTCGGCCAATGTTATCGTGTTCCATTTCTTATTTTCCTTTTGTTGTGATTCGAACAGTGTTTAAATTTAGAGAAAAGCATGCTAATATTTTGGTAAGTTAAGATAATTGATGGTAAGATAGTTTCAAATTCATTATAGGATTTGGATGACACATTCAAGTATAGGATGTAGATAGATTACAAAATAATGGAAAATTACCACAAAGCGCTGGTATATTAACGACAAATAATCGAGATAGCAAAGCATGTAGATAGATCATGAGCAAAGCAACCGGGCGGGGCGCGATGCGTCGGACGTGTACATGCGCGTTGGCCGTGACGCAGCCGGCGCCCGCGCCCGTGCTTGTTCACACACATGTTGCACCGCGTCAAAACCAGGCAGCCCGCGACGCGTCACGTCCCGTGCACACACACATTCCCGGCGCGGCGCGGCCTTCTCGAACAAACCCGACACCCCTCTCTCGCTGCCGGCGCGGGCCCCACGCGTCAAACCCGTGGGGCCCCCAGAAGCAAGAGGAGAAACCGCGTATATTATTATATATATACGTGTCCTCGTCGATGCCGCTTGGTGGAAACAAGAGGAGAAACCGCGAGAAAACGACGAGGACTCGCCGCAGCAAGCAAGGCGTGGACTGCGAACAAACCAAAGCGCAGCCGAGCCCCCCTCAACAGCTGCCTGCCCATCGCCTCCGCTCTCGACGCCGCTGCTCTTCCCCGCCCCTGCCTGCGATGGCCGCCGCCGCCCCGACCAAGATCCCCGCGACGATGCGGGCCGTGCAGTACGACGCCTGCGGCGGGGGCGCCGAGGGCCTCAAGGTAACCGCGCGCCGCTGGCGCTTCTCCCTTCCCCTCACCAACCCGCGCCGCCCCTCCTAATTTTCCTCCAACGACGACGAGGGGGCCCCAAGCGTGCCCGCAGATTAGTGGTTCCTTGCTTCCTTCCTTCCTTAGTGCTAAAGACGTCTTAAGGTTAGTCGATTGGTGGTTTGGTGGACTCGGGCACTCGGTGGTTGGTGGCCCACAGTTGGTTTTCTAATACCACCAGATTAGTACTCTGTACTCGCAAGCAGGAATTGGTGGTTGGTCGAATTGTTTTAGTACTGTCCAGTTGTTAGTTGATGCGGTGGAATATTGCTGTCGGTTGACTAGATTCCACCATGCCACAAATAGTCTTTCTACTATAGTAAACGTCAAGCGTGTAGTGCTACTACACTGGATGGAACACTGTCGTGGTCAGATTACACCAAATACATGCCTGGTGTTTGTTAGTTTGCCAGTCCTGCAGATTATCCACATATCCTAATAGTCAATTGTGTGCCTCACTGGTGACTTGAATTACTACTCTCTGGCTAATGATTGGCCGGTTTCCGCGCACAGTAGAACTAAAATTAATAAGGGGAGTTCTGTTCCTGCGTAGTTTAGCAAAACTCTGAAGATGACTCTATCTTTAATTTAAAGTACATACACTCCTCACAAGAAAAGAAAAAAGAACTAGTCAGCCAAATCTGATATGCCTCTTATGCAGCATGTGGAAGTTCCTGTCCCTTCAGCGAAGAAAAATGAGCTACTGTTGAAACTGGAGGCAGCAAGTATCAATCCGGTGGACTGGAAGATACAGAAAGGGATGTTACGCCCTTTCCTGCCTCGTAAACTGCCTTGTATCCCAGGTAACCATCCTTGTTCGTCATTGTCTCGTTTGGAATGAGCACCTAACTATGACTTCGACCAACAATTGCCCATTTCTTTCATTGCATAAATTTTACTCTTCACTTACAGATCGATATATAGTTATTATATAAATACCTGATGTTCATGTTTGGGCCTAACTTAAGCTTGTGTAATGCTGTTTATGTTCTTCATCTTGCATTTCAATTACTTGTAATGACGACATGTCACTTGATAGTGGGTAGTGGGATAGAACATTCTTTCGTTGCCAAAACTTTCCTCTTTGTTTACAGATCGATTTGTACTTATTATATAAATACCTGATGTTCATGTTTGTGTCCAACTTGAGCTTGTGTAAAATTTATGTTCTTCATCATGTATTTCGATGACTGGTAATGATTATATATGTAACCTGACAGTGGGTGGGATAGAACATTCATTTGCCATGTATTTTGGGAATCCGAGTCTATTTACACATTGTCGCTATTGTACTCCAGAAACAGAGATGTCAGTGCCCATTTCACCTTGTTTGTGCTTATGAGGATTATATCATAAAAGAGAAATTTGTGTAACATGTAGTTGCCTTATGATACCGGTTTTTTGTTTACTGTAACATGATAATATTGTCTGCATCTTTTTTAATAGGATTTTGATCATTTCTATAATCAGTTCTGCTAACCCCTCTACCTTCTGTTGCAGTAACTGATGTGGCAGGGGTTGTGGTTGATGTTGGTCCAGGAGTTAATGGATTCCAAGCTGGAGATCAAGTTGTTGCCATGCTCAACTCATTTGTAAGCATGCTTCACTCTTAATATCCAGAGAAGTGGTCACATTTGAGATGCTTATGACTTTCTAGTAGCTGGCAGTTGTACATTCGGATTGCGAGATATGTTGATGTTTTCGTTATGCCTTAAATCTATTGGTAGGTGAAGTCGCATTCTAATTCGTTTTAACACTGCCATTTTAATAGTATGGAGGTGGACTTGCCGAGTATGCGGTGGCATCTGAAAGTCTGACCGTCAAGAGGCCTTCTGAGGTATCTGCTGCTGAAGGCGCAGGGCTGCCCATCGCAGCCGGCACCGCGCTCCAGGCTTTGAGGTCCATTGGCGCCAAGTTTGACGGTTCTGGCAAGCCCTTAAATGTGCTGATCACTGCAGCATCTGGTGGTGTCGGGCTCTATGCTGTGCAGCTTGCGAAGCTGGCGGGTCTCCATGTCACTGCCACCTGTGGCGCACGCAATATGGAGCTGGTGAAGAGCCTGGGCGCAGACGAGGTGCTCGACTACAGGACGCCTGAGGGTGCCAGCCTGCAGAGCCCATCAGGGAAGAAGTATGATGGTGTCGTCCACTGCACGGTCGGGATCAGCTGGTCGACGTTTGAGCCTGTGCTCGCCACCAGTGGGAGGGTGATCGACATCACGCCGAACTTCACCGCCATCCTCAAGTCAGCACTGCACAAGGTGACGTTCTCCAGGAAGCGGCTGGTGCCACTGCTGCTGTGGCCCAACAAGGCCGACCTCGAGTTCCTGGTTGGACTGCTGAAGGATGGCAAGATGAAGACATTGATCGACTCAAAGTTCCCACTGAGCGAGGCGAGCAAGGCGTGGGCGAAGAGCATCGAGGGCCACGCCACAGGCAAGATCATTGTCGAGACGGAAGGCTGATCGGTTATGGCATTAACACAGCAGGGAGGAGTATACGATAGTAGGCTATAGACATTACAGGATTGACGATAGTAGGGGTGTCTTGGGGTGTCGTCGTACAGAAAAATAGTGAGGAAGATGTTTAAATGGTTGTGTTATTTGTTTTCGATTGGGAGTGTCTTGAGTGTGGCTTCGTCGTATAGAAATATTGGTGAGGAAGATGTTTATATGACTGTTTCTTTGTTTTGCATTAAGAGATGTTAAATTTCTCGAGCAGGTTGGGGTTTTGTCGATTGTAACGGTTGATGGATGAAGTCAGATTCGTAGTATTTTGCAGATGATGTTCAGCTCTTTGTACTTCTCTTGGTACATTAGTACGAAACGAAATATCGGCCTAACATACACTGCAGTTACTTGTGAAGGTAGTCGCCTGTTTAGTGTGACAGCCTAACAATACAAATCACATGATGCGTGATAGCCCAAAGATTTCTCGAAAATATTGATTTGTTGTATTAACAAAAAAAGGTTTTCAAATTAGTTTAAGGCTTAGCTAAATTTCTGGTCTAAAAATCTAATACAATATTCCTTCTGTTTTCCACATTAGCTTCCCTCTGTTGCAATATCCCAAACAGAAACTAGTAGGCTAGTAGCTGTAGATTGTCGTAACATTTCCCAGAAATGGCCGAGGAGGGACAAAAACATAAGCATGCGCTGGCATTGGCAGATTCCAGAAACAAGAAAATTATCTTACTTAGCTCTAAACCATAACTTATATTTGATAACAATCAATGGAAACTATAAATCGCTGGCACCTCAATGGACCCCTCTAATTTTGGAATGAGTAAAAAAACGGGAAAACATAAATCAGCTGATCGACGAAGCCACATACTAGGACTACATCTCAATAGACGTATATTCTACAATTAGTAACCAATATAACCACTGCTTTCCCTTGCCACAAAACAAGGTAAGCATCAATTTATGACCTGACTTTTTCTGATAAACCTCACATGAACCCAAATCCGCTACACCTGCCACTCTCTTGGTCAACCATGATGGTGGCCATGAACTCTTGAACTATTACGGACGCACAGCTACCACGAACTCACTTTGCAGCCGCAGTAGCAGCGGATGACGCTCGGGCACCACGACCACCAGCACCAGAGTGGTCGACACCTCCACGTGATGAGCCACCCCTGCCACCACCTCGGCCACCATAATCGGATCGATAATTGAACTCGCCCCTTCCATAGCCTCTACCTCCGTTGTAAGTGCCACGGCCTCTAGGGCCTTCGCCTCGGAAGTTACCACCTCTACCTGGTGCAAACCTTCCTCCTCTGCTACTGCCTGAAGCCAGAAATAAAACATATCAAACTGTATGATATCGAATTGTAGCTCATATGGTTACAGACAAACTGTATGACTAAGCAAAATGTAGCTCATATGGTTACAGACAAACTGTATGACTAAGCAAGATGTAGCTCATATGGTTGTCTCAGAACTTGTTATTTTCTAAAGTCATTATCGCTATACAAACAATATACTTTTTTACAGTCAGATGATCAAAACAAGTGCCACTCTATTATTATTCCATTTGTGAAGAATAAGATCACTTTACAGAACCCACACTTGAATACCAAACTGACACCTATAACAGGTGTGCTTATGTTTCCCATTATCATTGCATTCTATAGAACACAAACAAACATATCCTTTTTTCAAAATAAACGAATTTGAATTCCATAAGCAGTAATTATGACTTAAGGCCCGTTTGGATAGCAGAGGTTTGCAAAACTTTACTGTAGCAAAACTTTACTGTGGCAAACTTTGCGGGAGGGATCACGGTTTTCGATGGAATGAAAAGTGAACTTGAACCAATCTAAACGGGGCCTTAGATAGCAAATAATGGCAACGGATTATTTGGACATACCACGAGAACCAGTAGTTCTTTTCTCTTCAACGTAACACTGCCGATCACTAATCATTACAGGAGAAGCCTGCAATCACAAGTCATTGTCAGGTAAAGTATCATTCATGTATGCAAGAATAATTATCGACAAGTAAAAGAATCCTTCATATATGCAACATTTGTTCAGCCAGTTCCAGAACAAATAAAAAACAAAAATAAAAATTGCGAGTTCCACAACATACAGGACACCCTACCAAATAGCCAGACCTGAATACACACCTCTGAGCAGAACAAATAAAAAATATTCAAAACGTACAAACTAGGATAAAGATACTAAACAAAAGTAACGACGCTGTCAAACAAGCAGGAGGGTCACATATCATTTCACTATATATATATATATATGTTCTTAACTAGAAGAAGCAACCAGCACCTACATAGCACTGGGGGAGTGGAACAGCATGAGCAAAGCCAAAATAAATTATTTCACAGCTAGCATTCCAACAGCATTTGTTCACGCCAATAGGTTAATAAAAACCAAAGAGTCCACAACCAACACAGCAAAGAGAAACAATAGTGGGTCTGGAAAGCTCCATAGGTTGACCCAGACTAAGCAGTATAATGTTATGGCTCCACAAACATATCTCCCACCGTTAATACCAGCCAGAACTTATCTGAAGGAATACAAACTTACTGCAAGTAAACTAATTTTGACTAGCTACACAAACCTTATACAATACCCATGTCCCATAATCATTAAAAAAAAAACTGACATGAGAACAGGGCACACATAATTAGATTAACTCATTAACTGAAGAATACCTGATCAAAAAGTAACGAGAGTAAAATGCAAATTTGGTACCTCTATTGCAGTTTGAACTGCACTGGCATCCTCGAATTCTACAAAGCCAAAACAAAAGCCTTGGATCTGTGTTTCCTCAACAGGAATACAAACAATGTTTTCAGTGTTAGGCTCCTGAAGACTCCAAAAATTAAATAAAAAATCAAGGAGAAAAAAGTACCTTGTTGCTTCTAACTTGGATGCCTTCATGTTTAATGGTGCCAAATCGCTTGAATTCTTCTTCTAGCTGTTGTGGTGTGGCATGTAAAGGCAGATTCCGCACATATATAGCATGTGCATCAACTTTGAATATTGGAAAGCATGTCAGATGGAGTCAATCGAAATCAATAAGTGCTTCAGCTGCAAGTTTGGGTTGAGAAATACCTTCTGGATCCTGAAAGCTGCCACTCTGAGGGGCAGGACTGAAAGCTGGAGCATCAGCGACCACAACAGGAGCAGGAGGGGCTTGTTTCTCTGGTTTCTGAGGTGCAGGCCTAGAAGGAACTGCACGAGCTGGTGGTCGATACTCTTTCATGACCTTTACCTAGAGCATAACATAAAGAATTGTTATGACAAAGGTAATCATAGAAAAGCCAAAAGTTACTCTAATATTAGCCTCATCACCAAATTAAGTCGTAACCAACAACATAGCCAATAAAGTCTTCAGAATCTTCTACACCAAGAAGACTATAAGTAAAAAACAATCTGACAACAAGATCAGCATGAAAATATCCTTGTTTGCATTCATGTTACACTAAAAATTAGTTTCAAGATTATTGCACTTTTTTCCAAATTATTCATAATCATTTAATGTAGAATTGACACTTGGTGCTCAGAAAGCTTCATGTAGAGTTATGAACAGTGAAACTCCAGATTCCAGGCAACATGGCAATTGAGTGAACTCTTCTTCGTTGCTAACAAATAATTATTCCAATGTTTGTTACAAAACATAAGAACAATTCACTAACAAATTGAAAATTATAGTAGACCTCTAGAAATATGTTCACCAGTAAGACTCATAAATTTCATGTGACAGCATGATGCAAGGAAGAGAACAGCTTTCAGAAACTTACAATTGAAGCATATGACTTCTTTGGGGCCTCCTCGACCGGTACAGGGGGTGATGAACTTGCCGCAGCCGCTGCTACATTATTCGGCACTTCATTTATGACCTCAGGAACCGGTGTTTCCTCAACAACATGCTTATCCACATCATTCGGCGGGCTGCAAACCTCCACCCCATTCAGATGTTCCTTCTCCTGAGCTTGAGGTGTAGCCTCAGCCGCAAGCTGCTCAGGCTGTGGTGAAGCATCTACAAGGAAACAGGAGGGCACAAGCCATCTAAACACACGATTCCCATCGCAAGAATGGAAATATTTCAGAGATGTTTGAGCGCAACCCACCCTGCTCGCGAGGCACGGTCTCGGTGTCTCCCCCAACAGTGCCGTTCGGCAGGACGGCAGCAGGGGCCTCCTCCGCGTCCACCTCCGGTGTCGGCGGCCGAACCACAGGCTGCTCGGCCCCCTCCTCCACTTCCTCTTCCCCGACGTAGCGCAGTATGTCGTTGAGCACGTAGTAGCCCTTCTCCTGCGGCGCGAGGAAGAAGGACTGCACGAACTCGCGGCTGGCGCCGCCGCTCCTCCCCGTGAGATGGCCCATGACGAGCACGGTGACGCCGCCCGACTGCGACTCCTGCGCGTCGACCGACTTGATCTCGGCGCGCGTGATGCCCATGGACACGATCTTGTCGTTAATCGCCTGCACGAACCAAAGGAAACCAAGCGCGGGCGGGCGAGCACAGATCAGAGGCGCGCGGCACACGTGTCTCCCGTAGCGAGAGAATCAAGCGGGGCCGGGGTGGGGTGGGGGAGGGAGGCCCAGATCTGGGCGGCGGGGGGCGAGGAGGTCTTACGTCCATGGTGGTGACGGTGTCCATGCCGTCGGCGGCGGCTCCGGCGGGGCGGCCGAGGCGGCTGGCGTCCTGGTAGAAGCGGTGGACGAGCTCCGGCGACTGGTGAAGGATGTTGTAGTACTGGTGCACGAACGCGTTGCCCACCTGCGAGCGCGCGCACAAGGAGAGAGGACAAGGTCACGCGGGCGAAATGGAGTCAGCGCGGATCCGGGGAGGGAGGGAGCGAGCGGATCGGGGGGTGGTGCGGGAGAGGAGGAGGAGAGCTTACCACTTGCGCCGGCGGCGGCGATCCGGGCGCCGCGGGGGCCGCCGCGGCGGCTCCGGCGGGAGGCGGCGGCGGCGATGCCATCGGGGAGGAGGAGGGGGTTAGGGTTTTGGGGAGGCGGGGAGGGAAGGGGTTTGTCTGGTGGCGCCTCTCTCTCTTTTCCCGCAAAGCTGGCGAGCGAGCGGGGGCCGAAGGGGAAAGGAAAGGAAGGTGGAGTGCGGCGGCGGCGGGGGTTATACGGGCGCGGGGGCGCAGCGGCACGTGCGAGCCGAGCCCGACCTCGCGTGAGGGCGGTTGGGCGTTGGGACCCGGGCGGGGCGGGGCGGAGCGAGACTGTGACTGGACGGCCGCGATGCGATATGGTCTGGACGTCTGGACGGGGGATGCCGGATGCGCGCGTGCTTTTCGCTTGATTTGGGCTGCCTGCCGCGTGATCTGAGCCGATGCACGTAGAATTGTGTTCAGATTCGTGAAAAAAATACTTGTCTAACAAGTTTTTCCTATTTATCTAACTCACAGAACACGTTTCCTAGTGTACTATTCATCTAGAAAAAGTACTTTTTACTTCGAATATGAACACAGGCTAGGTCTGGCTGCTGCACTGCTGTGCCCACGGCACGTACAACAGTTTAATTGTCTTTTCTTATACAGACAGTTTATAAAATGTTGTTTTTTTACTGTCTGCAAAAATAGTGTACACGTAGGAGTTGCTCACTGATCTGGCACCCAAAATACAAAAGATAGGGGCTAATTGCCTGTTGTACGTGCCCTGAAGTGCTGAGAGTGTTGAGGACTTCGTCTCCGTGTACCTAAAGATGTACAAACGGGCGGTCTAGCCCGGCCCCGGCCCAGGCCTGGGGTGGACCGGTCAACAAAGGGTCGGGCCTGGCCTGGCCTGGCCCTACTGATTGCGAGCATCATTAGGAGCGATGTGAGAACGGGCCGGACGGGGTGGTTCCTCGCGAGGCCTGTCTGTACCTTTCGTCTTTGCGGCGGAGCTACCATAGTGGTTGCTCTGCCGTTTTGCCGGGGGTGTTCGATGGTGAGAGGAACTCTTGCTCTTTGAAGCGGGGAGGCTTCCCTTTAGGCGGTCGACCATAACTGTTGTGGCTTCGAGTCGAGCTTTGGCGAGGTCGATGTCGGGGGTAGCTTGAAATCCTTCAAAGACGCTAACAGCGAACATGATGTTGGCCGCAGGTGATTTGAAGATTCCTTCTTTGTCAAACTCCCCGGTGAGATTCTTCCTTTTGATGTGGCGACGCCTGAGGGCACGGTTGCGGTTGCGCTCGATACGGAGTTCTCGGTCTGCATCCGTTTCTCCGTCGACTGTTGGAGCATCGTCGAAGACGGCTTTGTCGTCGCTGTCTTCGCGAAGGGTCACGCAGAACTGGCAGTCGGGGTTGATGTGCCCGGCTTGTTCGTCGTCAGAGACGATGAAGAGTTCTCTGCCTTCCTGGAAAGGAAGCAGAGGGGAAGTACCCAGTACTTTGAAGGTGTCCTCGGCCGCTTGGAGCGCCAGGACGGGATTCATGTTAGGCCAATGAACGATAACCCCCGAGGGAGTCGTGGTCATGACAAGATCTGGGTTGGCCTGGCGAGTTTGGGAAAGCTTCTTCCTCAGATGGGTCTGGTAGATCGCGGCCGAATTTGTTAACCCGAAGGGGAACTGAGGGGCACGCGAGCTACGTGATGAAGTCTTCACCCCATGGGGATTTAGGGGAGCCCGTGGGGTTGTTGTCACGGTCCTGATTGTAGAACCCTGGTAGAAGGCATAAGTGATATGAAGTCCTCCAGGGAGTCGTGGACGCGTGGCTCGAACCTGCTGCTTGACAGGAGTAGGGTTGGTGTTGTTGTTTGCCCGAGCTTGTGTTTGCTTCGGGCGCCATGTACTCATCCGAGTAGGATACGATCCGAAGATCGTGTCGGAATTTGGAGTTTTCCGTGATCCTCGCGACATGATCTGCGCGGGTGGCGGAGCTGACGCAACCGTCTCGCCGCGTAGTTCTCGTCGGAGCGTGCCGTCCTGGTTTGCGATGCAAAGCCAGGAACCAAAGATGAAGGCCGCACCCTCCTCGAACTTGGTGACGATGGAGGCGCTGAAGGATGCCATCGGATCTTTAACGAGTTCTTGACGAGTAGATCCCACAGACGGCGCCAAAGTGTCGGCGAGTTATGATGACTAGGTTCTCGAGGGGATGCCCTGAGAGAAGGGTTTGAGGAGAAGTCGTCGAGAAGCTAGAACCGAAGGTGACAAGAGACGATTTAGACAGGTTCAGGCCGCAATATGCGTAATATCCTACGTCCTGTATGGTGTATCTTGTATTGATAAGATGTTTCGAGGGGGTCCCTGTCTCCCCTTATATATGCCAGAGGACAAGGTTACATGGAAACCGTATAGGATCAGGAGTCTTTTAGAAGTTAATCTCTAATTTCCTAATACAGCTTATCCTAACCGACTAGGACTAATCCTTGTCTTGTACGTCAAGTATTGTACTTGGACCGGCCCATAGGATGGCCTACCAAGGTTGTTTAGTCCATTAGGACTCTACACCGTCACCTACCTTCCACCGGCCGGATCGGGCTGACTTGCGGGCCGAGGCGACGGCCCAAGCCCAGGCCCTCGCGTCGTTTTTAGGCCGGGCCAGCTCGGAAAGCCCGACCATAAATAAAGGGTCGGGCTGGCCCATAGCCCACAAAGAGAAAAAAAAGACCAAAGTTTCAGCGTTCAACATTCTGAATTTATAGTTTCAACATCTCTTTATTCGTACTTCAACATCTTTTATGTACAATTTCAACATTTTGTGTCTCAAATGCTGATCATGCTCAAGTCTAATGTTGATTTAGTTAATCCACGTTGTTGAGTTAGCACAATCTAAATGTTGAAGATGGATAGGAGCCATAATTGGGGAGGCACCGGGCGTCCAGGTCGGCCTCTTTCTAGCGGGCCGGGCCGGGCGGCCCGGTAGGCCGAGCTGGCGGCCCAAGCCTGGTCCTAGGCAACGGGCCGGGCAGGCCCGGGGCCGCAAAAGAACGAGTCGGGCTTGGACCGGGCAAAAAAATCGGGCTTTTGGGCGGGCCATCGGTTTTTTTTTGCCCGGACCAAGCCCAGGCAGGGCGGGCTTTTGTACATCTATATGTGTACCGTGCGGGCGTGCCTGTGCTTGGTGGATTCGGCGAGAGCAAGTTCGAGAGCCGGGGATAGGTGTGTTGTGGGTTTGTGGCGTCCAAACGAGATAGAAGAAGATGGAGAGCATTTCCTAAAAAAAAGACGAATATATAGAGCATTTTGTAGATCTGTGTAGTGCGTACTCGTCGTGCATAGATTCCTTGATTCCTAGCCTGAAGCTATTTTATAAATAACTTGGGAAGCTGAGATTATATATATATGTCATCTTTCATAGGAATCACGTTAAACCCTAAAAAATGAAGACTTTTGTCCCATTTTTCAAGAGGGGGGAGATGTCAACGGAGTGCACCTTAAATACAAAAACATTTTTTTTGTTTGAGAAACAAATACAAAAATATATGATATGACTTATATGATTGAAGTCATATATGTTTAAAAGGGGCCAAATTCCAGCTCCACCAACTATTTCATCTTTGTCTTGTTTTTTTTTTCATATAAATTACCTTCGTGAATTGAAGTTTTGATTTTTCATGCTATGATGATAAAATGACGCATATGTATTGAAAACTACATCTCAGTTGGGCCAAACTTGCTTTTAACTTATAAGTATAGATGCAACTATTGCATCCATAAACCATTCCAAAAAATAGATAATTTGTTTTAGTAATCATCTTTTGACTATAAGCTAGAAATAAGGTCATGTTTGGTTCCTCCTGAATCAGTAAGTCCTCAAAGTGCCAATATGGTGCCTTCTAGGGTCTTGCCGGGACTAGAGATGACTAGAGGTCCATAAGTCTCGAAATTGGAGCTTATGGAGCTAAAATTTGCTAGGGAAGGGTTTCATTGCACTGCTTTCAATATAGCCATATCGTCTAAAGTACGCTAAAATATGAGTGTGGCAACAACTACAATGTATGATTTCTATTTTTGATGTTTCCTATGTGCTCACTGCATTTAATTCTAAGACAATGTGACTTGAAAACAGTGTAGACAAGGTTTAATCTAGATTAAACTCCTTCCATCTTTCTTTTCTTTAGAATTTTGTCGTGTCATCCATCCTATTGGAATTAACCTAATGGTCTTTATACAACTATCTTAAATGATTAAGCCCCTACAACCAAACATTGTAGGACTTAAATGAAATCCTTAGAAAAAAATATGACTTAAATTAAGTTGAGTCCAAAGAGGAACTAAATAGGGCCCAAGGCTAAAAGAAACAATACTTAAGTTCAAAGCGACTGGTCAAATATTACCCACACAAATTATATTGGTAATCATAAAAGTTTTTTTTAAAAAATGAAAACTGAGCGTATTGGCACAAAACCAATCAACTCCCAGCCCACACAAGTTCATGACATTTTGCAAAAAGTTTTACCTGTCCAATACTGGGCACCGGTTGTTTAAAGACCTTTCAACATCCGAATTTCTACCCTCTCACTCTCCTCTTTGTCTCCAACCTATCTCTTTCTCCCCTTCACACCCTTCTTATTCTTCCTCCTCATCCTTTTCTTCATCCCTTCCTTTCACTCTCGTCAGAGCACATATCCCTCGTTTGCCGCCCAGCTCCCTCATCCTGTGCAACGCGACCCTAGCCTTACCCCGCTGACCCCTCCCACCGCCGTCGTCGCCCTTTGCGCCACGCCCCGATCTTGCTATGGCCCGACTGTCGTCTCACACCACCCAAGCCGACACCACTGGCCTTGCAGCCCCACGCCGATTACCACCAGGCCGGCAGTGAGAAGCTTGCCCCTCGGTAACCCCAAAACCCTAACCCTAAACCGTAATCTCGTGCAGAGATCTCATTGGAGTTGGAGGATTTGGGAGAAGGAAAAACTTTAGATCTTAGAAGTCTTTTAAATACTCAATCAGTTGTTGTATAGCTTTTTTTTAAAGATAAACCTCACCGGGGTGAGACTAAGCCTCTCGTCACCTAGATCCAAATCATCCCTTTCTCTCTTTCTTCTATAACTCCGTTGAACTTTTGCTGAGGTTTCACTGAGGTTAGGATTTTGAGGATGGAGGGGGGCAGGCGGCCCAGCCGATGACAGGGTGGGTATGTCGCCGGCGGAGGTGGTGGTGCCAGGCCGGGCGGCGGTGCGGAGCGTCACGAGGCGGCGACGACGGTGGGGGTGGCCGGCACGGCCAGGCTAGGGCGCGGCGAAGGGCAGGTGCTTGTGGGGGCTCGACGGGTAGAAAACAAGACAACGAAGAAGAGGATATGAAAGGGAAAAAAAATATAAGCAGTGATCTGAGATCTAATGATCTAAATTTTTTAGCGTGGAGAGACTCGGTTTCACATTCGTAGAACATTGTGGACGACTATTTACATGACCAAAATCCTTCACATCCCCACCCTCGGTCAACAACAACACCCATCTGCTGCTGCTGCTGCAGTCCTGCACCTGCGTGCGCTCCCCCGCTGGCCCACTCGCCCACCACCACGCGGGGCAGGACTGCCATGGAGCCGACCGTGCATGACGTCCTCGCATTCCACCGCGTCGACCGCGCCGCCTACGAGCACCTGCTCTCCCTGGGCGCAGGCCGCCTCCCCGCCCGCGACGCCGTCGCCCTCCTCATGTGGCTCCACCGCAGCGCCGGCGTCGACGCCACCCCCCGCGTGCCCGCCCTGGCCCGCACCCCGGCCGCCGCCGCGCGCCTCGTCGCCGAGGCCCACGCCACCCTCCTCCACGGCGCTGCAGCCGGGGCGCCGCCGCCGCTCCTCCTCCTCTCGTGCGCGTGCGGCGAGGACGACGACGACGGCGCCCGTGCCCGCCGGTTCCTCGCGTCCGGATGCGGCGGAGGCGCCGCGCGGCGCGGCGCCGCGGAGGTCCTCGCCGGCGTCGGGGCGGTGGTGTTCGACGACCGGCTCAACGCTATCCTGCGGCGCTACGAGGAGGGAGGAGGGAGCGACGGCGGCGCTCTCCCGGTGGAGCTGGCCGCGCCGTACCGTCTGTGCGCCGCGGCCGCGAGGGCGGCGGCGGCGGCGGCGCCGGAGGTGGAGGAGGAGGGGCGGTCGCTGTTCGTCACGTTCTCCAAAGGGTACCCATTAACGCGCGAGGAGGTCGAGGAGTTCTTCACTGGGTACGTAGCAAACGAACAACTCTCGAAGCAATCACTGACAATCATGCGTGCATGCCGTAATTAAGCCTTGACTAATTTAGTTGGAGGTCATGCATTTATGCGTTCATTCCTGCATTTCCATTATCACAAAATACAATTCTCTCAACATTTTAGTACTTGTTGTATCAGAGTTTTGCAAATTTTAGTACATTCCTTGATTCCTATACTGAAGCTACCGCGATTGCGAACTGAAAAACATAGGATTTGTAAAAATGCTACTACGACAAGGAAAATCAAGTGGCAAATTTGCATCTTTTTTGTGGCAACATATTCAGTAAGTAACAAATTGACCAGTTTGAAGCCCATTTAAGTTGGCAATACGTAGTTGGTTGATCGCTCATCATGCGAGGCCATACTGTATTTCGTTGTGTGACCATTTCATACTGAAATTATCAAGGCGTGTAGGATGATCTAGGTGTAACACTTTGCTGTGGCTGTCCGTGTCCAGGAGTTGGGGTGACTGCGTGGCGAAGGTGCTGATGGAGAAGACGTCGCCGGGGGACGCGCCGACGTACGGTCGCGTCGTGTTCCGGCGAGCGGCGATGGTGGCGGCGGTGCTCCGCGGGCGGCCGATGGTGAAGCTGGTGGTGAACGGGCGGGACCTCTGGGCGCGCAAGTATGTTCCCCGGCCGCCGCCGCAACTGTAGCGCATGGACAAATTTTGTGCACGGCCAGTATACCACATGGCACACGAACGAAGGTAGCAGGCAATGCAACCTGGTGGCACGCACGCACACACACAATGTAGATACGCAACGTACTACTAGTAGCTAATCAAACTGAGAACCTTGGTCAGTTGGTTCAGACTCAGAGAACTTGGTAAAAATGCAGCAGTTGCATTGTGCATTCCTTAACTTTGCATCCCTCTAATGCAATATAAATGCGCAATTTTTGGTTCACATAGCCAGAGCCTGGTATATGCTGTCCATCTGTTGTGAGGTAGTTCCTGGCTTCCTGCAGGAAGAAAGAAAGAAAAAAAAAATACGAATTGAGAGTTTCAGAATGAAAAGAAAATTGTCTTTGTATGGTCGAACCAAAGCCCTTGCAAGCGTTGCAGGCTTTGATTTAAACACAGTTTCATGCGACAACCAAATTTTAGCAGAACACCTCCCAAACAACAAACCTCTGAATGTTCTCCATTTTCTCAAGGCAATCAGTGACAATGCAGCTTGAATGGGTACGTCCTGGACATCATCAGGCATATGATCCCATAAAGAAGACTGAGGATTCCAACAGTAAGCTTGAGTGTCAAGGAAGCGTTCTTGACAGCCAAGAAAGGGTTCCTTTGGTGAGCTGCCGTCTTTTGCTACTGATAAAGGGCCCTTTTCTCAGCACCCGTTTAAGTAGACCGTAATTGAGCAACTATTTCCACAGGTAAAAACCTAGAGCAACTACTTATTTTCACATATAACCATGAGCCGTCTGTGGTAAACAAAGAAACCAAAATCCTCAGTCTCTCGAATCTCGATTTCAAGCAACAAGCAAAGCAGACCACAAGGTAAACCGTGTGTCATCTGACACCGAACCAAGGCAACAAAACCATTCACAGAACGAACAGCATATTACTTCACAGAAACACTTTACTTCCGGTCCTCAGAAAACTAGTCCATCACAACTGAAATATATCTCCAACGAATCTTGGCAGTAGGATTCCAATAGGAAACTCGGCAGTACAACAATTTGTAATGTTCTGAACTATAACTGATATTTCTGAAAAAAAAAATAGAGCAACCTCTTTAAACTCAATCTCAAGCAACAACCAAAACAGCCTACCATCACAATCACCTGCTTCCAAAATTGCCAAAATTACCTTATGGCACAAAGTCATCCTGAACTTCTCAGGATTCTACAGCAAGCACATCCAAATCCTACTAACCGCTAGCTTGTTACTCTGAAGTTCAGGATCACTATTTAGCTTCAGCTGAGCTTCTACCATGTACACAGGAAATGTATCCTGCCAAGAATTGCCAAGAATCATCTATATCCAGTCACTCACACTCCCCTTGGTTCTTTACTACACAATGCAAGGTCAAGTTCGCCTGCCATGCCAGGCAATGCTCATTCCCTATACCTGTATGTCCGGGGGTAGTAGCACCTCTTCTGCAGCCATGAGACGATGATCTTAACGTCTTCGTTGATCTGCTTACTCAGTACCTTCACATCTGAAGATCCCCCCGAGGATGTCGAAGATATCTCAGCGTCTGACGTCGAAGTCGAAGTCGAAGCCTGCTCCCAAGTCTTCTTCGAGGCCGGCATAGAAGGGACCACGTCGAGCTTGGCATCTGGATTAGTCAGAACGAAGGTGTTCCAAAGGCGCGAGGCCATCTTCCGGCACATCTCGTCGCCCTGAACTTCTTGGAGCTTAGAGATGACCTCCCTCATGGCGTGGTCTGATCCTGCAGCCTGCAGCAAGATCCCCTGGGCCTCCAGCACGAGCCCGTCGCTGCGCAGCATCGAGATGGTGGCGTCCACCACCCCCTCCCTGTGGAACCTGCTCTGGTTCTCCCTGGCCTCGCAGAGGCTGGCGATCGCCCTCGCCACCATCTTCTTCACGCCTTTGTCTCCGACATAGAGCAGCTCGACCATTGGTGCGAAGCCTCCGAGCTCACCGATCTTGATCTTGTTGTAGTGTTCGTCGTCTGCCAGTAGCCCGAGGATGTGAGCACACCTGGCTCTCGTCTGCACTGGCCCCAGGAACGCCCTCGAGATCAGCACAGGGATGGCGTAACGGTCGTCTCCGAAGAGCTTCTTGTTGGGGCCATAGGACGCTGCCTTCTCCAGGACCCCAATGATTATGTCATCCAGTTCAGGGTCAGGGTCCAGGCACGTCTCAGGCAGGACGGAAATGAGCTTAGCGATAATCCCGAGGTGGGTGCCGATCAGGTGCACGATCGAGGTCTCGTTGGTAGTGAGGAGGTCCTTGAGGATAAACAGCGCGTCACGAACTTCTTTGGAGCTTCTAGGGGAGTGAGGCATCAGGGTGACTTGCTTGAACAGGGCTTCCACGTCGGGGGGAATGGCCGGTGGCTGTGGCTCTGCAGCTGCCGTCACGTCTGCAATTTTGTTTGCTGCTTGCCAGCGCGCGATGCAGAGCTTGATGAGGATGTTGGGGATGAACATGGTGTGCGACAGAACCTCGCCGGTGACCGGGCAGATGCGCCCGTGATCCTTCCGCCATTCCTCCAGTGCTGAACGATCAACTGTCTGCAGCCATGAAGGAATGGTAATTAGAGATTTGAATCCAGCAGTAAATGAAGTTTAAAATAACAGCTTGAAGTTAGTGTTCAGTAACTAAAACAAAACATAATAGTAAGAACTGTAGTAATCAGAAAAGGTAATTGGGCTTAGCATTAACAGATGTATATGAACAAATAGATTAGATCGATCAAATAGTGTACAGGACAATGAAAAATACACTTATCTGATCAGCATTTCCGTTTATACAGAAAATTGAAACTGATAGTGATGGTGATCTACAGAGCACACGTTCAGATTATTATGTTTCTAAAAAGAAACATATACAGGAGTATAAGATTAAGATCTTTGATCCTAGGTAAGTCCTGTGATCCAGAAATGCCTGCAACTGCACTACAAACTTCTACGAAGGATACCCCTAACACACGTACAGAACACAGCTTAAACAAGATTTCATAGTGGAAACTAGCTGCTGTGCAAATAATTTGCATGTTGTTATCTGACAAAGAATGAATAGAGACAATAGCATCATGGTTTTTTTTTTTAAGAAAATAGTGTTCCCATCGGAGTAATTTCTTTAGTTAACAGTAAACCAGAACAAATTCAGACATGCAACAAGTTTCAGAATCTGAATTCAGACATGCAAAATGTTTCAGAAACCAAGAAACAACCAGACAATCTTTAGGCACTGCAGAGAGAAAATCTTCCAATACTGATATGATCTTTGACCAGACTAATTTGTCTAACTACTACAACCTGAACAATTTCAGACACACTAAAATTTTCAGATTGGCACAGTGCAATCAATCCGCACCTAACACATCAGAGCAAGTTTCTACAGCACAAAACCTGAACCTGCTCAGAAATAGCAAGAATTTTAGGATTACAATGAATCCAGACTGCTATGGCAGGATCCAAGAAAATGTTTATGTAATCTGACACCAAGAAACAAGCATAATTTCTTCACGAACACGCGCTCCAGCACAGGCATTGCATCACAGCGTCTCAGGGTAAGAACGAAACAAAACAGAGCAGACGAGAGAAATCCACGGCACCTTCCCGGAGGCGATGACGACCGGGTTCTCCATGACCTTGTTGGAGATAGGGCAGACGAAGAAACGGGGCACGCCCACCGAGCCGATCCAACCCCTCCTCGCCTCGGCGCCGCGGTGGAGCTCGCGAGCCGACGCGTTCTCAAGGGCCCGGAACGCGCACTCGAAGAGCTCGACGTGCGGCGCCGGTTTCTCCTCGTCGCAGCAGAGTCCCACGAACCACTCGAGCTCGGAGACCGCCTCGGTCCTCCGCATCCACCGCTCCAGCCCCTCAAGGTCGAGCACCCGCCCATTGACGACGAGCTCCGCCTTGATCGCCTCCGTCCTTGCCCCCGTGTTGGCGCCCATGGTGGCCTCCAAGAACTCCTCCGCGGCCTTCCCCTTCCTCGCCGCGTCGTCGGAGCCCGCGAAGGCGTCAAGAACCTCCGCCCCGTCGACGCCCGGCGATGCCTCGAGCTCCTGGAGCGAGAAGCCGATGAAGCCCTCCGCCGCCCTCGACTCCTCCTCGTCGGCCCCGCCGCCTCTGGAAGCAGAGGCGCCCGCGGCGCTCGTCTCGGCGTCATCCCTCGCCGCGGCGGGCGCGGGAAGCTCCTTCTTCGTCTTGGCGATGATCTCCGCGACGCCGGTGTCGTCCGCGCCGCCGGCGACGTCGCCGCGTGAGGGGGAATCGGCGCTGGGCGTTCTTGGTGGAGGGGACCTCGGGGTCGTCCGCACCGAGCTGCCAAGCCTCGTCGCCATGAGGCTGGCGCGGCGCGGCGAGGGCGACCTCGAGCCCGCCGACGCCTGGGCCAGGCCGCCGCGGCGAGGAGCCGCCGGCGACCTCGAACCCCCAGAGTCCCGAGCGCGCGGGGGAGACGAGCGCCGGCTCCCGGGCAGAGAACGCGGTCGCCTACGCAGCGAGGGCTCCTCCTCCTCGTCGTACCACTCTTCCGACCAGTCCATGGGTGGCGCTTGCGGTTCTTGGCCTCTTCTTGGAATGGGGAGGAGAGAGAAAGGGGGTTTGGGGTTGGGGATTCGGTTGTTACGGCTTTTGGCGGGGGGGAGAGACGAATTGAGGCGGCTGCACTTTGCCGTTGCGAAGCACCGGCGGGATATACGGAGGTTGGAGGGTCAGGCAAATCGTGGGCGTCAGCAAAAGCAAGGCTTCGTTCCAGCTGTTCGTGGCCGGGTGGCATCTTTTTTCCAGCATGAAACGTAGATTTAGAAGCCTCTCATCCTCCCTCTCAAACCATGATCGTTCTTCTCAAATCATGGATCCCACCATTTTGTATGTCTCACTAATGTATGGATGCATGCTCCACTGGAGTTGGACGCAAATTTAGGCTCCTAAATTTTACACGTGGGCTTGTAAAATAGGATTTGGGAGCCCAAATTTACATGCTCCACTGGAGATGCTCTTAGGACGTGTTTGGTTACTAGACTAGGCTGAACCAGGCCCGCCAGCCCAGTATGTTTGGTAGCTTGTGTGGCCCTCCCAGCCAGGCTCGCGGAGTGAACCCTCCCCTCTGCCAGGCTTTGGGGAAACACTACAATCGGCCATTCCTTCCCCAGCAGGCTCGGTGCGTACGAGTGCGGGCGGGGCAAAATTGGCGTGCTGGAGCTCGCCAGCTGATTTGAAGCCAAAGCTATGCTATGTCGTGTTAAAAATATCATCACACTAGTTCCGTTCATTTGCATTCTATTTTTATTTTGACACAAATGTTGTAATTGCTGTTGTGACTGTATCGTGCTGGTAGTACTTTTATCGGGCCTCTGTCGAGCCGCCAAAAATCGTGCTGTGCCTCGGGCCGGCACTATGGGCCGAAGTGGCAGCCCAAGCACTGACGAGTGACACCCATCGGGCCGGGCTAGCCCGTGGCCCGATCAACCGTGCCTAGGGCCAGGCTTTTTAGGGTCGTGCCTCGGGCCGCCCATAGTGCCTAGCCCATTTGAAATAGAGACAACTCCTTATTTGGCCGTGAAGAAAAGTCCCCGTTCCTTCCTTGGATCTGAGAAAATTTTCGTTCCTTATTAGGCCAAAAGTTTTTCATCCATTCCTTTCGTGGCCTTGTCGTCTAATTGAAGGGACCAAGGCGCGAAAAGACATTTTTACCCTTGAACATGAAAAGTTATTGTTGGAAGCTATTTTTTTGAGCAAGTAATTATTTTGAACATTTTCACAAGTAATAATTTTGAGCATTTTTTTGTTGTGCCATTTCATATTGTTTTTAACATACAAATCAGAGATAATTATGTCGAGAAACAGCCTCCAACAATAATCTTTCATTTTTAGGGGCAAAACTGTCTTTTTGCGCCGTGGTTAACGATGTTACCCCTTCAATTGGGCGGTAGAGCCACGAAAGAAATGGATGAAAAACTTATAGTCAGGAAACGAAAACTTTCTCAGGGCTAAGGTTGGAATGAGGACTTTTTTTCAGGACTAAGAAAGGAATTAACTCTTTGAAATACTATACACACAGAGGTGGCCAAACCTTCGATGCAGCCTATAGAACAAACTATCTTGTTTACAAGTCTACTAGTCATTTTCACCGAGAGGCCAGGATCGGAGCAAGTCATAGCTCAATAGAGACGGCATGAAAGTGCATCTAGGCCTTGAGGTAGCGATCCTGATCCACTACAGTGAGCGATCAGCGAGCAATTACAGGATCTGTGGAGGGATTCAGGGACTGAGAAGAACTGGAAAGAAAGAAATTAGAACTGGAACCCTAAATTTAATTTAAATATATAATCAGTAGGGCCCCTCCTGTTTTGTCAAAAAAAAAAAGAACACGAGAGACAGGAGGACGACAAATGTCTGGTATAAATATGAAACATGCTTACATGTGGGCTTAGCCCAACACGCCAAAGGCTAGCAGGCGCAGGCCTGCTGAATCGCAATGCATGGGCCTAGGGCCTGGCACTTTTGCCATCTCAAGGTAAATGCCATTTCATGGGTCAAATAAGAAAAAAAAAAGAGCCTCCCGGATGTGGGTTCTTGACCTTTTGCCAAGGCCCACAGATGATAACGTGAAATCAGTGTGGCCGGGTAGCTGGAATTCAGTAGCAGCTCTGCTTCTTTCCCGACATACAAGAAAATGACTGAGACTTGTAAACCCAGCCCAGGTGGTGTAAACACATTATAACTTGTTATTACATCACCCGTATTCAGTAAGATTTCAAGAGTTCTCGAAAAGGAAATACAATTATTTATAAATAGATGGAAAAGGTTTTGAAAAAATATGGAAAACATAACGATAGAAGTGCAAGAGGGTCGAAATACGAGTTTGAAAGAGTTGTGGAAATTATCTCCAAATTTTGAGCCAAGTTCCAAGCTAGTGATTTGTTCAGTAGTTTTAGAAAGCTTTCTCTCAAGGCCAACAATTTTGGCTTGACAGCCATCTTAATTCCGATAGAGCTAATTAGCAAAATTTCAATGAAGTAAAGTTTAGACACAGTTAATCCTATGAAAGTGATGGTAATTGATTCTTCTGCACATGTTTTCTGCTGGAATCTCATCGAATATATCCATGGGATGGTGGCTTTTAAATGGCGCTTAACCATCGATATCGCAGTCAGCAATACCTGTCGTGGGCTGCTTATGAAGTCTCAGCACCTAAAAATGGCCGCGCAACATTTCATATAGCATGTTCCTTTGTCAGCATGTCACTAGCAAAATATTTATAGAAAGGGCTATACTAGGCATGAGATTTTTCTCATGCTATCTTGCATGATTTTAAGAAAAACAAAGACATCAAAGTTTTCATTATTATCGGGACTGTCTTTAATTAGTTTTGGCAACCTAACTACCACTAATATCTTTTATGTTAATAACCTAAATACTATACCTGTGTTGTTATTGAATGCAAAAAGCTATTTTTACCATTTTATAGATTTCTCCACTTGATTCCCTGCACAAAATCTCTTTTTTTTTTGGGTACTCTGTCAAACTATTTAAACTAGGTTGAAACAAGGAAACCATCTGAACTATTTTTTAAAATAAAGTATTGTAAAAAAATATGGTTTATTTGTATATGACTACCTCTGTTCTGAAATATTTGATATTTGTTATTGGTTGTTTCAATTTTGAGCTAACCAACATAAAAAAAAATAGCCATTTCCTTCAAAAAAAAATAGCTATGGATGTAGTGTAATGTAAATATCACAAATAAAAGTTGCTCCTACACATTACAATTTGTACGAGGAGAAAGAAAAATAAAAAACTCAAAAGTAAATTGGGGCAATTCAAATATTTGGGCAGAGATAAATGGTTCAATTGTCTGTAGAGGGACTAACTAGACAAATAGAATAATTAGAACAGCAAAATAGACCCTCTCATTTGCTTATAGAATTTGACAGAAAAATTAATTTGTATATGGAAAGTATAAATTTATTTTAAGCGATTAAATGATTTGATTATATAGTTTCAGAGTATTAAAAAGAAATGGAAATTTTGAAGTAAGACAAATGGACAGATAGAATTGTTCCAATAGTAAAATAGATTGTTTTCTTGACTTAGCTATATGCCTATATATTCGGCATATTCCATCAGATCTATGCCTTTCAACTGGTTGAATTTTTGCCGGACTTTTTAATATACTCCCACATTCAAATACATAAATACTCTGTGTTCTTAGATGTATGACATTTACAATCAATTCAGTAAAAAGAAACTAGCTTGTCCTAAACAAGACGTGTGTGTTAATACTGTAATAAAATTACTTATAATCTTTTCTTGTTATTATTTTATCATCTTTTTTGTTAGATAGGTATTAATTTATCATCTTGCATGTCTAAAGAAAATGCTTGCAATTGGATAGGGGCATAGGGCAGCAGGGTATTGCCGTGTTGCAATTGGAATTGCCGTCGGCGCCTCCCTCGTCGACGTATTAAACCCCGCCGCTTCGAACTCTTTGTAAAGACCACCCGTTTCCGCTTACCCCGTTCGCATTGCCCGAGAGGACCGAGGAGGACCTCTCCTTCTCCCTTCTCCCCCCTCGGCGGGCCGCCGCCGTCCTACCCGCAGCGTTGCTGCGCTCTCCATGGCGTCCTAATTAACCAGCGACAGCGCCGCCACGTCCCTGCGGTATGGTTCTTGCACTCGTCTCTTCCTTCAATTCCGTCTCGGCATGGGAGATTGGGCGGCACTCGTCTGGTCCTTTTGGGCTTTTGGCTTCTCATGAGTTTTGTCGTTGCTCGGTAGTCCGTACTAATCTCTCTCCAGCGGTCGGCCATCTCTGTAGTTGCAGACTCGCAGTCCCCAATTTGGACGGATGTAAGAGAAGGATGTTTTTTTATAACTTTCTTTTCACCAAAATCCAGTTCGTTCTGGTTACTTGTGCAGTTCATAACGGAAGCCTGCTTAATCCTCAAATTCATTCGTTGATGGAATCAAATGCTGTTGATACCATTTTCAGTGATGCGCAGTATATGTGCAGATTCTTTAAAGCAATTTTTTCTGAAAACAAATGGCTCTCAGCACGTGAGGCATCAGACTCTTAACTTTTCTCGCGTGCAGTGGCTAGGAAGCTTTCGTTATCTTGGACCATAGACTATTTACATTACACTCCTTCCTTTTGAACTTTTGACTACTAGTGCAGATCTTGTTGTTCATTAATTAAGCATTTAAATTGATCTACTGCAGTGAAAATGACATTCTTGTCGTGATTGAGAGTGGATTGATTGGATTCGCTTTCTATGAGATATTTTGAACCTGCCTGTCAAATCAATCTGGTTCTTTCCTGTGGATTTCCTCAGTGCACTTGACTTCCATATTTGGACCTGGACTGATGCTAACATTCCTTAAATTGCATTCTCATTTTTTCAGAAGAATTTTAACCTTTGCGTCACAGTACATTTGAAATTTGAGATCTAGAGTTCGTTCTGTTGTGTCTGTGATTTGTGTTGCGTATGTGGAACTTGACCAGATTTTGTGCCTTTATTATGTTATCCTTGTCTATTAATTAAACATATTTTTTTGGATTCTATACATAACTTTTGTTTTCTTCACTGGTCAAAATCTTTCTCACCTTGCCTTTTTCAGAGCTGAACCATGTTTTATCTTGATTACATGTACCTTGTTCAGAAGAACTGTGTGATGTTTCTTTCTTGATTCCGTAAAGTTGGGAATACTTTATGGAATTTGCCCTATTCCGTGGTAGAAGTCCTGCGTTCAAAGAAAACACAGTTCTTTTCTGTTTGCAAAAGAGGTGCTTTAATAATCCTTTCCACTTAGTTCAGTTTGATTCTTTACCTAATCACATGCCACTTTAAATCATTCTTCAGTTGCGCTGTGTCAAACATGGGGAAAGAGAGAATACGGACAAATGTATAATTTGGACAGATGCACTCGGAAACAGAGTAATCAGAGTCTACACCTACTAACTGTGTGCATTAGTTTAAACAGTTTAAGTGTATATTTCTTTTCTTACATGCATGTGCCTGTATTTTTCAGTCATTTGGCTAGTATATATAGTAGTGCAAAAGAAAATGGCGTTTGCATCCTAATTGAGCATGCGTTCTTTATGCTTAGCTTTTGCATCTGCTCTTCTCTGTTAGGTAGGCTATTATCTAACATGCTAACTTGAGTGCCAAGCTACCTCCAATAAGGTCTAACGTGTTTCCCAAATTTTGTTGACCGTCATGTTCCAAATCTTTTTGAGTCATACATCCCATGAATCACACTATATATTTTTTTTATGCACTTTGTATCTTTTCTGCTCCAGTGGCTGACAGATAAGATCGCTCATTTGTTCTGTTCTGCTTGTTTGGCAGTGTCAAACTTGACTGCCAAGACTTCGCTACCTTCTGGTTTCCTCAGGATTTTAAGACTTCCAAGTAACTTTCTAGCTTTATAAGGTTGATCGCACTGACTGATACATTGTTTCACGTACCTTGTTCAGAAGCAGGGCACTAAGTTTTGTGTATGATGCCAAGCATGGATGAACCCCTTCTTGGCAATGGTGTTCAGAAGACCAGAGGGGTGGGAGAAAATCTAGTGCTGCCTGAGCTCAAAAAGCAGCTGTACCTTGCTGGGCCACTCATTGCGGCATGGATCCTGCAGAACATCGTCCAGATGATATCTGTCATGTTTGTTGGTCACCTCGGTGAGCTTTCCCTCTCCAGTGCCTCCATCGCCACCTCTTTTGCAGGCGTTACTGGCTTCAGCTTATTGGTATGTTATTTGCAAACTCAAATCCTTTCTCATATGCTTGGCCTGAAGGATTATATAGAGTCAGCAGAGTGAATTGCTTGTTTGATAATTTCAGTCTGGCATGGCGAGCAGCTTGGATACACTGTGTGGGCAAGCCTTTGGGGCAAAGCAATACCATCTTCTTGGCATCTACAAGCAGAGAGCCATCCTTGTGCTCACTCTGGTGAGCCTTGTGGTTGCCGTTGTCTGGTCGTACACTGGCCAGATCCTTCTACTCTTTGGTCAGGACCCAGAGATTGCAGCTGGAGCAGGGAGCTACATCCGGTGGATGATTCCAGCGCTGTTCGTGTATGGGCCACTACAGTGCCATGTCCGGTTCCTGCAGACGCAGAACATAGTCCTCCCTGTGATGCTGAGCTCAGGTGTTACGGCGCTGAACCATCTGCTAGTGTGCTGGCTGCTGGTGTATAAGATTGGTCTTGGCAACAAGGGTGCTGCCTTGGCCAACGCCATTTCATACCTGACCAACGTCTCTATACTGGCAATTTACGTCAGGCTCGCATCAGTCTGTAAGAACACCTGGAGAGGTTTCTCGAAGGAGGCTTTTCACGACATCCCCAGCTTCTTAAGGCTTGGTGTGCCATCTGCCCTGATGGTTTGGTCAGTATTTGAGTCCGTCTAGTCACAGATAAGACCTTTTCCTTTTATTATCTCTAATTCAATTGAATACTACATGTACACAGCTTGGAGTGGTGGTCATTCGAGCTCCTGGTGCTTCTTTCTGGACTTCTCCCAAACCCAAAGCTTGAGACATCGGTTTTGTCCATTTCGTGAGTTAACTTTCCACAGCATATTTCAAGTTCTGCTTGCACTTTCTTGGTTGTAACTCTTCAATTTCCTGCAGCTTAAACACAGGTTCTTTAGCTTTTATGATCCCTTTTGGGCTTAGTGCAGCCATAAGGTCAGATTGAAAAAAAAAAAATCACGCCCAGACTTTCCATGCCACGTTGATCAACTGATTCTTGGCACTGATACGTTTCTTTTCCCCTGCAGCACCCGTGTTTCAAATGAGCTTGGCGCTGGACGACCCCAAGCCGCCCGTTTGGCCACCCATGTGGTCATGGTGCTGGCTATCGTGGTTGGCATATTAATTGGACTAGCTATGATTCTGGTGCGCAATATATGGGGATATGCATACAGTAACGAGGAGGAAGTGGTGAAATATATCTCCAGAATGATGCCAATCCTGGCAGTGTCATTCTTGTTTGATTGTGTACAGTGTGTTCTTTCAGGTAAATATAGATGGTACTTCATCAACCAAAACTTACAATACAGGGAATCCATTTCCTGATCTGTTCTTATCTCCGTTAATATTATGGACGCATTATGGCTTTTGGAACATTACCACCTAGATAGTGACTCACAACAGGGGATTCTTGATATTTTCCCCAGGTGTTGCTAGGGGTTGTGGGTGGCAAAAGATTGGTGCTTGTGTTAATCTTGGTGCATACTACCTTATTGGAATTCCAGCAGCCTTCTGTTTTGCCTTCCTTTACCATCTAGGTGGAATGGTAATTTACTACCTGAAGCACACTTAACATAGGAATTTCCATTTCACCTTCTATGCCTATGTTGGGAACTTTGGGATAAAGAAACCTCTCTAAGCTCAGGGTTTGAATGTCTAGGGACTTTGGCTGGGAATAATTTGCGCACTCGTTGTTCAGATGCTATTGCTTCTCTTAATTACTTTGTGCAGCAACTGGGAGAAAGAAGTAAGCAAATCAATCAAAACTTTCAGCATGCACAGATACTGTTTCATTGGTTTCTCGATGTTGCTCATGCCATATTGCCATGGGCCCATGGCCTTGCTGTTTTGTTGCTTCTGCAGGCTTTAAAAGCAAAGGACAGAATTTTCAGTTCATCCCTGCCAGTAGACATGACGACATGACACGCACAAGACACATGATTTTGTTGGAAGCAATGACTAATCAAGAATCTTTGACAAGGAGTGCTTCAAGGCTTGCTTGTTCAGAGCCGGGACTACTTTTCACCACGGCAGCATAGTGACACTATCTTCTAGGAACCATCAGTGGGGAATCCAGTTTGGTCAAATTTTGCTGGCTACGGGCAACACAATATTGTGCCAAGACAAGGCAACATAATCTTGTTTTACTAGGGAGTAACGGCATCTTCTCATGAATGTGCATTTTCTCTCTTAATTATTGATGTAAGATGATTGAGAGAAGGAATAAATGTTCATTTCATCAACATCTAACAGAAGTAGTTGTTGATGTAAAATAATTGAAATACAAGGTGCAAAAGATGGTGCTGTTGTATTTTTAACAGTAAGATGGACTAAACATTCTCTTTTCACTCATCTTCGTAGTTACTAACATCTTCCCGATGGCTATGCGCACACACGACATAACATAATGCATCAAGCACAAGGACGTATAGGGACCAAGGATTACCTTTTAAGTTATCCCACAATGATTGACAAAACAAATGTTGGAAATGGTCGGATCCATGTAATGGAGAAGGACTTTCTGTGTGTTTCTGGTGCGTTGAAATGTTCGGAACTTGTATACAATTTACTAATGGTGATGGTCTTTACGTGCTTTTTTTTATGGAGAAGTCTATTTTCTAATACAGAGACACATGAGGCCATTCTCAATAGGAGTTTTATGCACACAATTACCTAGAGTGACACGTTATCTAAAAATGTTCGAAACCAGAATAGATGAAACTATACATTGAGAGAGTGACATAATTACCTATATTTGCATATAACATCCACATCTCTCAGTGGTTTTATTTGCTTCCGATACAAGAGAAAATCAAAGCATGATGAATGCTACAGCTTATTTTTGCATCCTAGCAGAAGTACACGATGGAAAGATATGCAGTAGCCTGATTCTTATCGTATTCATATCATCTCCAAGAAATGAATTTAATCTTAATTTCTGCAGGACACAAACTCTCACTAGAAAGTGATGAGAAAACAAAACACTAGTTCATGATATGATCAAGATACAGCTAGGGTGATTCTGAAATGCTTACTACGTGATGAATTCGAATTTGATGCCTTCTTTGCCATACTCCATGCCATCTACATGCACAATGCTTTCCTGGTAAAGCACAAGGCTCATACATTGTGATATGGCGGTGTCATCCTTCGTCCTTGCCACGGTGCGGAGCTCCCCGGTGTCCGGCTCATACACGTGTGCGCTCTGCATGGTCGCCAGCATGATCTTCTTCCTCCTCTCGCCAGAGGACTCGCCGTCGCCGCCCATGTAGGAAACAAGAACAATGTCGGTGTACCATGGCAGAAACAGCTCTATCCTGGCATGCCGTGTCAGATCAATGCGGCGTTCCAAAGACCATGACCCGGACTCATGGTCTTTCAGCCTCCAAACGTCGAACACATCGGCTGCGTCGTCTTGTTGGCGGCGGCGGCGGCGGTCGTGCACCAAGCAGAGGCTGCCGTCGAGCTCGGCCATGGTCGCGTGCACCGGCCGTTCTCGGTGTCCGTACGCGGTGGCGTCCGCCGTGGAGAACGGCGGCAGCGGCAGACGGGCGACGGACTCGCCGGCGGCCGAGAAGGAGAGGATTCCTCGTGGCTCTCCCGATGGCCCACTCGCCGCCGAGAGAATCCAGTGGAGGTGGCCGCCAGCGAACACGGCGTTCGTGTTGGTGGTGGACACCACCGCGTCGTCGTCGTATGCCACCAGCGTCTGCTTCTTTCCGCGCGGCGACCTCCACCGCCGCTGCCGGTGGACACCGACAGCAACGTCGAACACCAGGAGCTGCAGCCTGGGGATCAAGCCGCCGCGCCTCGGTGGCTCGTCGACGCGCTCGAGGAGCACGGCCTTGTGGTTCCCGGCGGCGGGGTGGAAGCCGAGGCCGGCGCCGGCGATGCCGCAGGAGGGGCGCCGCGGCGGGAGGCGGAGGATTCCGCCCGTGGAAGGGTTGCAGACGAAGAATTCCCCCTTGCACGGGCGGCCGACGAGGACGACCCCGCTGCCATGGCAGGGCTTGCCGCCGCCGGAGAAGACCCTGGGGCAGTCCACGCACCGCGGGGAGCCGAACTCGGGCGACCGTCTCGCAATGTGGGGGTGCTCGCCGGGATGTTCCACGGGGACGGACACGAACCGGGCGGCGGAGGCGGAGGCGGCGGACCTCGCCGCGGCGGCGGCGTGGTAGTGGTCGGCGAACGCGGAGGAGGAGGTGAGGGCGTTCCACGACGGGGAGACGCAGCGGCACCGAGCTAGCGACTTGGGTGGCAGCCGCCGGAGCACCTCCTCCACGAGGACGTCCGGCAGTCGGAGGAACGGCGGCGCCATTGGCGCCGCCGCCGCCCTGTCCTCCTGCTTTTTCCTCTTGGACTGCCTGCGGCTGCGGCCGGCGGCATTCATTGCCGGCCACCGCGCTTCGACGTCGTAGCCCGACGGCGGCGGCGGTGGTGGTGGTTGCAGGAAGGAATGGATTGGTCGTTGGGATACGATCATATACGAAGGAAATGTCACGGCGTAGGGATCGTGTTTCATAACGTCCATTTGGTAATTAATCAGGATTTGTTTTAGATGGGAATCAGAGATTAAATTTTGTAGGATCTTTCCGTTGCCAATCTCATCATCAAGCCGTTATGGTCGTCTCGCATGTCACCATCCGCCGTGTTTCAACGTGTGCCAATTGTACTCCAATTTTCTACTGCAGTTCAAGAATAAGTTAATTTGATCACCATAAAAAATTTCACCACGAACTATTGTTATGAATTATTCTATTTAATTACATAAAAGAATAGATCAAAATATATAAAAAAAATGTATTGTAGCTAATGTTTTTTTTTCGAATCACACACTACAGACACATACGCTCACATACATACCCCTATGGCCGGCAAATCCTCCGAATTGACGAACTCACCACAGACGTCTCGCTATCGACGGGCACGTCGCCTACCACTGAAAGAATAACGCCGGTTAAATCCTGAAATAAATCCAGGAAAATACGAGCACCAGTGCCGAGTCGAGGACTCGAACCCTGATGTGCTGGTTCCACCACAAAGAACCTTGCCAGCTGAGCTAGAGCTCAGTTCGCTATTAGAGCCAATGTTATCAAGTCGTATAATTGTACCTAGTTGTAAGAGCACCGATAAGGTGATTAGTCGTCGATATGGACATCCAAAAACGCAGAGGCGTCGACTAAATCGATGGTGGCCCGTCGAATTAGTCGATGGTCCATCGAATTAGTCGATGGTGACTGAAGACCGGTGTGTTCGTCTCTGGTGGGCACCGACTGAATCGATGGTGTGCCCGTCGAATTAGTCGATGGTGACTGAAGACCGGCGTGCGTTCGTCTCTGGTGGGCGACGATTATTTCGACGGGGTACCCGTCGAATTAGTCGATGGTGCAAGTAGCCGTTGGAGTTCAAAGATTCAAAGAAAAAGGGGGCGAGGACTAAATCGATGGTCCTTCATTTGCACCCATCGAATTAGTCGACGGTATGCAGAAAACTGGCAACGGCTAGTTTCTTTGGCTAAGGCTATAAATATGGGTTGCCTCGGCCATTTGAAGTGTGCTTAAGCTCAGGGAAGATATTGGCAAGTGTTCTACACATTCTTAAGTGCTCAATCCACCAAAGTGCTAAATAGAAGATCTAGGTGATTAGCAAAGTGCTTAGTGCTAGTCTAGACCCTTTAGCGCATCTCTTAGGTGTTTAGCCTAGAGTTTAGCGAGGTTTGCATACCTCTTTGCTTACCGGTGCTTGCATGCACCAAGTGTTGTAATCCGGGGCTTGTAGTCTTGCGAGACCCTCCAACCGAGTTTTGGAGAGGCCGCCGGTGCTTGTGCAAGGGAGGAGAGGCCCTTAGCGTTTGGCCAAAGCTCTACCAAGTGGAGGCGGCGAGGAGCATCCGGGGAGGGACGAGCGGAGACCCACTTGCGCGTGGGGAAGTCCCGTGGTCACCCACGGAGTTACTCGACCGGGGAGTTTATGCCCTTGCGCGGGCATTCCCTTTGAGAGGGGCTCCAACAACGAGGACTAGTGGAAAGCTCGTGAGCTTTCCGATACCTCGGTAAAAATCGCCGTGCCGGGAGTTTGCTCTTCTCTACCCTTTAAGCTTCCGCATTTCATACTTGCACTACTTTCCGCATTTACCTTTCCTAGACTTGCCATGCTAGTATAGGATTGGACCTAGGGTGCAAAACTTTATAGCGGTAGAGATAGCAACACATAGAGAAAACCTAGAGCACTTTTAGATAGAAATTGAAATAGGTTTTCATATGTGTAATTAGAGCCTTAGTTTTTAGAGACACCTAATTCACCCCCCTCTTAGGGTGTCACGGTCCCTTCAGAGTCACTCAGTCGACCTATGGGTATTGACAAAACACAATTGAGCAGTTGGCTACAATAGTACTAGTGTAATGGGCCAGGTCATCGACCCAAAATGCAACAAACCAGGTACGCCCTTCCCAGCTCGAGTGCTAGAGCTAGTCGTTTTTTTTCCTCTGATCGGATGACTAATCGTGATTAGTCATTGATTAGTCGGACGACTAGCTATCTAGTCGAGCAAATCGCCTCGGTGGCCCTTATCGGAGACTGGGGAGCGATAAGGCCGACTAATCATGATTAGTCGGACGACTTAATAACATTGATTAGAGCAAACCATATTATATGCTCACTCAGTATATTTGATTATGTGGAGTTCAAGAAAAAAATGACTTTCTATTTTATGATTTTTTGTGATTTACTATGATTTTTTAAAGATTCAACCCAAAATAAATAAAAAAATAAAAATCATAACCACCATCCAAAACCGTTTGGGGGCCATTTGTCTGGTTTCGAAAAGTCTAGGGTGCAGAATACCTAGTTTTATAGGTTGGAGGGTTAAGTAGTCGACTGCCGATAGGTGAGGGAATTATGTATTTTTTATTATTCGGAGAAAAATTACCCCTACAACCATGAGTTCCAAAAAAATAGTCCTAAAAGAGTTGAACTGTTGACACATTCATGCATTTTTTTTTCCTTCGTGAACATTAACTCTGGGATTTTTTTCCCCTTTGGCACTTTTTAGGTGAGATTGAGAGCTCACGGAGTGGGGCAAATTTAGCTCCAGATGGAGCTATTATTGGACACATGAAAAAAATTAGAAATAAGATTAGAGAACTGTTGGAGCACGGTTTTTTACCTATACTCCTAAAACTAAATATTGGGATGTTTTATTGGGCACTCTTGGATATGCTTAGCCTATAATCCTTATCGTCCAAACATAACACTTCTAGGTTAACCTTTTTATATGAATTGAGCACAAAAGTGTAATTGATATGATATGCATACGTGGGTTTGTTCCACGTGATGAGCTGTGCCATAAGTAAATTTTCGGTGCGGATGTTGTAGATGGTTCAGACTTCAGAGTACGGACGCTCGCAGCATATGCGATGTGCGTGTGGCAAAGGCTGAGTCACACGCGTACCTGCGATGTGCGTGTGGCAAAGGCTGCGTCACACACGTACCTGCGATGTGCGTGTGGCAAAGCCAGCCCAAATAGTTGAACTTTGGCTTAAGTTATAGTTTGGAAAAAGTCCAAATTACTCCTCTCAACTATAAACAAATTATACATAACCCCCTAAACTATTTTTTTATTTATTTCACCCCCTAAACTATATCATTTGGCCTATTTTACCCCTAATACAATTTGTCTTTTATATTTTTCCATACAAAATTTGAAACAAAAATTCAATTTGTGCATAGAGAAATACAAAATTTGTGCATAGAGAAAGTCAAAATTCAATACAACATACATTGTGATGTTCACTACAATCATACAAAATTTGAAATTAAAATTCAATTTGTGCATAGAGAAACAAAAAAAGACAAATTGTATTAAGGTGTAGAATGGACCAAGTGACATAGTTTGGGGGTAAAATGAACCAAAAGATATTTTAGGGGGTTACGTAGACTTTGCTTATAGTTGAGGGGAGTAATATGGACTTTTTTCCGATTTGTTTGTGTGTAACATTTTGTTTCCTTAAACATTTTTTAGGAAAATCTTCTAAAACATTTCAACCTTTACCTGAATAATTTATTTTAAACATGCAAAATTTTCTCTCAAATATGGAAGAATCATTCTTTTGTCAGTAGGGAAACATTCTATTTTCACTGAAAAATGTTTCTAAACATTATTTTTTGGAGAGCTTGTTTTGAAAGAGTGCTGAAACTGGTCACTCGAGTCAAACAAGTAAAAAAAATATAAAAATGTTAATAAAAATAGGTAGGGGGCTCCCCTGCTGACTTCGATAAGAAAATGATAGTAAAAAATTAGCATAAAAATAAAAAATATGATCTTTTCATGAAGAAATTTGCATGAGAATTGTAGTGTTGTAATCAAAGTTTTGCTCTAGATATTTAATTCAGAATTTGTGACTTTTTAAAATAGGGAAAGTCAGTTTTCATCCGTCAACTATTACACTTGGGGCCATCAAACTATCAAAATCCGGCTTTGGCCCTTTGATAGGTTTAAAGGTGGTTTTATATTTTTTAAACATTATAAAAAATTTGATCTGGAAAATTCCGTAACTAATTTATTTGAAGTAAAAAATATGAAACCAGCACCAACTTTTTTTTCTCTAAAAATGCATCTTATATTTATATGCACCATTCGAAGGTATTTACATGTTTTTAGAAAAAGAAAACTGTAAAACACTTTGAACATGAACACATAATACCTGAAAATAACGTTAAATAGCGAACCAATAGGTATGTAACATTTTAAAAAAATTCAGCAAGGAATTTATATTTTTTTATTAAAACTAATTAGTAACAACTTTTTAAGTTCAAATAATATTGCTATATATGTCCATAACATGTAAACCACCTTTAAAACAACTAAGAGGTATTGATAGTCGTTGGATAGCCTTTTGTATATTTTTAGATAATGGAGAACAAGTACCGGCCTTTGCTTCAAAAGAAGCTACAGCCCATTGTTACATCATGAGCAGATCTACTATCTGCCACAAGTTTAAAGAAAATCAAGCAACGACCCAAATAGTTTGGATGAAAAGATAGTACAAGGCAATCCTATTGCTAAATCTCCATCCATGGTCGATAAAAATTTGCATTGCAACCGTCTCCAACCTCTGGCAGGCAATTTTTATTTGCTCTCTATCTTCTTCATGCTTTTCCAGTTGACTCCAAAAACGAATCCAATGAGTTTCCCTGTATAATACCTGCAGAAAAGATTTCATTGGCAATTTATCAAAAACAACATCATTCCTACTTAACCATATATCCCAACATAAAGCAGATGCCCTGACAAGTAGTTGTTGTTTTAAATTGTCTCTGACACCATTGAGCCAATTACCAAACATATGAACTATATTTCTAGGTGGCCTCTAACAAAAAATAATCTGAACTAGACCCCACACGAACCTAGCATTCTTGCATGTAAAAAAAAGATGATGGATAGTCTCATTAGCTAAACAAAAGCTACATTGCTTACTACCATTTTAATTTCTTTTTGCTAGATTATCTTTTGTGAGCACCACCCCTTTGTAAAGATACCACATAAATACTTTGATCTTCAAAGGCATTCTTGCTTTTCATAAAATAGTATTATTATCCACTACCCCATTATTTATTAAAGCAAGATTCATAGAATAAACAGTAAATTGTCCGTGTTGATGCAAGGACCATTTCATAATGTCTGCATCACCATTTAGTTGAACATGCACAATTTGCAATACAAGTTGGTTCCACAAATAAAGATTTTCATCATCTAATGATCTATGAAAAGATACATTTAGTGGAATTGAATTGAAATTGAGATTTTTGGGATAGTATATGGTTGGTTTAGTAGTTGTGCCATGAAATTGAGATTTTTGGGATAGGTGGATGGTGTAGAATAGACCTTTTACTTTCAAATAAGCATATACGCCGATTAGGATTTATATAAAGCACGCCAATTACGATGCGAGATTTTTGTGCGTCTCGCTCTCCCAATGGCGAAGAGAAACCGATCGACACACAACATGACCCCACAGCTCCCAATCCCACATTCCCACCAAGACTTCTGGACTCCCTCCTCGCTTTCAGATTGCCTAGCTGGCCACATTAATTAATCAAGTAGCATTTGACCGTCGTCAGCCGGCCATTGGTTTTAGGGCAGTCCCAACCCTCCACCTCAGCTGGTTTTCATAGCATTGAATAGACTGCCATGTAGACAAAAAACTGATGTGGCAGGTGAATAAATGAAGAGAGAGGAGAAAACCGAAAGACATCCTTTCTTATTCACGACACCGTTTCGACTCGAAGTCCAACACAAACGCGTGGGGCCGTTCGTCGCACTTTCTTCGTCGTTGCCGGCTGCGCGCTCCTCCATGTCTCCATCGTGGCCATGCCCCTCGAGCTCCGGCGGTCGACATGGTCGCCGGCCCCAGCAGGGGTCTCGTCGCTGACCGGCCGCGCGACCCTCCCTCAGCCGGTCAGCCCCCATGCGCTTCCTGCCCTGGCTCGTGCAGTCGTGCCTACAGGGCCCTGCCGCCGAGCGTCCTCGCTGGCCTGCTGCGTGAGGCGACGAGGAGCCCCTGTCGCCTCTAGGTTGCTGCTGCGTTGCTGCCCATCTGTGCTACTCGCTTCCTTCTGGTGCAGCGCCGCACGCCAATAGAAGTTCACTCCAGTCAAATCAACATAAGAATGTTGCTCCATGGTGAAATTCATCTCCATTGCTACTGATTTTGAAGAGTTTTCCACTGGATTGTGGTGAGCAATAGAGAGGAAACAGACGAGAGAGAAAGGAGGAGGGAGAGAGAGGATGACGGGACTCAGGAGGAAGAAGGAAAACGGAATAAAAAAATGATAAGAGGCCCTACCTAAAGAAATTATGGATTGGGATGTATAGTTTCTACATGTGATGTCTAGCTGATGTGGCGGTATAGACATTAGTTATGGACACCATGGGTTGGGAAACCATTAGTTATAAATCACCTCTGCATCTGCCATCTAATCATCTCCTATCTCCATCAAAACCCACTGCTTCCGGCGTCGCCATTTCCGTCCGTGGCCGCGATGGCGAAGCGCCGCGGCAAGAACAAGGTCGCCGGGGCTGGGCGATCCAGGAGCAAGAAGGAGCCCGCCGCCACGGCGGAGCTCATGGCCGCCGTCCTCCCGGCGCCTCTGCACCTCATCGAAGACATCTTCGTGCGGCTGCTGCAGTGCCGCCCAAGTCCCTGGCCATGTCCCGCTGCGTCTCCCCGTCCTGGAACCACCTCATCTCCTCCCCATCGTTCGCGCGCCTCTACCACGACGCCAAGGCGGTCTCCGACCCGGTCAGGTTCGTCACCCTCCCGGTGGGCTCCCCGAGGGTCTTCTCCGGCGGCGGCGGCATGCCGTGCCACGGCCTCGTGCTCGCCGGCCGTCCGCGCGACGGGGAATTCTTCGTCTGCAACCCTTCCACCGGCGGCGTCCTGCTCCTCCCGCCGCGGCACTTCCACAGCGCCGGCCTCGGCTACGACGCGGCCGCCGGGAAGCACAAGGCCGTGCTGCTGGAGCTCGTCGGCACCGGCCAGTCGTCGGCGTCGCACGTGGCGCGGCGGTGGGCGATCCCAAGGCTCCACTTCGTCGTCGTCACCGTCGGCGCCCGGCAGTGGCGGTGGCGGGCGGCGCGCGGCCGGAGGACGCCCATCATCTGCGAAGGCGCCGTCGTGTCGACCGAGCTTGGCCCGGTGTTCGCCGACGGGCGCCTCCACTGTCTGCTCAACGAGCGGGCAGCCGACGGCGCCCGTGGCGACCTTGATGGCATCCTCGTCTTCTTCCTCGACTCCGAGAGCTTCAAACGCATCGCACTGCCGCCTTTGTCCATGCCGGCATGCGTGACGATGGCTGAGCTCGATGGCCGCCTCGGCTTGGTGCACGACCTCCATGGCCAGAAAGGTACGGTGGCTTTGTTCGATGTGTGGATGCTCCGGGACTGCAAGGCCCTGGTCGCTGGAACGCCGTATTGATCTGACACCTCATGTGGGTAAGGAGTTGAAGTATCCATCGCCTCTTTTTCTGCTCGGCTATGTTGGTGGCGAGAGTAAGAGGAACATCCTGCTTGCGACGAAGGATAGGGCGTACCTCTACGATTCGGACACCGGGGTGCTGCGCACCGTGGCAAAGAGCAGTGCACGTCAGTACATGCGCCTTGTGCTCTACCAGGAGAGCTTCGTCCAATTTCCTGCCATGGAGTATGGTACAGATGACATCAAGTTCGAGTTCGCCACGGATAAAAGTGGTTCTGGACCCGGTGCGGAGGTGTTACGTTGGTTTGAGGAGTTGTCATCTGCAGCGTTTTAGCTAGTAAAATTTTAAGAAAATGGCAAGGACAGTAGTCCTATTTTGTTCTCCGTTCGTCCTTAAATATATATGTATGTCTGACATATATTCAAGGATGGAGGGAATATCTATTTAAAATCGTTATTATCCTTTTATATATGTCCGACCGATATGTTGCTACATGGAATTTAAGTTTTATTGTGATATTTTACTTTGTCAAGCTGCCAGTGTTTTTTTGCTGAGTAAAATACCTAAGGTTCATCAACATAGTGTCACATGGGTCCACCGACTCTAAAAATGCAATTTTGGGTTCATTAACTTTATAACTTGTTGACCTATAGTCCATATCCGGTCAAGTGCTTAAAGTGATGACCACATGACATGCAAATAGGATATCTGGTGCTATATTTGCTCATGCTAGCTACGGCCATAGCCGGTGGCTTAGGGAAGGGCATGGGCATGCTGTAACATCGACAACATGAGCAAGGGCGAGCTGCAGATAGTAAGATGTTGCTACGATCAGATCGGCATCAAGTGATTCGATGGCGATGCAATTACCTAGTTGATTAGTTTGTTGACTTTCCAATGACCAGGGCCCATAGGAGGGTGGCCCAAAGAAGGGACACAGCCATCTTAGTTCGAGGAGGGCTCACTGGTGCAACCTCTATTTGATGGACACGCTCCAGGGTGATGACTATATTTTTATTTTGCTGGCCTCACCATCCCTTGGCAGTGGCGGAGCCAGGATTAAAATTTACCTATGGCGAACCTACTACTACTACTTAAATATAATATAAAGAAATATCATAGTTTAATAATATATATAATTATATATTATCTCTTGTGGCAGAACCGCCCAATTTAAACTGGCTCAAGTGCGTCTAGTCACCCTAACTCAAGAGAATACCAGCACGCACTTCAAACAGTTTAAACCCGGTAGTCCGTCGAGTGTCCCCGGGACATCCCGAATCATCCACTGACAACTTTCCCTCAACCATAGCTCAGGATCATCACCAAGTTGGGGAACACAACAGGCATTACCTTTTTACATAAATACGGAAAGACACGAATTATTACAAACCGAGTTTTGAAGCAACCTTAGAGACAAGTCATAGTACTAAGATCTGAATACAAACATAGTGTTATACAACTGAAGGGATATTGCGACCCAAGAGTACTTTATTCATCTAGAGACATCTGGGACCACCGATGCTCTAGGGCTTCTGGCTCTCCTCTTCGCCTTCATGTTGTGGAGCATCCTCTGAAAAACAGAAAAGGGAAGAACCCTGAGTACAAAAGTACTCAGCAAGACTTAACCGTCTTACCAAAGAAAAGACTCTCAAGGATAGATGAGTAGGCTTTTTGTGGTTACTTGGCTGACTCAACTTTTGCGGAAAAGCTTACTAAAAATGGTTCCTTATTTGGAAATTTTAACTCAATTAGGTATTAACTACGCAACTAAGTTTTAAATACTTTTTCATACAAGTGATACTAGGCTCAAACAGCATCTCGAATCACTTCTTATATAATGTTCAACTTGTTTCCTCTACGATGTTCAACACCTGATCAAGTGCACTCATAACCAAGAGTTGTGGCGATCCGGATCAATTTTACATCCTGCAGGAGATACCTAGCACCCAGTTACGTACAGCTGCGCCAGCTGATCGCAACAACCTTTCAATCAGTTGGACCAAAGACCGGAAATATCCTTACTCGAACCCGGGAACGCATCCCCACGTGGGCCCCATGTGTGGCGACCATCCCGTGAGTTTCAGATTACGGTCCCGCCTTTCTCCGACCCAGCAAGCACGGGTAAGCGATATTTCCAATCAACGAGCCAGCTAATCTAATTGGCTTTACTGGTCCCATAACCCAGTAAGAAACCAGGTAGAATCACTTGATCAATCAATTAAACAACGGATCGGTCCTTAGTCACTTTAGCTAGTAGGCAGAACTAAGGATCAAGTATACCTCAATCCATTCTATCAATCTTTGCCCACTTTCTTTCCATATTAAGTCTTATATGATTCATTTATGATTAGTGAGAACCTAGATCATCATCTTTTTATATACCCTTGCTAAGCATAGCTAAGTGGATATTTCTAATCAATTTAATTTCTAGCAAGCAAAGGTAGTTCTACCAAGGAGTATTTCATGCATCAAAAGTTTTCATTCAACTCCTAACTTAATGCACACAAATGAATAATATTTGGACTCGTGAACTCATGAAATAAATATAGGTAGAGATGCATCCGGGGCTTTCCTTGAGTCTCAAAAAGGTTAGCGGGTTCGGTGATTTCCTGAGACTCCGGAGCGATTACCAGAACTTCCTCGTAGTGAACTTGTTCTTCGGGAATTTCCACGTACTCCAGCTCCGAGGTTTCAGATTCTATCATGCGATGCAAGTCAGGAATTAGAGATGCAATAGTTTTAAGACGTAGCACACAAAACTTTATCTCTCGATACAGTTACAAGCCAACAAAACTACCCATCCTTTTCTAAAGACAAAGTTGTCTTATTTGTCTAGGTGAAATAGTCCTTATTTCTTTTATATTTATTAAAGAAGAATTATTAAGTGTACTAAAATCATTCTCTAAGAATCCCTAACACTTCTTTTCTTTTTAAATGTGCTTGTAAAACATGGATCCTATTTTTAAATGCTTTTTAAATTATACTAAATATTTTTAGCAATTAAATTTCTAAGAATGGTATTATTATTAAATCCTAAATAATATAAATTTAAAGGTTTAGCATTTTTATAACATAAAGGAAAATCTAAGGAAACTATAAAAATTTATTTCACATTTTTCTGATTTTTCTATGATTTTCTATAATTAAAACAGTGGAAAAAATATAAATTAAATCTAATTCTAAAACCTATTTGGCTTTCTTGCAAAAACCCCCTCAGCTTTCTATCTCTTCTACCCCGGGGTCCCTGCCCACGCGGAGCAGAGCCCCCGCGCAGACCGAGCCCTCGGCGGAGTTGACCCGCGCCCGCTCGCCGGCGGCGGGGTCCTCCGACGATGACGACTAGCCCAACGGCTTCCCTTCACGACGGCGCACCCATTCTAACCCTAAACTCCCGCGGCAAGCTCTAACCCTAACCTCGAGTCGGCTCGGCGGCGATGCTCGACGGCGCTCCGCGCTCCGGCGAACTCACCGCCCGAACCAAACCCACAACGGGCTTGCGAGAAACCCCGAGACCTACGACACCTTGTGCGCACGCCAAGCCAACCCGCGTGGCGCTATGCGCGCTAGCGCTTCACGCCATCCATGGCGGGAGCGCGCTTGGCGCACGCGGCGGCGAACGCCTAGCGGAGCCGACACGGCGCCAACACAGCAAACGACACCTCTACGAGCAACAGTAGGCCCTACTGCACCTAGCGCGCGCACCAACTCAGCCGGAGAAGGCCCGAGCGAGGCTGCTCACGCGCGGCGGGCATGGCGGAGACGCGCCATGGCGACGAACGACGTTCCCGGCCCGAGGAACGTTGCGCCCGAGCAACTAAGCCCTCAAACACCTTGCTAGACCTAAGAACCCCCCTGCTACACTCTCAAACCCTGACCAAACTCACTGCATCGGCAACACCATGAGGAACGATTCTTACCCCGGCGAGACGACGACGAGGAGCTGCAAAAGCGAGCTGCGCCGGGCTGTGGAGCGATGGAGGAGGAGCAAGAGCTAGCGGAAACGAAAGAGGAGATGAAGGTGGAGCTTTTGGTGGAGAGGAACTGGGCGGAGAGGGTCGGACGGCGGCGAGCGCGCGAACGACTAGCCGGCGGCCATGGCGGGGAGCAGAGGACGACGCGGTGAAAGAGGGGAAAACGAAGTCGTCGACGACGCTTTAACCGCGGCCGCTGCTGCCGTTGCTTGCCACCTCCTGCTGCGCCTTTCACCGAGCTGTCCCCGAGCGGCCTCGACGCGTGGACGCCGCCTCGCACCGCCGGCGGCAAGCTGCCTAGCAGCTTGCCGGCAGCTTGCCGCCGTCAGCGTTTCTCCCCCTTTGAGCATCCAAAACCCGAGATTGAGCTTCACTTTTCTCCAAAAACTGCATGGTAACATCCAAATCTCCCAAAATAAAACTTGTAGCTGGATCATCGAATTACATTTCTTACATTGGCACTTACCCCCTTTGAGCACGAATTGAGGTTGAATTCGAGCCTCCAAGTTGCTGCTGCAACACATTTCCAATTCAGAACCTTTAACTGAATTTCTCAAATTACTCCCGAAATTTGAATAGAACATGCATCTGGTGTCAAAAACGAATTTGAAATTCACATTCAGGAGTACAACTTCCTAGTTGTAAGGTTTTGCAGAAAACTTCAAATTCAAACTCATTTGGCCTAAATTCAGTTGAGCTGTCAGTTTACTGAATTTTCTGAAAACAGCTTCTGAACTATTTTATCTCGTGGCTTTCTCCTTAATCCAGCCATCTTCTGATTGCGACCTAAAAACAAAAGTTGTTCCAAATCCTTCACTTTACAACTTTGTTTAAGACACCTAAGCCAGAAGAGCCACAGATCGATCACTATCTCACCTCGAAGATAGCTGCTCATTATGTTTTTTTTCAACGAAAAACTGAAAACAGCTAAGTGCTGTTGTCGGACGATGAACAGTGCATTTTCTCCATTTTTTTCTTCCATTTAATTGAAGCATCATTTCCACAAATTTTCTCACCACTTATGGACCATTAAGTTACTTATCTTGTGAACTATATTTAGAAATTCTTGGATTTCAAAAATTCCAAAATGTAGGGACTTTGTTGACTTTTGGTCAAGAGTTTGATTAAAGAACTCTTTTGTCTTTTCTCTTTTCTTTTAAACTCACTCTCCCTCCATCCACCATAATTCTAACTCATGCTTATTAGGGGATGTCACAGCTCTTGAGTCACAATTATCAGAAAATAGTAGGCATTGGTAAGTAATTAGATGAACATATTGTTCAAGTACTAAGTGTGGCGAGCTATCCCAGGATGAATCATTGTCGCATGCTTGCGATGCATTTTCAGTTTGCACTTTTCTTCAATTTCAGGGCTAAAAAATCTCTTTATGCTCACAACTAAAACATTGAATGAAAGATATATCCAAATTTTGCAAATATTATATAGCAACATATGTAAATAAGATTAAATTAATAGAATTGTTCGATTCTATAATCCAACTCTCACCTTTTAATTTTTTTCCTTAATCTTGGTATTTGGAATTGGACGTCGAGGATTAATTGTGGCTGCAGTGCTTGGAATTGGGGATTCACGGCGGCTCCGTTTCCACACCATCGAGATGGAAGCCACGCTAACCTCTCTCCGTGGCTGCGGCAGGGTTCACAAAACCGAATCGGAGAGCTGAACCACCGGCCGGCGGTAGCGGCTAACCGGACCGGTTCCCGCGGGAACCGGTCAAAATCGGACAAATTCAAATTTTGAATTCAAATGTATATGAAATCCTAGTTCAATCGGTTTGAACCGGTAAGCCAAGCGGTTTGGGCGGTAAGCCGGCCGGTTTGGACGGTAAGCCGGCTCAATACATAATTTGTCATGTTTTCAAATTTAACTAAAAATTTATAAAAATAAAAGAAAAATTCCTAAAAATATTTCAAGGTGCGTAGAATTTAATGGTGTCAAAATTTTTCAAATATTAGTGTATTTAGTATTTTTTGTGTGCATTAGAAGTTCGATGAGCCGATTTTTTTTCTTTTCCTTTTTTCTTGTTGAACTTCTAATGCCTGCAAAAATACCAAATGAGCAAATATTTGAAAATTTTTGACACCAATAGATTAGATATACCTTGAAGTATTTTAGGAATTTTTTTTGATATTTTTTCATTTTAAATTTAAATTTGAATATTTTAAATTTAACCGGTTTGAAACCGCCCCAAACCGCTACCGGTCTGGGACGGTTTGACCGGTTCCCGCGGGAACCGGCCGGTTTTGAACGGAATTGCGAACCCGCGTAGCAGCGGATTCGGTGATTGCGGAGGGCGACGAAGCGACGAACGGGAGACCGAGTGGGTGACGGCGCCTCGTGACGCTTCATCTTCAGGGAAATCGATCTGATGTGTCTTTGTTTTTCACGTGTGGGCTGGCAGCTGGCTAGTCATGGGCTGACGGGTGACGGCCCAAAAGTCTATAGAATAAAGGTCCAACAATCTATTTTAGCTTCTTCAACCTCCGTCGAACAGACCTGACATCCATGGCGGCTGCATCTAAAACAAGAGCCGGATGGGGACGCGGGGGAGATGTGAGGTTCGTCGGCCGGCAGGTATGGCGGCCGCCATGGCTCGCCATACTGGTGGCTCCGCCACTGTCCCTTGGGGATACATACAATGTAATTGTAATCATTATATACACATATAGAGGGATATGAACCCCAGAACATCTATGCTACCCGACTAGTGCTGAATGAAATGCCAATAATTTTGCCGTTTCTAGCCATTAGACGCTTCTTGTTGTTTAACTCGAGTAGCTATGGATCCATGCAACTAAGGTTCCCAACAAAACCATGAAACATATGGAAAAACATAGATTAAACAGAATTATATTAGTCTTGAAAATGTTGGGTTATGATCTTGTGCCTATCTTGACTGGCTTGTCGCTCTACCGAAACTTGGCTCAGGTCTTGGTCGGCTGCTGCGTATAGATTGGTTGACTTCCTTGTTGAGGATCGGCTTCAGGCTCCAGCATCTCGTAGACGCCATCGGCTAGCGTGTTCTCTATTGGTACACACTAAGGAGGTTCCTAAAACTACCCTCTATGGAGTGCACTATTGCTCGTCAGCGATCCTGCATGCGCTTCAAGAGGGCAATGCTAACACCAAGTTTCCATTTGCACACCAACCACTGGCATAGGAAGAACCATAACTCTGCCCTACAAGTCAAGGGATCTACCTTGGTCTCCGAAGCGGATAAAGCAGAGACCGCATTCAACTACTTCAATGTTATTCTTGGTACCAATTATGACAGAGGTTGTGAATTGGATTTTGAGGCACTTGGCATCCAAAGGCGAGACCTCACCGCTCTCGGTCACCTCTTCACAGACAAGGAGATTTGGGAGGTCATTAAGGACCTCCTACTTGACAAGGCCCCGACCCAAGATGGTCTCACAGGTCGCTTCTATAGGTTAACTTGGTCAATCATCAAAGGGATATCATCAGAGCTTTTGATGCCCTCTCCTCCATGGACTACATAAGTTTCCACCATATAAACGAGGGTTTGCTTACCTTTGATTCCAAAAAAAACCAGACCCTTTGACACTTGGGTACTACCAGCCCATCAATCTTATCCACAACTTCAGAACACTTTTGTCCAAAGATCTGGATGACCATTTTGGCCCTCTTTTGCATTCCCTCATTTCCCCAAATCAGAGTGCTTTCATCAAAATACCAACAAATCCAGGACAACTTTTGGTTTGTCCTTGGAACAACTAAGGCATTGGCTTCCAAGAAAGATCCTAGAGTCAGGCTTACAGCCATCTTGAACAGATATGAACATTTTTATATATCAAAACTAAAGTCCAATGTGAAGTCAACCATCCTAGCATTTGAGTAGTTTTTTCTGCAATTAGCAACTAGTTTCTCATAAACATTATCTATGCCACCCGACTGGTGCTGAATGAATTGTCAACAATTTTGCAGTTTCTAGCAATTACATGCTTCTTGCTGTTAAAAGAACTTGAGTAGCTATGGATCTATGCAACTAAGGGTCCCAATAAAACCTTGAAACTTATGAACAACCATAGATTATATAACATGATATTAGTTTTGAAAATAATAGGTTATGATCCGGTGCCTGGCTAGACGGCCTTGAGGCTCTACCAAAACTTGGCTCGTGTTATGGTCCCCTGCTATGTGGATCGGATACCTTCCTTGTTGTTGATCGGCTTTAGGCTCCAGCGACTCATAGATGCCATCGGCTAGCGTGTTCTCTATAGGTACAAACTAAGGAGGTTCCTCAAACTAACCTCTATAGAGCGCACTATTGCATGTCAGTGATCCAACGTGCATTGGCTTCACGAGGGTGATGCTGACACCAAGTTTTTCCATTTGCATGCCAACCACCAACGCAAGAAGAACTACATTTCTACTTTACAGGTCGAGGGATCTACCTTGGTCTCAACAGTAGATAAGGCAGATCGGATTAAGCTGGTGATCGAATTAAGGTCCGAAGTTAATACAACTTAAGTACACTAAGAACCACCTCGATGTTCATATACTTAAATCGGATTAAGCTGGTGATCTATCAAGTCTAGATCGATTAAACCACATATTTATGATCAAAACAACACGCTCGTACGAAAATGAGTCCCAGAGATTATAGCATTCTACAAATTCAAATCCATAAGAAGTCTGACTTAGATTTAATAAAAACCAAGTTCAAATGACACAAACTAATTTTTTTTAATTCTTTGTAGCAGAAATAAACGATGAACTAAATGGCTATACATGTAACACCATAATGAAACCTTCCATGATTCTACTCTGCACGATCCTCGCCCATGGACATGTCCCACACGATGGTCCAACAAGGAGGAAGCTGACTCAGCCAAGTAAAGCTAGTAGTCATCTCCTCAAAAGTATAACTTGAAAATGGAGCCACAAGCAAGGATGAGTATAATAATACTTAGCAAGGCTTACCCGTGGGGTGATAACTAACTTCACCGACTTCTAGACATGCAAAGCTTTTAGTTAATAGGGTTTGTTTTGCCCAAAAGTGACAAATAGTGGATGCTTACTTTCAATATTTAGCCGTCAAGTTCTAGTAAAATTAACTATTCAAGGTAAGCAATCTATCTAGTATGCACTTGAGCAATATAATTATTTCAAGCATCAAGCTCATCATTCTAATTTTTACTTAATGCAACAAAGTGGTCAAGTAGTCCATTAACTGCGAGAAGTAGACAGTTCAAACCGAATTTTATAACCTTGCAAGGAAAATCCAAACACACAGGACAAGGAAAACCCAAACACATGGGAGGTGCCTACTAAAAAGGCCAAGCACCACCAGGCTCTTCCCGTCAATCCTCAGTTCGGATCCAAATCCCACTTCCTTGGGGCAAAAGCTATCCACACTTGGCCTCGCTCAGATACCCATGAGGGTAAACAAGGGAAATAAATTTCCAAGAAATGCAAACTAATGGTCTTTGGTATTATCAATCAGGTACTAAGCTTACTGATCCCATTTCCTGGTGTGTGCGTGGTATGTTTAAAAACTTAACCATCATTACCGTCACGGCATCAACCACCAACATAAACCTCGCACCCAGCTGCGCCCATCGTATCTTATGATTCAAACATAAGTGAATCAAGTAACTCCTATATCTCATGAGTGACAAGAAATTACTCGACTTTTAATGTGTTCTTAAATCATGGCAACTATCGACTTATCATACTAGTATTCAAAACATAGGTACTAGGATCATGCATCCAAGGTTTTAACTTCTGAAAACATAAATGCACAAGCATAAATAAATCAAGTTGTGTAAAGTTTAAAATTAGGCTCTGGGCTTGCCTTCTTGCTCAACTCTAGCTTTGAGCTCCAATGGAACTTGCTCGTCGATGAGAGCGTTCACCTCACCTTCCTGCAGTTTTCCATAAATTTTCAGAACAAGCTTATACATTTCGTCAGTGATTGCTGCTTCTACATGGGATGCACATGCATAAATGTTCAGTTTGAGCATCGAATGTTGACATACATAACTTAGCTCGTAGACTCCTAGTTGTATTCATGCTAGTGTTGGCAGACATGTCTGGTTCCTGCCAACGCCCGATGGCGTTTGTAACACCAACTCTGAGTAATAAAGGGTGTTTTGTCTCAAAAAATGTATGCAACAGACTCCTAGAACCACTTAGGTACCTGCCTTTGCCACACGCACATCGGCATATGTGGCAAGCATCCTGTCACAAAGTTCCCGATACGATGGGGTCGAGGAACGGGTACGCGGGTTGTGGATCGATGCCTTCCAAGTTCCCGGTACAAAGGGGGTATATCTCTTCGGGACGACGATTCAAGACTCCAGAACGTGAACCAACTATTTTCGGGACGATATCTTGGGACAATACATCAACACCCTTTGTGTGTAGTAGTAACCAAAGTTATATATTTAACACTACACCAATATTCAAATGGAACAGATGGAGCATATACAGCCAAACAGAGAGGAGTTGTCCGTTTGCATGTGGTCAGATGATTAGATCAGATCAGCACAACATAGACTGAACCAACCGCTGATGGAATGACGTCCCCGCATTGAACCAAGGACTGTCCCGATACGAACCCCGTTCCTCGATCGGGACGATCGTCCCCGGTTCGTGGAACGCCGGCTCGTACCGCATTCCGTGTGACTGTGAACCATACTCTAAACCATCTATACCATCTGCATCTAAAATTTGCTTATGGCACAACTCTTCACGTGGAACGGACCCACGTACCCATATCACATCAGTTAAACTTTTGTGCTCAATTTATATAAAAAGGTTAACCTATTAGTGCTATGTTTTGAGAGTAAAGGTGAAAAACTCTTCCGTAAGGGTTATAGGCCGAGCATCACCAAGAGTGCCCAATAAAACATCCTAATAATTAGTTTTGAGAGTAAAGGTGAAAAACTCCAACAGTTCTCTAATCTTGTTCCTAATTTTTCCACATGTCCAATAATAACTCCATTTGCATCCAAATTTGCCCCACTTACAGAGCTCTCAATCCCACATTAAAAGTGCCAAAGGGAGAAAAAAATCCCAAAGTTATTGTTCATGAAGGGAAAAATCAAGGCCTGGACCCACAAATCCATGGATCACTACTAAAAAAACATTTTCGGAGGCGGTCAAAAACCATTTTTGGAAGCGGTTTTTGCGTCCACCTCCGACCATGCACTTCTATTAATGAGGCAATTTCGGAGGTGGATTTCTGCCCACCTCCGTTAATCAAATAAAAAAAATAAAAAAAAACCAAAACCCTAGACAGGCCCGGCGAGCCCATCACGGGCCTGCCAAGCCTATCTAGGGCACCCGCCACCACTGGATCTGTTGTACCACTGGCGGCTCGCGGATCTGCCATGCCGCCGCTGGATCCACGCAGCCTCAGCGGCTGTGCTGCCCGAGTAGGATGTCGTGCTGCCACTTCGCCAGCCCCTTCCCCTCGCTGCTGGGTACGAGAGGAGGAGGTGGTGGGCTCGCCCGTGGGGGAGTCGCCACCGCTCGCCAACTCGGATGAGGAGGGCCCTCGGTGGAGGAGGCGCCACCGCTCGCCGTCGGAACCGAGAAAAGGAGGCGCCGCTCGAAGGAGCCAAGCGCTCCGCCACTCGCCACCGGATCCAGGAGGAGGAAGCACCTCTGCATGGGGAGGTGGAGGCGCCGCCGCAACTTGGGAGGGGAGGAGGAGGCACTCGCCGCTGAATCCTGGAGGAGGAGCCGCCGTCGCATTTCACCAAGGGTGGGGGGGAGGAGGCGCGGGGGGGCTGGTGTGCGCGGAGGCTGGGCATCGGCCACCGCCGCTGGGTCGAGGGAGAGAAAGGGTAGGGAGAGGAAATGAGACTGAGGACATGGAAACCCTAGGGTTTTGTTTATATATGGAACTCAGGTAGTGGGCCAAGTGGGCTTGGTTTAGGCCGACAGTTTTTAGGAGGCGGGCCTTTTAACTGACCGCCTCCGAAAATCAATTAATAGAGGCGTACACTTTAATACAACCGCCTCCGAAAATAGATGATTTTCGGAGGCGGACAGAAATGACCGCTTCCAAAAATAAAAAAATGTCCGCCTCCGTTAATCTCCGTATTAATGGAGGCAGATATTTTCTCTATCCGCCTCTGAGGGCTTTTTTGAAGTGTCCTCTAAAACATTTTTTGTAGTAGTGGATGTGTCAACAATTTAACTCTTTTGGGACTTTGGGCCTGTTTGGAGGCTACCGCACTTTGCCACACCTTGCCACACCTCAACTGCAGCACGGAGCTGGAGTGTTTGGTTGTTGCCGCTGCTTAGGCGTGCCAATGTGCTGCCGCAAGAAGCTAGTTCAATTTTGTTGTCATAGCTCCCCAAAAGTCGCACTTGCGGCGCGGCCGCAGCTGCGGCGCCGCCACAATAGGTGTCATCCAAACAGGCCTTTTTTTTTTGGAAATGTTGGAAGTAGGGGTTTTTTCTCACAATAATGAAAAAGGTCTACATAATCCCCTTATTACCTATTGGCAGTCTACTAATTAACCCCCAACCTATTAAACCCTAAAATTTTCAAAACCGACAAATAACTCCAAGCGGTTTTGGATGCTGGTTTTTTAATTTTTAATTTTTAATTTATTTCGGTTGAATCTTTGAAACATCACACTAAATCACAGAAAAAAATTATAAAATGAAAAGCCAATTTTTTTTTAACTCGACATGGTCAGACATACAGAATGATCAGATACTATGGTATGCACTAATACAGTTTTTCTTTATATTTTATCTATTCGTTTATGTAAGTAAATGAAATAATTCATAACAACAGTTTCTATAGTACAATTATGAAATTTTTATGATGACCTAATTATCTTATGTTTGAACTGCAGCAGAAAATTGGACTGCAATTGGCACGTTGAAACACGGCGGATGATGACATGCGAGACGACGATGACGGTCTGATGATGAGATTGGCAACCGAAAGATCGTACAAAAACTAATCTTTGATTCCCATCTAAAACAAATCCTGATTAATAATTACCAAATGAACGTTATGAAACTCGATCCCTACGCCGTGACATTTCCTTCGTATATGATCGTATCCCAACGATCAATCCATTCCTTCCTGCAACCACCGCCGCTGCCTTCGAGCTACGACGGCGAAGCGCGGTGGCAATGAATGCCGCCGGCGGCAGCAGGTATCCCAAAAGGAAGAAGCAGGATGATACAACGGCGGGCCGGCGGCGCCGCCGTTCCTCCGACTACCAGACGTCCTCATGGAGCACCACCTAAATCGCTAGATCGGTGGCCTCCGACGACGACGCGACCGTGTCCACGAACAGAGCGCCGTGTTTGCCGACGGCCACCTCCACTGGATTCTCTCTGCGGCGAGTGGGCCATGGGGAGAGCCTCGAGGAATCCTCTCCTTCTCGGCCGCCGGCGAGTCCGTCGCTCGCCTTCCGCTGCCACCGTTCTCCATGGATGACGCCACCGCGTACGGTTACCGAGATCGGCCGGTGCACGCGACGATGGCCGAGCTAGACGGCAGCCTCTGCTTGGTACACGACCGCCGCCGCCGCCATCAAGACGACGCAGCTGATCTGACACGGCATGCCACGATGGAGCTGTTTCTGCCATGGTGCACCGACATTTTTCTTGTTTCCTACGTGGGTGGCGGCGACGAGTCCTCTGGCGAGAGGAAGAAGAAGATCATGCTGGCGACCACTCTGCAGAGCGCACACGTGTATGAGCCGGACACTGGGGAGCTCCGCACCGTGGCCAGGATGGAGGGCACAGCCATATCACAATTTATGAGCCTTGTGCTTTACCAGGAAAGCATTGTGCATGTAGATGGCATGGAGTGTGGCAAAGAAGGCATCAAATTCGAATTCATCATGTAGTAATTAAGCATTTCAGAATCACCCTAGCTGTATCTTGCATGAACTAGTGTTATGTTTCTCACTTTCCAGTGAGAGTTGGTATCCTGGAGAAATTAAGATTCAATTCCTTTCTTGGAGATGATATGAATACGATAAGAATCAGGCTATTGCATATCTTTCCATTGTGTACTTCTGCTACGATGGAAAAATAAGCTGCAGCATTCGTCATGCTTTTATTTCTCTCTTGTATCGTGAGCACAACTATGTTAATTTTCCCTGAGCACTTCACTTGGCATGCAAAAGAAAGGTTATGGGCTCCACGTCACAACCATGGCATTAAAGTTGGCCGAGTAGCCAATGTTGGGCGTAACCAAGGAGATTGTTTTTATTTACGTATTTTGTTACATGTAGTCAAAGGAGCAAAGTCTTATTCTGAACTAAGGACTATTGTCGGTCCCGTATGTTGTCCACATATGCTGATATGCATAAATTTACCAAACTAGAAAAAAAATCGTTGCTGCCAATATATAACATTATACTTTTACCATTGCACAAACCATCTAGATTACACTCTTATAATTGCACATTTCTGACTACTTCTCCCTACATTTTCAGGACGATTAAGACACTCAAGCTTCCATCCTTTCTTTCTGCATTCGTTTTACCTCCATTTATTTGTACTTAAATAGTACGTGTTACCAATTTGAAACAGACTATAAGCACGTCACTGGAATTTCTTTTGTTCCTTAATCACTCCTTTAACCACCCCTGCATACTTGAAACTAAGATTCCGCAGCAACGCTCCGAGTGTTTGCTAGTTAGCCAGAGAATTCGGCTGGAACTAAAATAACGAATGGTCTAGTGCAAAATTTCTGGAATATAAATTTACTGTTTTTTAAAAAAAGGTTGCGTAGTAGTAGACAATGTAAAGTGCACTGCATATCCTGCGTGCTTGATCGTTTGATGCTCCCAGGCCTGAAGTTAAATTAAACGAGTTTCATGCGCACGGTTCACGCCGAGTAAAATAGTAAATTGTTTTTTTATGGGCCGACGGGAACTTAATAACGAAGCCCAGCCCATCTGAACTCCTCCGAACACTGCAGGCCCAACAGGAACCAGTCCCCTCTCAAACCCTACCGTCCACCTCTTCCCAGAGCCGCCGGCCGCCGCCGCCGGCCGCCGTTGCCTCCTCCTCACCCACCCATCGGCGCGGTCCCTGCAAGCAACAGCCGGCCGCTCCTCTTCACTTATCCGGCCCGGACGCTCTGCTCCCTCCACATCCCAGTCGCCCCTTCATCTTACTTCTCATCGTTGGCAGTTGGCACAGGCCACCGTCCACCCAGCTTCCTCCGGCGTCGCCATTTCCGATGGACGCCTGCACTGGATGCTCTTGGCGCGCGCTGGGACTGGGTTCTACTATCGCCTGCAAGGCATCCTCGCTTTCGAGCTCAGTGGTGAGTTCTTCAGGCGCATCCCGCTGCCAACGTTCACCAGCGATAGCAAGGGTAAGTTTCTACTCGCAACGCTGGCTGAGCTCGATGGTCGCCTCTGCTTGGTGCGAGACCTTCGTAGTTACTATACATCCTGTGCTTTTGTTCGAGGTTTGGATGCTCCATGACATCATGTCCGGGTCGTGGTCGCTGGATCGGCGCATTGATCTGACAGCCCATGTGTGTGAGGAATTGAGGTGGCCATGGCACTTTTTTTTGGCTCTGCTATGTTGCTGATGAATCAGCTGGGCAGAGTGGCAAGATCCTGTTTGCGACCACCAAGCAGAGGGCATACATGTATGACATGGACGCCAAGGAGCTGCGCACCGTGACCATGAGCGGTGATGAACAACAAATGCACTTGCGCCTTGTTCTCTACCAGGAGAACCTTGGAGTGGATGGAATGGAGTGTGGCAAGGGAGAAATTGAATTCAAATTCACTACGGATGAATGAAAGCGGTTTTCGAACCTAATGTTTGGAGGTTTAACTGGAGATGCTCTTAAGGAGTCTACTGAAGTTTGTTAAACTATGCGAGTTGTCTTCTGCAGCAACTGTAACCTGCTGGTACCAAGTTTTTTGTTGCCACCCTTCTATGCCATCTGATGTAGTTCTAATTTGTAAATAAAATCTCAGCTACCTATGTTGTTGTTTTACGGTGTTAAGCAACCTCCTATTTTACTGTCTCTACCTGTTAGTATTTTTCCAATTGCTTTGCACGGCCCACACTTGCATGTAGGCACGTAGAAGGATGACTTTGACAGTCCTTGAGAGGTAAAATAGCTAAATCGAATATATTTGTCATAGATGTGTCGCTTTTATATATTTGATCCTCCATGTACTATATCTTTGTATATGTGTTTCCATCGCGTAGTACTCCAGTACACCAAGCAAAAAAGGAACGAAAATCCCACAGGATTCTTCACACTACAGCTGGTATCATGTGATCAATCATGCTGCATATTAGTTAATTTGTTATACACTGGAAACGTTGGAGCAGGAGTGCTTGAAATCACTGAGGCCTCCTAAGGGATACGATTATAAGAAAGAAAAGGATGTCCACAGGCTTGTTACCTGAACTCACTATGCCATATCGTATGCCTGCATTACGATCCCCTACTGATTGTTGCTTATGAGTGGTAACCTGCATTGTGCTTGTGCCACATTATGTGTTAAACTGATATTACAAAGGAAAAAGTTTATTTTTGGCTATCCAACTCTTGCCTCAGTTTGGTTTTGGCCATCTAACTCCAAAACCGGGTATCTTTGACCATCAAACTATCAAAACAGTTCAAATTTGGCCATCGGCTATTTTGATGAGTGGTTTTAACTTTTTTATTTACAATTTAGTCCTTAGATTTTAAAATGATTATTACTTTTTGCTCGTACCTCCGATTTAGGTGATTCTTGTGGTCACGTGTTACTAACGGTGAGCACTATTTTTTTAAAATGATCTTTATACTATTTTATCACTACTAGTTATATTATTTTTTTTGTCATTACGTACAAATAACAATATAAGAAAAGTAAAACAAACAATTATAAAATAATGTAATCAATATTTAAAATATAAAGTTCATCGTTATGAATGCATGACCACTAGAATAACTTAAATCAGAGATAGGAGAAAAAATAATAATCATTTTAAGATCCAAGGATTAAAATGGACTAATTTAGTGTTTTTTAGTCCTTGGATGTTAAAATGATTACTATTTCTTTCTTGCATCTCCGTTTTAAGTGATTATAATAATCATGCATTTGTAACGATGAGCTTTACATTTTAAAATATTGATATATATTATTTTATAATTGTTTGTTTAATTTTCTTATATTATTATTCTACACAACAACCAAAAAAATAATATAACAAATAGTGATAAAATAGTATAAAGATCACTTTATAATATAGTGCTCACCGTTAGTAACACGTGACCACAAGAATCACCTAAATCGGAGGTACGAGCAAAAAGTAATAATCATTTTAAAATATAAGGACTAAATTGTAAATAAAAAAGTTAAAACCACTCATCAAAACAGCCCGATGGCCAAATTTGAACGGTTTTGATAGCTGGATGGCCAAAGGTATCCGGTTTTGGAGTTCGATGGCCAAAACCAAACTGAGGCAAGAGTTGGATGGCTAAAAATAGACTTTTTCCTATTACAAATAATGCAGTAACTTAGTTAGCTCAATAGAGTAAATAAGAAATTAAATGAGGTTTCAGATATCCAGAAAACACTATTTTTATATGGATAATCCATAGGAAAATTAAAAAAGTTAGGAAAAGATGTACTTTGTTAATTTACCATGCAACTAAAATTCAATCAAAAGCATGAGAATCCGAAAAAGAAATAAGCTTCAAATGGCATAACAATGTAAGCTAAATATCAGCATATGATGGCAATACAAATGTTGTTTACTTCAAAGGCTGTACAGAATTGTGTGTGGGTGTGGGTGCGTGGGTGGGTGGGTGTGTGTGGGGGTGGGGAGGGGGGGGGTCGTATGACTGTCAGATAGCAAACTGTTGTGTTTTATCAAACACTAGTACCAGTGGAACTAACACCTGATTCGCTACTATGAGCCCATCAACAATTAATAATATGTCGAAATGAAAATACATCAACAAATAAGCACATCCTAACAGGGAGGAAAGGGAAATACTGTGACGAGCTCCAACTCGGTTCTGATTTCATTTAGTTGTGAAATTTTAGTTCCATTATACTCAATTGTAGTGCAGTAGTACAATATCGTTCAAGGTTCAAAAATTGCCCGCAAGGCCCCAACACGTCGTAAAGTAGAAAACGAAGACCTCCGTGGGGTCTTATTTTGTTGGAATTATATTGGAGGGAATTGAGGAAGGCCTTATTTGGTTTGCATCGCGTTGGACGGGATTGAGGCCTGAGGCAAGTGTGAGAAAAGGCCCTGAAAGCCAGCTTTCCATGATGCACATGCAACATGTGTAACTTACAATTACAGCAAGGTGCCATAAACTTCATTCACTTCACTTACTGTCGGCGAGTTATGCTGACTAGGCTTTCGAGGGGATGTCCCGAGAGAAGGGTTTGAGAAGAAGTCGTCGAGAATCTAGAATCGAAGGTGACAAGAGACGATTTAGACAAGTTCAGGCTTCAGGCCGCAATATGCGTAATACCCTGTATTGCGTAAATTATCAAACGTCTCAGTGAGATCGGCGATGAGGTCTTCGGGGTTTCTAGTCTTGACAACCACGTCATCAACATATGCTTCAACATTAAGATGGAGTTGATTCTGAAGACAACCCTGTATCGCCCGCTGGTAGGTAGCACCTGCATTTTTCAGACCAAAAGGCATGGTTGTATAACAATACGCGTCATATGGCGTGATAAATGAAGTTTTAATCTGATCCTCTTCTTTCAAAGATATCTGATGATATCCTGAGTAACAATCGAGGAAACAGAGAAGAGTGCATCATGCGGTGCTATCAATGACTTGATCGATGCGAGGAAGCCCGAAGGGATCCTTCTTGCAATGTTTGTTGAGATCGGTATAATCAACACACATTCTCCATTCAATAGAATTCTTTTTCTTTACAAGAACCGAATTGGCTAACCAATCCAGATAAAAGACTTCTTTAATGAAGCCGGCCGCTAATAACTTAGCTAGCTCTTTCTTGATAGCCTCCCGACGCTCGGTGGCGAATCTTCGGAGTCGCTGCTTCTTTGGCTTCGCGCTCTCGTTGAGGTCCAGCTTGTGCTCGATCAACTCTCTGGGAACCCCGGGCATGTCAGAAGGCTTAGTCGCGAAAATGTCCGCTTGGGCCCGCAGGAAGTTAACGAGCGTGCTTTCCTATGCGGGAGTAAGGGTGGAGCCGATCACCACCGTCTTCGTTAGGTCTCCTGTCAGGAGATCAACTGTCTTCGTAGCAACTTTATCTACAGGCTTGATGGCTCGTGTCTTCTTCTGCGTCGGGGCATCACCGTCTTCATCAATGACGGTTTCCGCCACGGGGCGGAGTTCTTGTTGATCAATAGTAGATGTGGCCCTGACGGCATACTCCACTGCCTCTTTGTTGCAGACGTAGGAGCGTTTGATGTCGCTTGCGTCCTCTCCGCTCGAATCATGTTGATGTGATGACGCGCATCGGTTGGCGGAGCGCCTTGAGAACGGGCCGGGCGGGGTGTATCCTCGTGGGGCCTATTCGTACCCTTTGATTTCTAGGCGGAACTGCCGTAGTGGCTGCTCTGCTGTCTTGATAAGGGTGTACGGCGATGGGAGGAACTCTTGCTCTTTGAAGTGGAGCGACTTCCATCCAGACGATCAACCATGACTACTGTAGCTTCGAGACGGGCTTTAGCGAGGTCGATGTTGGGGGTTGCTTGGAATCCCTCCAAGACACTTACGGCGAACATGATGTTGGCCGCGGGTGACTTGAAGATGCCTTCGTTGTCGAACTCATTGTTGAGGTTCTTCATCCTGATATGGCAACGCCTGAGGGCGCGAGAGCGGTTACGCTCGATCCGAAGTTCCCTGCCAGCCTGCGTTTCTCCATCGACTGTAGGGGCGTCGTCGGAGACGACCTCGTCGTCGCTTCAGTCGTGGATGGTTGCGCAGAGTTGGCGAGCTGGGTTGTTAGGCCCAGTTTGTTCGTTGTCGGAGACAACAGAAAGTTCTCTGCCTTCCTGGAAGGGAAGCAGAGAGGAAGTACCCTGTACTTTGAAGGGGTCATTGGCTTCTTGGAGAACGAAGACAGGATCCATGTCAGGCCAATGAACAATAACCCCAGAGGGATTTGTGGTCATGACAAGATCTGAGTTGGTCTGGCGAGTTTAATTAAGCTTCTTTACCAGAAGAGTCTGATAGGTCGCAGCCAAATTTATCAACCCGAAGGGAAACTGAGGCGCGCGCGATCTACGCGGTGGAGAGTTTGAAGTCTTCGTCCCACGGGAATTTGGATTGAAGCTCCTGAGAACCCGTGGAGTAGTTGTCACGGCCCTGATCGTAGAACCCCGGTGGAAGTCAGAGGTGATCTTGAGTCCACCGGGGAGTCGTGGACGCGTGGGTCAAACCTGCTGCTTGAGAATGGCAGGGTCGGCGTTGTTGTGTGCCCGAGCTGGAGTCTGCTTCGGACGCCATGTACTCCTTCGAGTAGGATACGATCCGAAGATCGTGTCGGAATTTGGAGTTTTCCGCGATCCTCGCGGCGCGACTTGCGCGGGTGGCGGAGCTGACACCACCGTTTCGCCACGTAGTTCGCGCTGGAGCTTGCCGTCATGGTTTGTAGTGCAAAACCAGGACCGAAGATGAAGGTTGCGCCTTCCTCGAACTCGGTGACGATTGAGGCGCTGAAGGATGCCATCGACTCTTTAGCGAGTTCTCGACGAGTTGAATCCCACGGACGGCGCCAAATTGTCGGCGAGTTATGCTGACTAGGCTCTCGAGGGGATGTCCCGAGAGAAGGGTTTGAGGAGAAGTCGTCGAGAATCTAGAATCGAAGGTGACAAGAGACGATTTAGACAGGCTCAGGCCGCAATATGCGTAATACCCTACGTCCTGTATGCTGTATCTTGTATTGATCTGGTGACAAGAGACGATTTAGACAGGTTCAGGCCGCAATATGCGTAATACCCTACGTCCTGTATGCTGTATCTTGTATTGATCTGGTGTTTTGAAGGGGTCCCTGTCTCCCTTATATATGCCGGAGGACATGGTTACATAGAAACCGTATAGGAACATGAGACATTTACAGGTTAATCTCTAATTTCCTAATACAGCCTATCCTAACCGACTAGGACTAATCCTTGTCTTGTGCGTCAGGTTTGTACTTAGGCCGGCCCATAGAATGTCATGGGTTGTTTAGTCCATCAGGACTCTGCAACCTCTAAGGCTCTAACCAAACGATTTCCCTCCTGTTAGTGATCTTTCATCGATTACCTCCAACGAACATCTTTCCCAAATTATCAATTACCTCCATTCAAATATCCTTCCGAGAGGGTCTTTTTTTTTTTTGGCAATAACTTCGTTCCCTTTGATTACCTCCAACAAAACATTCTCACCAACTCTTGTTATCTCTAATCAATTACCTCCAACAAGGCAAAGATTGATTAAGCAAAGAAGACTCAAAACTAGAAATGGCCACCACACTTAGCAAGCAAAGAGTACGCATTTTCATCACGAAGTTATCAGCTACATTGTACTTAGATGACAATAGATGTGCGATACATCAAATTCTGGTAACTTCTGGGCAAAACTTGACAAAGATAAAAACATGTTCGGTTTCGCTAATCTAGGCCTTGATAGCATACTTCCTCATGGGGAAATACTTCTCACGCTTCTTCTCCCTCTCTGTCTTCAAAGAGAGCTGCACAATATCATCAACACCAAGTCAATAAACTGAAATGTATATACAAGTGAAGGATCCATTATGCTGGCAAAGCAAATGAATATCTAACCAGACCAACCAATTAGTTAGCACAATGGACCATTATAACAAATCTAGTGACTTTTACAGGTACATAAGCCCACATAATAAGAATCAACTAAAAATGGCAGTTGAACATAGCATTCACAAACAGAGGATCTCTTCAAGAATTCAAGATTTCTTATAGCCAGTGCACAAGGAAAGACAACCACCAAGTGGAACATACTCTCTGGTCCGGAATACTTGAGACATTCCCAACCAATGGTACTGGCCGTAGTTCAAAAAGCCTTGTTGGAACGTCACGAATTAGCAGCCAGAGGTAGTACAAAATACGCTCTTAGGACATGCCACAACACAAACCAGACATTCAACAGTACCTACCACGACAATATCTAAGCATAGAACCAAGAAAAAATGGTCCTCAAGCTCATTAGCTCACTAAGAAAGGAACTCAAGTTCAATACCTGAACAAGCAGCCTAAATTTGATTTATCCCTTGGCAATAATCCTATAACTAATTCTAGACTTCAGTTAATGATATTCCCAATTCACAATCAGGATAGCAATCTACTTTAGACTGATGTTGCAGGTTATATAATGGACTGATTTTAAATCAAACCAAGCAAATATTCAAGCTACTTAGCATTGAACCATCTACTTCAAGAAATTCCAAGCTACCAAGCACTCATGCTCGTTAGCATTAATCCTCGTTGGCATTCACCACATCATTGTTAAGCACTCTGTCATGCTAGAACAAGACAAACAGAAGCAAAACCATTTGTGCAACAGTAATGCTACAACCCAAACAAGTCAAATTGTAGGCAGCATTGACACAACTGGTGAACAGAATAACAGGAAGTAGCAAACACACAATACATAAAATCATCTTGTCATTTTAGTCACCATTCCATCTTTATACGGACTGAACCCCAAATTACATAAATATGGTTTGCACCAGCATATTTATGCAAGGACGTACATTCGATCTATATACATGTATCTCCATTCAATCCTTATACAGGGAAGTACTTTAGCCACCATTACATTTGACCTAATTTGCTTGATTTCAGGAATCAACAAATCCAGCGATCAGCAACTAACAAATCACACCGCATCAACATATTCAGATCAGAGTTTTAACAAGAAAACAAAAGAGTACTTGCAGGAATGAGGGACAGGTACTGCATGTATACCTGATGCTTGGTAAGGCGCCTGCGGATGGCACGGGTCTTCTTGGGGCGGAGGTCGAGGGGGAGCAGCTTCTTCTTCTTATACGCCTCACGCAGCGCCGCCTTCTGCTTCTGCGAGATCACGGTGAGCACGCGCGCGATGGAGGTGCGCACCACCTTGCTGCAAGGGAAGAAGCCACGGATCCATGTAACGGTTTCAGTTCGACGCGAACACGGGAGAGACACAAGAGGATAGAAAGGAGGGCAAGACCAAAATCAAGAACGCACATCTTGGAGAGCTTGTTGGGAGCGCCGCCGGTAACCTTGGCGACGCGAAGAAGGGACAGCTCCGACTTGAACTCCTTGAGCTGCGCCTGCAGATCCGCCTTGGTCTTCCCCCGCAGCTCGTGCACCTTGATGCGGGCTGCCATCGGCACAACGAAAAGTCAGATCCAGCAGGCACGCGCGCAGCAACAGCGGCAGCGGCGGCCGCAGCAAGCGTCGCAAAGAGGCTTACCCATGGCGAGCGGCGAGCCGGGCTTCCTGCGGCGGCGGCGGCGGCGGGTGAGGGGATGAAAAATGGAGGGCGAAGCAGGGAGGGAGACGGCGGCGTGTGGGTTATATATGTGCCTGCTAAAACCCTAGACCTGTTGGGTCCTCTTGGGCTGGGCCGAATGGGCCGTACCTGATACGCAAGGGCTCGACCTAAACATTTCTGGATTTTTCTTTACTCGATTCACGCTTTGGGCAGTGACACAATGAGAAAATCCATAGCCTATAAATAAAAAAAGATTATGTTTTCAATATTTGCCTTTATGATGAAATTTTAAAATTCACGGATATTACATGTTTATTAAATAACACTATGAAATATGTTCGTGTGTGATTGTGTACCCCAATTAATAAGTAATTAAAAGAAAAAACCTCGAGATTTTAGCCGAGCAAATCTCCCAAGCCAGACTGATTCAGTATGGCCCGTTTCCATGCACTGCCTTCCCCACTTAGGCTTCGGGCCCAAAAAGGCTGGCCCGTTAGGCCTGTGAGACGGCCTAAATTTGAGGAACGGATAGAACTGCTAAATTGGGTTGAATCCTTCTCTATTTTTGTCTTTTTGAAGTTTATATTGTATTATTTTTTCCTTTCGTTTATGTTCTCCATAGTATATTTTTAATATTTTTTGTTTAAAAATATTTTTATCTTGCGTTATTTTTTTTTGTTGATAGAGAAAGGGAAGGAGAAATAGAATAGATTACCCTACCTCCATGCTACATCATTAGGTGCCGGTAAAATTGAAGTAGCACGTAGTGTGGGCATTGATGTGAGTTACGTGGGGGTAACCAAGACCAAATCATCAACCGTAGCTGTCTCTATTCCCTAGAGGGTTTTGGGATTCGGTCTGAAATTACCGAATCTCACCGAAATTCACCCATTCCGTTCAGATCCGAAACGAATTTAGTGCCTCAAAATTCAAATATTCCTAGGAATCTATCCGAATACCGACCGAAATTAACCAAAATTCGTCTATTTCGGTTGGGACCAAAATTTTTTCCAAATTGAATCCTAAAACCTTGGTCCCTACTGTATTGTCCCTACTTACTTTCCCTTCTCATATCAATGTACTGTAAAGTATTATTCCGCGCCGGGAAATGAAGAAACCTCGATTCCCATGTGATTCTATTTCAGCATTGTTGCTGCTGCGGCATGGCACGATGCTTCATCATTCTCTTTCCTAGTTTTAGTATCGAACCATAGTATGATGTTGAAGTCTTAGGGTTTCGAGGGAGGTGGCTGGCACAAGCTATAGGATTGACATCCGACGACGCGCAATAGCCTGGTTCAACTTACTTGGGTGTTGTCGGTATGTCATATGACCATTTATAGTGAATGACTGATGATGTACATGTGGGTATGTCAATGTTGTTCCACGCATTTGCATATGATACACAAGCAGATAGTTCAATTGGCTGAGAACTCTTTTTTATTGTATTTTGACATAAGACAACCGAAAGCAGTGGTAGAATACAAGCATCCTTTGCATATCACATAAGAGATATTAAGTATGATTATAGGATATAAAAGTATTTGTTCTTCAACGGGCCCTTATTAGGACATCAAAATATTGGTACAACAAGGGCTAGCATCACAAAGCCAACAGAAGTTAGTGTGACTGAGAATGGTATTCTTCCTCTGTCCTTCCTGAGGAACATTGCTTCATAGATTGGGATATTAATGATCACAAGCAACCCGCATAGAAAGATCTGGAGGGAAAATCCATTCAATAGCATATTCTGGCCACTTACCAAGAATTGACCTAACCCTCCCACCAGGCACACGAGGTTGAGTAAAGCAACAGTTGCAATGATCACATATTCTGGTGAAGATGTCCCAAATTCCATGATTTCTTGCTCATACCTCTTTGACTCATCTTCACCACTTACCTTTGGTGAAACTACAAACCCCATCTTTGACAGTCCTAACAACATCCTGATGTTGTCAATGAAGCCATAGAGGTATGAGGTTATTCTTCTAATCATCCACATCCTTTGTCCATTCCACCATCCTTTCAATGTGTCTCCAGAAAACAATGCCTCATATAGGCTGTAAATATTCTTCACAACTAAGACACATATGAAAGGAATGACCCATGGACTCATAATCTACCAACATAAGGGATACATGTTAGTTTCAATGCAAATCCTATGAAAATGAAGTAGTAAGGCTTGTCATGAAACATATACCTCGGGGAAGAAGAGGGTGCCTTTGAGAAGGCCTAGTGAAGGGATGACAACGTAATATAGCATAGGTAGTGAGTTGGGTGCCCATAGACCATAGATGCAATAAGCCATTTGATGTGGTAACCTGGTTTTTCCATGCGCGAAGAAGAAGGGGCAGCACTTTGAAAGAAAAATCGAAAACATACCCTCACTCCATCGCTTGTGCTGAAGTATTGTCTGAGCCATTGTTGTTGGGCCTACACCAATAAATGCTGGTCTTGGGGGATTATTGTAGACTGACTCCCATCCTCTACAATGTATTGCAAGTCCGGTGATATTGTCTTCCACTGCGCAACCATATTTCAATCCGATCTCAAGTCCCCACTGTGTGTTATGTTCATACGTGCAGGTTGCTAACGACTTTGCTTTCCCTTCAGTCTGGTCTATGTGATGTTGTGTCTTAATTCCTCGGTTCCAGTCTTCCTTGTAGTCTTTGTTGAAGCTCCTGCCACATAGGGCCTCCCTTCTGTGGAAGCATCCAGTGCCAAGATACATTGGGCCACCCCAACTATCTGTACCCCTCAGCTCCACCTTAAGATTCAGTAGCGGTGTTAGTGTCACGGCATGCATAATGATTGCATAATTAACCTGCTATAAGAGAACTCATTGAAGACATAGTTGATGTTGCTGACCTGATTGAGGACATTGAAGGAGTTTCCATATATGTTATTCTTGGTCATATTGTTATAGTTCTGAGGGTACTGCACAAATGCAATCTTGTCGCCCATTTCTTCATCCAGGAAGAAGCACAATGCTTCTCTGATTGAGTTATTGTTGTTTGAATACATATCACAGTCCACATTCATGATGATAGGGCTGTTGCTTATCACCGATGATACCCTTATCTGCATTTCAAATGGAAAGTTGGGAACTTAACTGTGGTTAAGCTTAAGCCATATTTCTTCATGGAGTCTGCTTTGTATTTATACGGCTTGACACTCTTGTTAATGTGAGCTCGTTTATGAGAATTGTCAGACTCCATAGTCTGTATCACACTTAATGGAATCTGGCAATCGTGAATAGGTTATCTCATACAACCATTGTATTTGAAACAACACGTTTGAACTAAATGTTATGGTTTTATCAAAAGTAAAGGATAGCATGTCCTCACCTGTTGGCTACTTTTTGTCATGAATAGAAAAATTTGTGGTTGTGAAATTAGAATTAATCTCGACAGTCTTGTTATTACTAGCAATTACTATAAGCTAACATGCATGCCTTCCTCTAATTAGGTAAAATGAAGAGGTGTACACTACACATATTTGAATAGTTAGAGATGATGGACTGATAAAGATTAGATAGTGTACCAGAGCGTTCATTGCTCCAGCTTTGAAGTTGTGGTGGTACTGAGGCCTCTTCTCACGCGCCATGTATACTAGTGTGGGTAGCACATTCCCTTCACTGTCAATTGCTCCTCTGTCTTTACCATCTATCAGAATCTGGCAAATGAAATGTAGTACTCTTGAATCTCTATGCCTATGAAGTTCTTCAACTAAAAAAACTATGAAAATCCTTGCTCCAGTTCAGGGGATAGTAAAACCACCTGAACAATTGGCTGGTGATCTTTTGACGTGCACCCCATATTCCATTCAGAAAATCCTTTATGGTTTACTCTGATTTGTTCAGGAACTTCCCCTGACCTAACAGCAGAATCAATTCTCTCTGTCATTTCTTGGTATAGGCCCTGCCCAAAAGAAATGTCAGTTGAAATTGTCACAACTGTTTCATCTAAAAATGTTTGGAAAATATACTTACCTTGACGAATGACCATTCTTCTAAGGCTTGCGGATCATTAGGCCTATCGGGCAGGGTAAAGTAAGCCGCAGGTGAGCTTGGCTCGATGTTGTATCTCCTGCAGAATGGAAGCCATTGCTTCGCGAAGGTGGCGGTCTCCCACAGAGCATAGAAAGTGAGAATCGAGCACCCATCGTCTGAGAGGTACACGTTCAGGTTCTCAGGTGGGTAATTGTACGCCATGAGTGACAGGATCGTGGCCATGACGAGGCTTGGTGGCTCAGACTGCGGATCTGCAGTGCAGACGAAGATGTCCACGCAGGGTAGCCGTTCTCCGTATCTGCTCCGATCCAAATGACACAATATTCATGTTAATGTCTGGTAGTCGGTGGGTACAACAGATAGCATGCTTACATAACGATGATACGTAAAACATGGTTTGAAATAGATGTTCACACTATAGTTTAGCTACGCTCCCGTCCTTGATTAGGTTGGAGACGCGGACAGGACATACACGTGCATGATTGGGGTCGGGCAGCAGAGCAAGGCTGCAGCTATTTGCTTCACCAGGAAAATGGACCCAAATCTGACGTGCATGTCGTCCTGGCCGGTCCTCCGTCTTGTCGGGCGGTCTGTGGTCGCCGCCACACCATATATAGTACAGTTTCAAAGGCGTGGAGCACGTTTCTTTTCTTTCATTTCTTCCCCTTTTCTGTATTTTCTTTCTTTATGCGAGAAGCCTCTTGGAAGGTACTCGATCCATGCCAGCTGACGCTCACAATAATTTCTCAACGGCGAGCTCAGTCCTCAGTGCAAGCTACAAATCATTCTCACGTACGCAAGTTAGCAGCACCTTAACTACTATTGGCCTGGTTGATCACTAGCTACTTGTTGCCTACTTCTACTAGCCTAGCCTCACTGAGCTTCTTCTACCATACTCCTCTCGGTTTTTATAAATATATAACGTTTATGACAAGTAAATTACTCTTGCAGCTTATCATACTTGATATAAAAGACGGAACTTGTATGTTAATGCTACAAACAGCATACTGATTAATTATATATCTTGCAGCACCTCGACTTAAAGACAGCTCTAAGAAGATTAGGAACGTGCATTACAATGGCGATATGCGTGCATATATATGTTTATATGCATATATACAAAGTGCATGCATGTTAAATATCTGTAACATAGGACGGACGAAATGCACATACCTGGCGGCGAGCCTGTCCGTGAAGGCGCGGCGTCGGACGGGGCACCACCGGACGGACTGGGTGAGGAGCCAGTAGAAGGCGAACCAGAGCTCCGCCGCGAGCATCCCCACCCACGCCGCCGTTGCTGCCCTGCAGCTGCCCGCCGAGCCGGGGACGTGCGTCGCCCTGTAGTAGAGCACCAGGCATATCCCCGCGAGCACCGTCGCGGCGTGCACCCTGTACACCGCCCTGCCCCCCAACTCCTCCGTCGCGAACAGCCTCTCCGTCTCGGCGACCATCTCGACTCGATCTAGTGCTATAGCTAGCTAATCCCAGACGAGTCAACGAGGAGGGCCTCGAGATCTGCTGCTGGCTGGAGTAGGTAGCTACCTAGCGTTGCATTGGCACGGCGTATATGAATATATGATGGATCGGCGTCGTACAATATTAGCAGCTGTGGATCGAGCAGCGAGACGACGACGCCGTGCGTGGGGCCGTACGTCTCTGATCGTGGTGCATCGCACGCTGCTGACACCAATCGACAAGCTTAAGGTGATCGATGCGACCAATTAATGACTGCTGCAGAGACACAGTGCACACGTGAGAGCGAGATTCCAACCCTTCTGGCGTTATTATATGTAACTAGCTGGCTGATGCCGCACTATATGTACGGTGCGACGCCATTGGGTGCCGCAGCTGTCGGCGAGAGACCGTGAGGCAGTGAGTGAGCTCGAATGCTCGATCGATCTGTCGTGTCGTGCACAATGCCCATTATATTTACAGGGTGAGTTGGGTATATATACGGATGATGTATATGAAGAGCACAGCTCCATTGCTGGTTTGGCTTGTGCTGCCACGATGGGTCTTGTAGGACCCAATTGCAACACAAATAAATAACCAAGATTCCTCTTACTTTTGTTCTCTATCCATCTGTCGCACGAGCAGCCGAATTCACACGAGCATCAAGCATACGGAGAAGGATATTTTATTTGGAAGAGTCGAACCAAGTTCGGTTTCAGGTCTGAACAAGTTCAAATGAAGTGGGAAAATATACTTTTTTTTTGGATGCGTGTTATGTGAGGAAGATGAATAGGAAAGATAAAAAGAGAATTTTTAGGGATACATGTTATGTGAGGGGGGTGAATAGGAAGTAAAAACTACTTTTAGAATCTGAAAGTGGCCTGGTTCGACCACCACAACGTTGATGGATCGATGTCGGCAGCACTAGCATGCATCGTCTAGAATCGACAAGAGCCGCTTTCCCTCTGCTATCAGCCCATACGTCAGCCCCCACGAAGATTGTGAATCGATCCATCATCGATTGGGGTTATTGTCTACCCCTGGTCCAGTAATAGTTATGTAGAAAACCACCCAAAGATGTCGATAGCCACACGTGTTTTTTGTCCTTGGCTATGCGTACCACTAACCTGATAGCGCAAGCCTAGAGAGCCCTTTCACAGCAAGAGGTCGTCGTTGATCAAAGGCCGTCACAATAAGCAAGAGAGCTACATCGATCGGCAACTGCAAACTGCCTTCTAATAACTAGCTTAATTTCTTAGGTGTCATACGTACGTTGCCTCCAGTGTCTCTCCTCCATTGCCGGACCCGGCCCTTACCACTGTAGTAATCCTTTGGTTTCGTTGTCTCGCTTAGGAATTGTTTGGAAAGGGTGGATTGAAGTGCAAGCACTCCGCAGTCCGCACTACAGTAGATAGGAAAATATCCACTTTGAGCAAGCATGTGCGCATACTTGAGAGTATGTCCCTGATCCCTGCTGTATAAATCTATAAGTCTATTAATCAGATTTTTCCTTATTTATCACTATGATGTGAGCTTTAAAAGTGAAGCCAAGTCTAAATTTTGGTTGGTATATCAATTGTAGCAATTGATAGGTGGCTGCAAGGGGCCTATCTGGTCCAAGAATCATCAGTACTGTCTAGCCTCTATGGTGTATTGAGCATTAAATGATGAAATTATTCAAAAATAATTGAAGTTATGTTGTGATATGGAGGTAGAAATGAGCATATGGAAAATGGTAACAACTTGTAGTTAATGATGTTCAGGCTTCAGGCCAATGGAGAAGTCACGAACTGCGGAACGAAACTTGGTTCAGATCCATATGCATATATTCTTTTTGTATAACAGAAAATATTATTGTACAACATGGCAACAATTAATGCATGAGAAAGGTTATCATTTACAGGAAGCAGAATTTTTGAAAACCATCATGAACAGTGCATTCAGGGAAAAAGGATACGAACTGCATGTTTCTTCTGAATCATTTTTGCTTGGTACTTTGTTCTACTCTGGTAGTACGTACGGTAGCCCAATCCTTGACATCCTCCTACAGGTCAGGGATACATAAGCTAAGCTACGAGCAAGAGGTCGTTCAATAGCATTCTTCCGTCCCACTGCTACTATGAAACTAATGTCCACAATAATTCCCTAATTAATTAGCCAAGACCACTCACCAGAGCCATGATGGTCCTTGTGGTTAAACGGAAAATTCTGGGTGCTTGCTCCATATTCCGATCTTGTAATTAACAGATTCATTCCTGAATATAGAGTAAATAAATAAATATAACCATGTTGTTTAATTACCAAGCCAGTTGAGCAAACTAAGAATCAACTACCATCAAGATTAATTAAACGACCCGGCTGCAAGGAATGATCAAAAGAATAAACTAGGTATCATCCTTAAGAGGAAACTATCACCCATCAAATTAATTAGCACATGCATGTATATAAAATTATTCATTCATGGTGATATAGGACCAAAGCATGGTCAAGGAACACTTGCCTTCTTCAAGGTCTTGTTGCTGCTCGAACTACTCAAAGCTCGATCTTCAAACTCGACTTGATCAACATCTAACTTTACACGAGCACATACAAACAAACAAACGCACAAATAAATAAACAATGCACCAAACACGAACAACATTACTGATCAAGCATAAAGACATGTTGTTCTCTATTCAAGGATTGTGAGTGTGAGATTTGCTTAAATCGGAGTTCAAACGCTAAAGATATGCACTACACAAGGTATCATGGGCTCGTTTGCGAAGAAACCAACCTAACCGGGCCTTTCCTTTAAGAAACCAAGGGCTAAAACATAATTTCCTATGGAAGCTCGAGGACTAACGTGTTAACTACATCTGTGAGTCCTATTTCAAAAAAGATAAGGGGTCTAAACACAAAGAAAAGACTTGAATCTAATTACTTTTGAGGGTGTGTTTAGATTGTAGGAAAAAACACTGTAGCATTAGAAAAACACTGTAGCATTCGCTGGGAAACGTGTTTTATGAGAGAGAAATAGTGAAAAGTTAGAATAAATAGTGAATAGTTGAGAATCTGAACATGGCCTGAACTGAACTAGACTACAAGTTGATTAGAAAAAACTACAAGGGCTCTTTTGCCAGAAATGGCTGGTGGGATCTGATCTCCCCATCGGTCTGGGATATGAGGAGAACCCATGGAAGGCACAGTGAGCCAACACACATGCTTTCCTGTGGGTCCCATCTTTCAGAAATGATTAAAAAATATTACCAGTTTTAGAAGCAGGTATATATTTTAAGATGAGAATCCATAAATGCCGCGACTTAGGATTTTAACAGATATCATTTACATTTGTAGTGAGAAGAAAAAAGAATGGTACAACTCATATACAGATCCAAACTATCTTTTGACGAAATTTTAGGGGGTAGTTGACGAAATTCAATGTATCAAAACTTTATTGTAGCAAAACTTTATAAGAGTAGTCACGGTTTTCAATTGAATGAATAGTAAAGTTTCTCTATCCAAAACAAGGTGCAAATCCACTCAAAGAAAAAGGTGGAAGCGGCAAAACAAAGTACAAGAATTTGTAAAGATGTTTTTGGCCGTCAAAACCTGGAATTACATCAGCAAGGTTTCCTTTGCAATTCCACGGACATTCCCGAAAGTACAGGAAAAGTACAAATACAAAATGTTTTTTTTTCTAACGCTATGATTTCAGAGAAAACAGATATAACACCTAAAAAACATAATTTCTCTGTCCATATGTGGTTCTTCGAAACGAGCTGTAGCTAGGGATCCTCCTTGTCAAGTTTACCGAGTGCTCGCAGGGCAAATAATTTCTCCTCTTGAGCTTTTTTCTTAGCCAAAGCTTCCTCATCCAGCACTTGGATCGGTGACCACTCAGGTAGGGTAAACCAGTCTTTCTTTCCAGATAACTGTTCTTTCCAGGCACGCCATTCAGGGGCCAGCTTCAGCGCAGCATAGTCCAATGCCGTACCAGCAGCTGCAAAGGTGACAGCATATTTCACAGCTCCAAAGTGTCCACCTGTGGTTACAGAAGGTAAAAAAAAATGTACATGGCCAGAGAATCATTTTCAGTAATTCATGTCGACGAATGGTGAGGGATCACTGTCAGAACATGATATTCGAATGAGACAGTGTATTTCTCCATCAGCAATTCAAAAGCAGTTATTGAAAATCTAGAACTGGGAAATACAGAAACTTCTAAAATTGCTACACTTCCAAGACATACACACAAGTTTCAATAGAGCTCCAATCATCTGACACTGAGAAATATAAGGATTGACTAAATACAAATACAAAAGAGCAGATTCAGTTCTAATGCTACAACTTCCAGAATACAGATAAACATGTGGAACAAGAACATCTTAAATTCAGCTGATTGCTGAAATGCTGAGAAATGGAGTTTTAGCAAGTTCAGAACAAAGATTCTAGGTACTAGTCAATTTAAAGCAGGCACATTGACACTCACTAACAAAGATGAGCCACAACAGCACCATTGTTGTCGCTAACAAAGATGAGCCACAACAGCAACATTGTTGTCAACTTATCATACACTAATATTTAATTTACACTGGGTTGCAATTCAACAGAAAAATTACTGTGGCCTCAAGTCAAAGTCAATGCCTACCGAACAGTTAGTACGTATATTTGAATCAAAATTCACACCACAGCTCAGAAATATTATATTAATCTCAAAGCCTAAATATGAGAAATCAATTTTAAAATCTTAATATGATCTGCGTGCAGTATATACCACCTATTTCACAGCCTATAGGTTAAGATATCTTCAAATGAAATTATTGAAACTTATCAGGATTAATGGTTATTGCCCCCTGATCCACAAGGTATCAATTGAGGCCTAAGAAGTAAATGTAAAATAGATACTAGGAAATTATGCATCTTGTTGCTCATTTGAGGACACTTAAATTTGGTAATAGCAGACTTTAACAGTGCACAAGCACACACGCCCATGTTGATTCAATATGATCATACTTGTATTTCTACAAACTTCCTCAGACAAGAGAGTTCAGTGCCAGAAGTTTGTTTTGATTGTTCCCAAAATATGCGTAATTAAGCTTTCAATAATGTTTAGCTACACATTCTTCTTCTCAAATACACAGGAGAGCAAAGTATCATATCATTAAAGGAGATTGTTTATACACACATGAATAGAACACCATCTTCACAACAATGGCATGCAGTTTAGAGTGTAAAATTTGTTCCACTAACCAAACAAACTTCATAATATAGACAAGGTAACTGAGCAACTATATAAATACTTCTTGCTGCAAAACATAGCCTGGCAAACTTTCAAGTATGAAGAATGGTATTCGATGTAGTAACCAACCTTGTATTCGACCGAGAACAGCTCCACTTGCTAGCCCACCAACAACAGAATTCATGGGATCATCAGGTGTTGTGGCTCGAGCATCTCGCGCAAGTTCACGTGCTCCTGGAAGGCAACAAAAATATATGTTTACTGGAACACATCATATCTACACACAAAAATGCAACTGTGAGATACTCTGCTATCTTGATCACTCCGTATTAGGTAACAAATATTTCAAAAATGGATCAATTGTTAGCAACATGCTCGCTTTCTTTTCATGAAATCTGAACCCACAATATAAAATCATCTAGGCCTTAAATATCTTGTTCCTTTATTTCATGAGGGGCTTTCACTCTCTTCTTCAACAAGATAAACATGCTTAAGTCCATTCCCTACGCCCCTGCTACGACAAGAAATGCTAATAGATGAAAAGTTGACCCTGTAACAAAACTGGGTGCCAGACATGAATGTAGCTTGAGGTAAGCTTGTGCAAGGCAAACCATAGACCACTACAAAGCAAATAAAAGAATATAGGTAAATCATAGATTTACAAGTTACCAGCCATTCCCCACTTCAGACATTTTGAGCAAACGTGCAGCAGTCAACTTAACTTTCACTAATGGGCAAATAATCTAGATCTGCCAAAGCGAACATCCAACAGCCAGCAGGCGCTGTAAATGTCCATAGAAGTCTTCAGTTAGGTCATAGCCATAACTGACACAGTTTCTTCAACAGATGCTTCTAGTACAAAATTTCCCCGAGTACACCTCCCACACCAGGAAACATCAAACTAAGTGAAGAAATTCTACTAGAAGCATCTGCAATCGAAGTGTAAAGTCTAACATACAATAGCAAACAACTAATCATTATTCACACTACAACCAACGAAAAGGTAGATTCGTGTACAAGGAGCAAACTTTGCAATAACAGAGACCTTACCTCCGTAGCATCCGGCGATGATGGCAAGGTTAGCGGCATAGGTGGCAGCGGCACGGGCGGCGCCAAGGCGCGCCCGGTGCCGCGACAGCAACCCGAACGCGGCTCCAACCACGCCTGCACAGGAACCAAATAGACAAGGCCCGACGGATCAGGAACCCCTGCCCAGGCTAGGACCAGCTCCAAGAAATGTAAAAGAGGGTAGGGACGGGGAAGGCTCACCGGCGGCGGCGACCGGAATAATGATCCGCTCCCTCCAGTCTTCGGAGAAAGGTGAGGGGGCCTCCGGAGTCGTTGCGCCGGCAGCCTCACCGGCGGAAGCAGACATCCTCGTGATGGCGGCGCTGGCGGTCGTGCCTCGCGGTGGTGGAGCACTCATTGAGAGTGAAGGAGAGATTCGGGTGGGCTTCAGGAGGAGTGGGCTGTTTGCGTGATTCAGCCTGTTAATCTGTGATGGGCTGCCCACGCCTCGTGGGCTGGGAAGGAGGCTGTCAGCTATGGTGAATTGGTGTGCAGTGACACTCACTCAGCACCAGAGGCTTGAATTATTCATAGGGCACTGCGACAACAGGGTATCCCACACCGGCTATTTTTAGTGTGGTTTTAAAAAGTTCTATGTACGTTAAATTGAGATGTCACAGAGGAAAAATATTGGCATGGCAAGAAAACATGAGATGTGTTTCATCGGGATAAAATTATCTATGCATTGTTTCTAAGGGTGTGTTTGAATGTAGATATTGGAGAGCTTGGAATTGAATTGGATCGAATACCAATGCAGTCCTAGTACTGAAATGGCCAAAATTTCAATTCTATTGTTTGGATAGCAATTGCATTCCATTTTGGAAGATACAGTCAAAACCAATTCACGTTTGGATGCGAAGGAGGAAGAAATTGGATTTGCTCTCTCTTTACTGTCCACTATTCCCTTTGCTCAACCTCTTGCCTCGTTATGGAGCTCCTGCCGTGCTCCACCCAAGCGGAGTAGGTAGGAGCAATTCACCGGCGAACGGCGGCGCGAGAACTCATGGAACTCGCAGTGGAGGGCGGAGGGCAGCGCAGCTTGCCGAGGAGGGAATCAACACCGGACTTGGGGACGGAGGGTAGTGACCGTGGCGGTGCTCGCCGCGAAGGAACACCGGGGTGGGCGGGGTTGCTCGGCATGGAGGGAGGCAAGGGAGGGCACCGCGCGCCTCGCTGGAGGAGCGGGGCGAGCAGCGAGGCCGGGGCGTGCCAGTGAGGAGAGGAGCGGTGGCAGCCGAGGCCATGCCAGGCTGCAGAGGGGTGGAGCCGCGCCGCCAGGGCCGTGCCAGAGTAGAAGTGGAGCTGCGGTACCGAGGCCACGACAGCGGGTGACGAGCAACGCGTCTAAGACTCGCCGGTGGAGGAGAAGAGTAGCGCGGCTACAGATTCTCCAGCGTAGAATTTTGAAGGGCGCCGCTCACGGAGGGACGAAGGAAGGAGGAGGTTGAGCAGCGAAGAAACGAATATCGTGCAATACCATTGCTCCGATTTGGATGCCACCTGGTATTCCCTCGCGTTTCCAATTCTCAATTTCTGGGTGTCACACCTCGAAATTTGGGATTTCGGGATGTGATTAGAAAGAACAATTAAATATATTATTTTCACGAATTATTTAAACTTTTCCAACATTTATTTGGCTATCATGACATGTAGTGCAAAAATATAATCAATTTCCTAATTTAAATAAATAAGCTTTGTGTGTGCTTAATAAAGTGCTGCATTCATGTTGTTCCATTATTTTTGAGTGGACAATTTGAATTTAAACAAAAGTTTGCAGACATCTCAACATTTCGAAAATGCAGTTTCAACATTTCAAAATCTCTTTTCTTTTCGCCGGCCCAGTTCTCCTCCTTCTCTCCGGCCCAATAGCGCGCATCAACCCAGCTCTCTCACCTCTCTCTCACGCTCTCGCCGACGGGTGGGACCCACCTATCATCCCTTTCCTTGCGGCCGTACCAAACTCGGGTTCGAGCCCGACCGCGCCGCGCCTGCGCCCTTCCTCGACGTGCGCGCCACGCCAAGGGTTTCCCCTTAGGCTTATAAAGCGCGCCGCCCTCACCCTGAGCCCTTTTCCTTTGAACCCTCCAAACCCTAGCACCGCCATTCAACACCACGCAGCCAACCCTAATCCCCGTCGGCCGCCATTGATTCGCCGTCTCTCCGCCTCTCCGTCGATGAAGAGCATCACCGAAGCTTGGTAAGGGGTATAGAATCCTCTCCGCCAACTTTTGCTTTCCCTATCGATCCCTAGCGCTCGCGTCGCCTCGCCGGAGTTGCCGAGCCGCGGTTCGACGTCGCCGGCCGTCTCCGTCGCCCAATCCTCGCAACGAACCCCCAAAACCGAACCACCGCATTCTCATCTTGCTCTAGAGCCAAGAATCGCTTGAAACCGTGACCTCTAGCCCCCGTTTCGCCGAACTCCGGCGAAGCTCCGCCGTAGAGCCGAGCGGCACCGCCGTCTCCCCTTGCGTCGACGAGTCAAACCCGCCGATCGAATCTCCACCGCCCGATCTTGATCCTACGGCCGATATTGGATCCCACAGAGTTAGCACTAGGTCAAACCAAGTCAGCCGTGGTTCTTTTACAAAAGAGCCCTCATGTATAAGCCCTCAATTTCTTCTGTTTAAGCCTCTGTTAAGTTAGTTTCCTCGCAGTTAAGCCCCGAACCTTGTTTAACCCCTAGATTCCACGTTTAGTCTCCGTTTAATCTCGTCATCGTTGCGGTAGATTCATATCAACTTAAATAACATGTTAGAAGCAATGTTCCCTGTTTTATAATTTATTTAATAAAATTAAATATTAATTTGATTAATGCTTACTTCATTGTTTTTCCAAATAAAATCTAATTAGGTTATATAACAGTTTTTCATAGACTAATAATTAATATCTTTAATGATCAATATTGAAATTACTTTTCATAAATAAAACTTGACTAGGTTTATACATCAGTTTTTATTAATAAATGTTAACTTGATTTATTCTTACTTAACTAGCTTTTCTAATTAAAAGCCAATTAGGGTTATAGCTCGTGTTTTATATACAAAAATGATGTTAATATGATTAATTCCCAACTCGAATATTCTTTCAATATAACTTGATTAGTTGAACCTTATGCATAAATCTATGTGCTAGATTCTCCCACATGCTTTCATGCAAGTTAGTTGTTTAATTGGAATAACCCTTACATAAATATTTGCAAATAAAATTAATTAGGCTTTACCCATCTTTTCATATGAAAGTATAACTTAAGTTAATTCAGATAATGAATATTTCTTTGAATTGTTCATTACATGTCTTTTCTTAATTAAAATATATATCCAACTCATAGCGTGTTCTTCCTTTATCATCCAAATCCTTTGATAGATGTATCGCTCTCTCTGATCTCAGTGTTTCTCGTGTCCTCTCAATCCTTTCCGAGAGCTTAACCTGTTTCTATGCTTGATCTATATTGTTGCCCATGATTCGTGTATTGTTATTTATTTGTTCATTTGTTTGCTTGTATGTGTTCGTGTGACGATAGACGTTGTTCAAGCTGAGTTTGAAGATCAAGCTGTGAAGAGTTCATTGAAGATCAAGTCTACGAAGAAATTGAGCTTTAGCAGATATTCTTAGGATTTAAGGCAAGTGGATTTCCCCCTCTGCATATTCTATTGAACCTATGCAACTTTCATGTTAATTAAAGTTTACTTTATGCTATGTATTGCATTAATATTGATGGGTCCTATATTAAGGATGATTAGTTTTTATTGACCATTCGTTTGATAACCGGGTCTTTACATTTATGTTGGGTAGCTTTGCTTAGCTGCTATACTTGGGAATGGTTCACACTAAATGTGAAGATAATAATCTTGTGCTATATATACATATTCGTATCCGTGTTCTGATGTTGAAGTTAAACAAGAACATATGATTAATTGGAACATGGAGCGACAACCTGGAATTTTCCCGTACAACCGCAATACCATATGGCTCTGGTCTTGGCTAAGTAACTAGATGAACTGTGTGTTGTGTTGGCACTGCTAGTGGTGGAATTTGGGGGCATTACCGGCATGGCAGGTGCGGGGATTGGAAGGCGAGAGAGGCCTTGCCGTTGGAACTGTGGTCTTCAGGGAGCAAACACATATACATATGAATTCTTTGGAAAAGCTTCGTAGCGTCCCTATACAGTCACACCTTGGAAGTGTGGTACGCGCCTGGCCCGCACCGCATGGTTGGGTCTAAAGTTCTTCGGAGCTTTTACGCGAATTGTGGTGAAAGTGTACAACCTCTGCAGAGTGTAAAACTGTTATAACAGCCGTGTTCACGGTTATGAATGGCCCGGATCCTCACATGATAATTGAACTTAAAGATGAAAATAAATTATGGTTCCTGGTTAAGGAATGAGTGCTTTAGCACGAATGATGTGAGATGATGTATCTCTTATGCTTAATTGGGTTGGTATATACTTATATCATAGTAATCAGGTGCTTGCTAATAAAACTTGACCAAGTAAAATGTTGACCGCTACAAAACTCTTAGCCTTTCCTTGAAAGCTTTGCATATTCTTCCACTTGTTGAGTACCAACCATAAGTATACTCACCCTTGCTAAATATTGGATCAGAAGGAGAAGAATGTGTTGAGTTCTTCAGTGACTTCAATGAAGATTGCTAGGCGTGCGCAACCCCCAGTCAACTGCCTGTGGTGAAGAGTTGAAGATTTCCGCTGCTAGAATATCGTTGTAATGTATTTATTTCATTATTTCCGCTGTAACTTTGTGTTCTATATTAATGGAGTCTATCATATGTGTGAAACTTGATCCTGGCACACATATGAGATGCATTCAGTTTGTTTTTACAAAACCGGGTGTGGCACTGGGACATCCAAACTACGGTATTGGGGGCAGCAAATTCTAATTCCTGATTCGGAGCTCCAATGCCAACAAAACATCCAAATAGGGTGTAAGACTAGAAACATATTGAAATTGCCAAGGGGTAAGGAGGTTTAGCCCATCAAATTTCCACCAATCATGTTTGCTTATGAATCTGTGTATTAGAACTTGGAAGAATATCAAATTACATGTTTTCTTGGCTCCCAAAATTTAGTTTCAGGTGTCACTCAAGTTCATATTTTCTCAAAATACGGACTGAGCTCCCAATATTTTAGGGACCAGCTAGCGCCCGGACGTCCGGTGTCCGGGCGCATCATCGAATGGTGTTTTAGTTGACTGTTATATGTAACATCACGTAGAATTTTGAAACATTAAAGAGATTTTTGAGAACATACTGTTTAGGTGGAACAGTGGGGGTTTTAAATTTGAAACATTAGAGAGACGTGGGCAACAAGAATGGAACATTAGAGCATCCGGGCGCATACGGTTTAGGTGGAACAGTAGGAGTTTCAAATTTGAAACATTAGAGCCACGAGGGCAACCTGAATGGAACAAAAACGCAGGAGAGGTTGAAACAAATTTTTTGAACGACTGTAACATTGGAGGAGTGAAAATAGGAACAATCGTAACCGAATATTGATAGAAATGTTTCTCAGATTAGAACAAAGAATCGTGTATGGTTGAAACATTACCTGCCTAAATCAAAATCGAGATGGAACATGCATCGTTTGCTTGAAACATTCCATCGTAGGTAGAACATCACACGTGATAAATTTGCAACATTATGCGACGATATTTCATTACAATGTTGTACCATTAGACTGCTTGAATGAAACAAATACCGGTTGAAACAATTTTGCGTTGGAACATTACACGAATGGTGCAACAACATCAGAGTGAGGACTGCAACAGTCGATGATGCCTCAAATCTGGATTTTTGCACGGATTGAAATCAGTAGCAGGAGCGGTTGGAGCAATGCATGGTTGAAACATCACAAAATCATGATTGAAACATCACAAAATTACTATTGAAAAATATAGGGATGTAGCATGTTGCTTCAAAATCGTTGCTAGATCTAGACATAGAAGGAACTAGCAGCATCAACGGGGATAAGGAGGTTGGTCGGCAATGGGCTCCAGTGGAGGGGAATGGCTGCGCTACCACCGGCCGCACCGCTGCGCCCAGCCGCTTTAGGCTGGCGTGCCCGGTGGCGCCGCGCCTGGCCACGCTGCTGTGGACTGCCGTGCCTGGCCAGTGGCCACTGCGCTTGGCCGCGCGTTGCGTGCTCTGCTCGCTGGGTGGTGCACTGCAGGGCAACTCGTCGATGAGAAGCCACTGGTCGTGGGAGCAGGAGGCGTGGGGGAGAGAGCGGAGGAGGCGTGGGGGGGACAGAAATGGAGCAAGAGGCGTGAGGGAGAGGAGCACGTGAAGAGGATCACGTGGAGGATATTTGTGCCAGAGAAAGTATGGAGGAAGTTGTGCCACATCACCGTCCGGAGAAGGGACACCCGTCCAGACGTCTTCATTGTAGCATTACCGAATATTCTATGGAGGTGCCTACGTAGAAAGCACTCTTCAAATAGTACTTACTGTTTTCTCAAAATACGGACTGAGCTCCCAATATTCTATGGAGGTGCCTATGTGGAAAGCCAAATAGTGCATGCAACCATGTGCATCGCATGTAATCAACTTCTTACTAAAAAAGAAACCCATAGTTTTATAGCCAAACATTGAAAATGGAACATTTGATTGCACCATTATATTTCTTTCAACGAAAGCTTCGAAACAAAGTCCCAAGGTCCCGCTTGAATGTGTTTCGGTCAAAATGGTGAACTTACTTCCTCCATCACACAAATTGCTCACAAGTTGCTTATTGTTAGAGAGCAAAAGGTTTCTCCTACGAATCACTTCGGAATGGCAAGGTACAAGAACAGGCCATGTGCACAAGCCCACAGTTGTTATCTAAGCCATCGCTTCACATGATCTTTGAATTTGGCATGCTTTCCTTGGGTTACCAAAGTCCCATAACTATCCTTGATCATTCTCCCGTATTTGCAAATCTAGCCGAAAGGAAAGATCCACGAATGAATCTGTTACAATAAAAGCTAACCAACAAAAGCTATTGTATAAATCTTTTGCAATAAAATAGACATTACAATCTATCTGTTACAAATACTTCAGATTCCAATAGAAATAGAAATGAAATTTGAAGGTCCGGTGAACTTTGGCTAGCCCTTGAAAAATATGGAGTTCAACATTTGTCTAGTCTGACAAAGATACTCTTATGAGGTGAGTGGCAAACAATTAGTCACGCTTTGACAAGTGACAAGACAAACTACAATGGTTTTCATCCCACAACAACTTGAAGCTGAGGCCTGCACCAGTACCTCCCGTACCTGACCTGCTTCCTCAGCACCGCCTTCTCCTCCTCGCTTCATGGGCACTCCTGCTGCTGCACCAGCTCCCACTCCCAAAGCCCAATCTCCCGCACGCACCAGTCCTTGAGGAGGAGCACGCGCTGCATCGCCTTGCACACCCTCGCCATGTACCTCACCAAGAAAATCTGCCTCCACGTCCGCCTGAACCCGGCCACGGCCACCTCCCTGAGCCGCCGGTGCCGGAACTTGAACGCCGGCCACCTGATCTCGCGCCCCGGCTTCTCCTCCTCCTTGTCCGGCTCCGGTGGAGCCACGTGGATGTGCATCACCTCCAGCGCCGGCGCCGCCATCAGGAGCAACTGCGTCCACGTCACGTCCCACGACGACGGCACGTCGGCGACGAGGAGCCTCCTCAGCCCCGTCAGCTTCGTCTCCAGCGGCCGGGGCGCGATCCACCGGCTCGGCCCGGTGAACGGGACGGCGAGGGTGGAGACGCCAGCCGCGCCACCGTCGAGGAAGCAGCCGAGCTCACCGTGCCCTGGCTTGCTCCGCTCGGATAAGGCGAGGCTCACGTGCGCCAGCCGCGGGACGGAGCCGAGCCGGAGCTCGACGGTGTCGCGGCCCAGGCACGCGAGGCGCTCCAGCATCGGGAGCGCGCGGAGCTCGATGGCGAGGAATGAGCAGCCGTCCACGACGAGCTCCCGGAGCCACGACGTCGAGCCCGAGCTCACCACCAGCCGCCGAGCCGTCCCCGCGCAGCCGCACGACACGAGCCGTCCTCTTCGACGAGCTCGGCGAGCGCGCCGTACCGGTGGAGCGGCGGCACCGTGGAGTTGGCCAGCCTCAGGCGTCGGAGGCGCGAGCGGTGGAGCTCATCGAAGAGGAGGTGGTGGGGGAAGGCGTAGGCGGCCCCGTCGTAGAGGTCGAGGTGCGGCGGCCGCGCGACGAGCTCGAGGTCCTCGACGCCCCACGTGGCGAGGGCGGTGGGGATGAGGCGGTCCACGCAACCGGCCTCCTCGGTGGGGAAGAATTCCAGGCGGAGGCTCTTGGCTTGCCAGCGGTGGTCGTCTTCTTCTCCGTCGCCGGCGGCAGGGGATTCCATGAGGAGGCCGGTGACGTCGTCGGCGAAGGCGCGCATGGCGCGGCGCTGGCAGCGGGCGATGAGAGCATCTCCACCCGGGCCCCTATATGGGCCTCTGTCCTTTGATTTAGAGGCTCAGGTGTAAAAATCGGCTGTGTATGGGCTACTATTTTATGGAGGCCTTCAAATTCTGGTCTAGAGCCCCTACCTTTGGAGGCCCCCTATTTCCACCCTACACGTGGGCCCACCTCTTTTTTTCCTCATCTCTCTCCTCTGTTCGCTCGCATCCCGACCCCGACTCGCTTCTCGCCGCCGCCGCTAGGATCTCGCCGGCCAAATCCTGCCTCGCCGTCGCCGGAGAACCTTTGCCGCTGCCGGAGAAATCGACGCCATGGACGGATCCGCCCCTCTGGGTGACGGACGGCTGGCTTCGGGCACCACCAGCGGCGGGCCTAGCCAGACCAGGCTGCCACCGCATCTGGCCGGGGCGCCACCTCTTCGTGGCATCCCCGGCGACGAGCGCCCTCCCCGGCCGGCCGCGCCTACCTCCACATCCAAGAAACACTGTTTGTGTAGCCACCATGGCCGTGCGTGTCTCAGTATGGTGGTTTGGCTCTTCCATCGACGACTCCCTCGGTGATGCGGTCATCGCCCGCTTTGGCTCAGCCACCGGTGCCAGCTCCGCCACGTCTTGCGACGCAAGCACCTACGCCACAGCGGCCGCTTGGGCAGCCTACAAGATGGACCAGCAAATGCTCTCGTTGTTGGAGGACGAAACTGTCATGGTGCCTAAAGAAGAGATCCCGGATGCAATTGCATATTTCTTGGTCAGACAGGCAAGCTGCTAGAGCAGTAGCATAAGTGAAATTTCTATCTACAAGTAAAGCTTCACGTACCTTGTAGTAGGAATAGGATAGCAACACTTATATAATTTGACTTGAGGATGATATTCTATCCTCCCTAAATGTAACAACGTTGTCTGTCGTCTGTCGTGATTCAATTCGCTCAATAATGTTCACTCGCCAACATTACTTGTTCGTTGCAAATTCTTGGCTTACCGTTATGAATGATTTAAGTAAATACAAGTTCTGAATGAGAGTATAAAAGAAATCTGATGATTGCTGCAAATGAGTTATGCTATATGGGACAAGTGACTTCTGTTGCTATATGGGACAAGTGACTTCTGTTGCTATATGGGAGGTGACTCCAGTTTGCCAAGAACAGAGAGGCATAGTTTTTAGATTGTCGATTCTGGACAATCATGTACAATTGCTAACTGAATTCAGAGATTGTTGACTATAATTTACAACTTACTATAAGCTTGTTCATGTGAAGACAATCTTCACTAGAACGTTTATGGATTGTGCTTTCTGAGGAAAATCTTCAGTTAAGGCTGTGTGATGTAATACTTATCATTTTTTCTCCAGACCTAAGTGTATCTGTCTTTTCCTCAGTAAAATGTTGGCAAAGTTCAATTTGCTGCAGTTTTCACATTGTGTTATTGCCATATCCAGTTTTCAGAAAGTTCAGTAATTGGTACATTCTGTCATTGCTACATTTCTCACTGGAATTTTCACAGTTTACAAGGCTCAGTGCTCATGCAACTCACTCATTCTGAAAAAATTCTAGCTTTAGAAAGATGAAACATGATAATGCTTGTAGTCCAAATGTCCAATTGATGTCTGTGCAATGGCTACTGGTGCTGAATGAAGCACTGGAGCTTGCTAGCATCCATGTCTGAACAAATCTGGAATATAAAAGAAACCAAACAAGCATAATCATAACTGAACTGAAGCTTACAAACTGATTTTTTTCAGAACATATTCTTTAATGTAATAGTAGTAGTAAAAAAAAGGTGAAGACAAGCATAATCATTTGAACTCAATCAGAGAAGCTGAATAGGCATTCTCCACTGGGACAAATACTGATGGGAGTTATTCTAAAAATCTGTGTAAACCTGCATCAGTCATTCTGGATGGTATTCAGTCATTCTGAGAAACGTGTATTACAGCAAGATAATGCCAATCAAGATAGAGCATCCCGTGATCATTGTTATAGGAAGCGAATAGTTCATTCATAGTTACAGAGAACTATCAAGTGATAAAGCCAATCTGTTGAGGTCACGCAGCACCCCGCCGCTGCCGGCCGCCGAGCTTGTCTCGGTGATGCGCTTGGTGATAATGTCGTCGTCGCCACCGGCAGGGACGGCGCCGAAGGAGCTGCAATGCTCCTTGCCGACGGTGTGGGCGCCGGAGAGCGCGACGAGGTCGGCGAGGCTCGCGTTCTTGAAGACGCTGCAGTGGACGTGCACCTTGCCATGGATGTTCTCGATCAGCTGAAGCAACTCTTGCTGGAGCCCCACGTTGGGGGCGAGGCTACGCTCGCCGTTGTCCAGCAGGATGGACGCGTCGCGGCACGGGGCGAGGTGGGCGCGGCGGCGCGGCAAGAACTCGACCAGATCGGAAATTTGTGGGGGAGGGGTGGGTGCGGGAGGGAGAGAGGGAGGACGGCGGCGAGGCGCGAGGTCACCGGCAGGTGCGGGCGCCGCGACGGCGAATCGCGAGCTCGAGCCGGTGCGGGGAAGAGCCGGTGCGAATTGCGCCGGCGTAGACTCGAGTCGGAATCGAGAAAAAAGACTGCTCTGTTGGACACGGGTTTTTTTTTTTATAATACCCTTTTCATTCTAATATTTTAGAAATAACCTTATACCAAGCTATATTTGCAGGAACTAGCTCTCGTCACACACTGCGATGCGACTCCCGGGCGTGTTTAGATTGGGAAAAGATTCCCTCAAAATATACTGTTCACCAAAAAACACTGTAGATGAATAGTATTCTGTGAGTAGGAGGAATAAAATGAATAGTGAAAAGTTAGATGAATAATGAACTTTTAGGGAATCTATTGGAAACTAAACACCCCCTCAGTCAGTCGTGCCAAAGCATGTGGGCGACTTCGGTGCTTGCCAGAGCCGCGTTGCGCTGATATGAGTTAAAGGGCAATGAACACGGGCGCACTGCCGAAGCAGGTCGGCCGACGGCCATCGCGACCTCGGTCACGAGGTGGCATCGTTCTTCTGATCTCAACTGGCTGATGCAGTGAAACGATTCTGAAACTGTCGATTTTGGGTCTAATATTATTCCTGATTTTACACATCATCATGTCGAGAAGTTATACTACTATGACTTTGTGCATGGAACAAATAAAGTCACATCGGATTTTATGCAAGGGTCTGGTGGTGAGGGTGGTCAAACTTTTGAAAAGAACACAGCCTCAAACCAAAACTGTTATCTCATGTCAATATCATAACCATGTTAAATCTTATGTTTCAAACGGAATTTTTGCGAGTGGGAAAAAATAAAGCGTTTAAAATTATTTTGATTATCCGTCACCACATGACAACTTTCTGAAATTCAAACACTTGTCAAATTTAGGAAAAGAAGCACGTGAACCTTAAATTTGAATTGGTTTCTTCAATAAAACTTGGAATTACCCTTCAATTTGTTGTTATCTAATTTTGTGTGTGGCCTTCATTATTTATACTTAACATTGTTGACTTGGAATTTTCCGATTAAAGTCTTTAGTCAAAACTTCTGGGCTAAAAAAATATATCAAAAGATGAATCTATCTCTGAATTTTAGATTAATTATGTGGAGCTATGAAGTTGGGCTAACATTTGCAGTTAAATTAATCTATTTTGCGGAGCTACGAAGTTAGATTAAAATATGCAGTGCAATGAAATGTTTTTTTAACATAGTTAGAAGATATTGAATTTGAAATATTAATATTGTATTGGTAGAACATAGCTCCAAATCTTAGCAAGCTAGAACAAATTAAATTCAAGGGAACAAAGTTAACAAAAAAGTTATATGTCCCCCCTCTGTCGCTTTTAGTATGCATCTTGATACAGTGTGTATATAAGTACATAAGAAAATCTATGCTTTTAGAAAACTAAAACGATCTACAATTTACGACGAAAAAGTAGTAAATTGCATATCAATACCATATTCACATCCAATCAATCAAAGCTAATGCCAACATGAACTTGAGTTGAAATTGGATGTTGCTATTTTACTGATTTTTTTTAATCACACATTACAGCGCACACTTGCCCCTACCAACATACGCACGTAACCCTATCCCTATGAGCACCTCCGAAAGACTGGGTCGACAAATCCTCGAAATTGGCGAAGTCAACACAGACACATTGCTATCGACGGGCACGTCGCCTACCACTGAAAGAATAACGCCGGTTAAATTCTGGAATAAATCCAGAAAATACGATCACCAGTACCGAGTTGAGGACTCGAACCCTGGTGGGTTGGTTCCACCACAAAAAACCTTGCCAGTTGAGCTACAACTCGGTTCACTTATTGAAAAAAATATTGAGGTCACGGTTCCCAATAGGTTACAAAATGAATAAGGAAAACGGATTGTCAGTATCAAACTCAGTTTTCTTACCGAGTGATGTTAGTGGTTTGATGCTTTTTGCTCACATTCAGAAAAGAGGAACGGTTGTTTCTTTCATTTTGCTATTAACGGCCTTGGAGTATATAAATATAGGGGAAAGCTACCCTCGGCAATTGGTTCTCATAATTTCTCAGAACGGAAGGAGGGAAAGCGAAAAACCAGAACGCTAGAAAAAGACCGAAACCAGAGGGTGGAATGTCGAACAAGAGCAGCCAAAGCCCAGCAGGGGTGAAGCCCCCAGGCTCAGGACGCGCCCGTAAAGACGATGGCGGAGGAGGCGAGCCCATCCTCGGCGCGGGACGCGGCCGCAAAGACGACGGCGGAGGAGACGTGCCCGTTCCCGGCGCGGGACGCGACCGGAAATGCGACGCCAAGGGTGAAGATTCGGTCCTTGTAGCGGTTCGGGGCTCCCAAGGCGATGGCGGAGGCGCAGGCGTCCTTGGAGGCGGCGCCAAGACCTTGCCTGGCGCGGGTGTCGGCGTCAAGAACTTGCCTGGCGAGGGAGGCGGCCTCAAGAACTTGCTCGGCGAGGGAGGCGGCGTCAAGAACTTGCCTGGAGCGGGAGGCAGCGTCAAGAACTTGCCCGGCAGGCAAAACGACGAAGCCGAGACCGTCCTCGGCTCGGTATGCGGCTCGAAAAGAGACGGGGGAAGGAGCAGGCCCGTCCCCGTCGCGGGACGCCGCGGGCACGGAGACGAAGGAGGTGGCAAGGAAGGCGATGGCGGAGCAGAGCTGCCGGCAACGCCGCCGCCGTCTTGGTGTTCTGATTCGGTGCTGCAGTCTCCACCAGCTGCCCCAGGTACCGAGGTGAGGCCTGCTTTCTTGGCTCCGTAAGTCCGCATAATGCGTGTCGATGTCCCAAGTACAGAATTTGGTTTCTTGGTTCGGAGTAATGTGTTCTTTTGGTTCAGATCATTGTGTTTGCCGAATTTTGTTCTTGTTTTTCTTTTCTTGGGTTGGATTTTTGGTCTTCATTCTCGCTTGTCAGAACACTGTTCTGACAGAAATTGGTTTCTTGCTTTTTTTTTCATGGATTTGATTTTCGGTATTCTTGCTCGTTCGATAGGGTGGGCGGCATAGCGTCTTCAAAACACTTTTTCTTCAGAGGAAGACATCTTCAAGAGTGCCTCTGAGAAGGGTAATCCCTGAGAACCATGGAATCTCTTTGACACCCAAGGTATGTGCCATTTAATTCTGTAATTCTTTCTGTTGAATGCTCAAGTTTGTCAAGTCAAGATAGCTTCTGGAGTATGTGTACTTTGTCTAAATCGTGAAATACTCATATATTTCTGATAAAGAATTATGAGGTGTGATATTGATTTAACAGGGTAAACCTTGTCAAAAGGATGTGGAAAGATCTCAGGGTGCACCGCAGCATGCTTGCCCAGATGCTTCTGCGATGGGCATTTGTGAGGTATGAAGCGTATGTTTCTGAATCATTTTTTTTTGATTCCGTGATTAGCATTTTTGACTGAATTTTAGTTGCCTTAGTTCTGTCAATATTGTTAACAGATTCTGTGGCAGTCAATGTTGTTAGCAGATCCAGTCATGACTAGTTGCTAAGACATATAAAAAAAGGAATCTTCTCACAGATTTCTAGTAAGTTAATATTGGGAAAGAATTAAGAGGTGTGATGTTGTGGCTAACAGGATAATCAATCTGAAGATTAATGCATCAAACAAGACTTTGAACCTGAGTTAGTCAATTTCTGCGGTAGCACTGCCAATGACAAGGATGCGACACCAGATGTGAGCCAAGCTGCCGCAGTGAGTAACAGTTGTCAGGTACAAATTTTATGGTACTGAATCAATTTTTTGGCACTATTAGCAATTCTAAAAGATTTTTTCCAGTTCTGTTGATTCTGTGGCGTTAATGTTGTTAACCTCTCCTGTAAAATTCTTTACATGTTTGTTTGCATTACTAGCTTTTTAAGGGAAATGGAATCAGTTATTACATACTAATTATCTAGTTACGCCAATCGTGCTTAATGGCTTCTGAACACTAGAGATATGCTAATTATCTAGTTTGTCAAGTCAAGATAGCTTCTGGAGTATGTGTACTTTGTCTAAATCTAAAGTGACTCATATATTTTTTATAAAGAATTATGAGGTGTGATATTGATTTAACAGGGTAGACCTTGTCAAAATGATGTGGGAAAAGATCAGGATGCACCACAGCATGCTTTCCCAGATGCTACTGCGATGGGCATTTGTGAGGTATGAAGTTTATGGTTCTGAATCACTTTTTGCTTCCATGATTAGCAATTTTCAAAGAATTTTAGTTGCCTTAGTTCTGCAATATTGTTAACAGATCCTGTGCAATTTCGGCCCTTTTGCTTCAGATCATTGTGTTTACCGAATTTGGTTCTTGTTTTTCTTTTCTTGGATTGGATTTTTGGTGTTCATGCTCGTTTGTCCCTTTGCTTCAGAACATAGTGCTGACAGAATTTGGCTTCTTGTTTTTCTTTTTCATGGAATTGATTTTTCGGTATTCTTCCTCTTTCGATAGGGTGGACGGCGCAGCATCTTCAAAGCACTTTTTCTCCAGAGAAAGACATCTGCAAGAGTGCCTCTGAGAAGGATACTCCCTGAGAGTCATGGAATCTACTTGACACCCAAGGTATTTATGTGCCATTTTAATGCTGTAAATCTACGTTAAAAAAAAATGCTGTAAATCTGTAATTCTTTCGACTGAATGTTCAAGTTTGTCAAGTCAAAGCTTCTGTAGTATGTGTACTTTGTCTTGATCTAAAGTGAAAGACTCTTATTTTTCTGATAAAGAATTATGAGGTGTGATATTGATTTAACAGGGCAAACCTTGTCAAGAGGATGTGGTAAAAGACAAGGACGTAACGCAGCATGCTTGCCCACATGCTGCTGCGATGGGCATTTTTGAGGTATGAAGTATATGTTTCTGAATCATTTTTTACTTTCGTGATTAGCAATTTTGACTGAATTTTAGTTGCCTTAGTTCTGTCAATATTTTTTTAACCGATCCTGTGCAATTTCAAAGATATGTGTTTAAATGACTAGTTGTCTAGAAAAACTTGAATCTTTTCACTGTCACAGATTTCTTGTAAGCTAATATTGAGAAATAATTAAGAGGTCTTATGTAGCTATGGTTAACAGGTTAAACCATGTAAAGAAGATAAGGTAACTAGTAATATTCAGTCTGACATATTGAACTCCTGGATTAACACTGGAAATGACAAGGATGCTGCACATGATACTTGCTCAGATTCTGTTCGGAGAGACAGATTTAAGGTGTGAATTTCATGGTTTTCAATCTCTTTCTTTGCATGATAAGCAATTTTGAATGAATTGGTCTTTGTTCTGTGCTAGTCAATGTTACTTTTAGATCTGTTTGCGTCATAAGGTAGTTAAGAGGAAAAAAAAGGATTGTCTTACAGATTTCTAGTAAGTTAATTATGATAAAGAATCAGATGTTCGTTATGATTGTGTTTAATAAGTTAAAATGTATCAAGTGGATCAGGAAAACAACAAACTTGACTCTGGTTACTTCACTCATTGCAAACGATAAGGATACAGCGCTGGATGCTCGGCCAGCTGCTGCTGTGAGGGACAGATTTCATGTATGAGTTCCATAGGTTGTGAATCATTTTTATTTGCGTGATTAGGAATGTTGATTCTGTGACAGTCAATGTTGTTTGCAGATCCTGTAATTTTTTAATATATGTGCTTACAGATTTCGAGTAAGTTAATATTGAGAAAGAATTAAGAGATGTGATGTTGTTGTGGTTAACAGGATAATCAATCTAAAGATCAATGCATAAAACAAGATTTTGAATCTGAGTTATTCAATTTCTGCGGTAGCACTGCCAATGACAAGGATGCAACACCGGATGTGAGCCCAGCTGCTGCAGTGAGGAACAGTTGCCAGGTACGAATTTTATGGTACCAAATCAATTTTTTGGCACTACTAGCAATTCTAAAAGATTTTTCCAGTTAACCTATCCTTTAAATTTTTTTATATGTTTTTTTGCATTACTAGCTTGTTAAGGGAAATGGAATCAGCTATTACATACTAATTATCTAGTTATGCCAATCGTTCTTAATGGCTTCTGAACATTGGAGATATGCAACTTTAAACCTCCTCTTCTGCATGGTTGCACTGTATCTCTGCTGTTAGATTGTTAACACCTTGCTGTGTTCTGTGGACGTTCATAATGTTGTTTATTCTTGAGGACAGATGGTTGGCCCTGGATGTGCTCCAATCATGGCTTCCATGAAGAGATTGAGGACTGCTGGCAGGAGGAGGACAGGATGGGGAAAGAACTTTGAACTCAAGTTTGGAAATGGAGACACAGGTGCCAAGAACCCCAAGAATAGATCAAACGAAGACCAATTTCCTCTTGTTGTTCGCAGTATCCATGATCTACTTAGCTTCGACCCACAAACAACAATAGTTGAGTTTGACAGTTCTCTTGGAGGAAGTGAGTTAGGCCACCTCTACAGAATAGCAAGGGTTTTGGAATTCACACGCTTTGTTCCAAACTATGCACTTGCCCGTGCAATGCTTCATTACATCTGCAGCTCGTATGATGGAGATCTTCATGGTCGCAATCTTGATTCTGAGGCAAGAGATCTGATTTGTAGTCACAAGAAAAAGGAAAAGTAAGCTTGCTGATTAAGGTGGTTACACTTAGATGGTGTTCATAATATTGTATCAGTGGAAAACGCTGTATAATGTAATCATTACCGAATGGAGGGCATGAGACAGCGGCTTCTGAGATGTGTAGTAAAGAAACATTTATTTGCTGATTGTATTGAACTGATCTGATTGAGGCGTTGATATGTGAATATCTGCCGAACAAGTATATGAGTATACCTATTTATCCGTGTTTTGTTCCTATATAGGAGTATATGTTGTTGCAAATATGATCTGTAGTGCTTGTTACAGAAAGGTTAAAGATCAAATTTCCAGACAAATCTGTGGAGTAGGTGTGTAAACTGTCACAAGTCGCAACTGGCGTGGCCCACAGAGGTGGTAGGGATACAGTGATTGAAATGCGATTATTAGCAAGGCTTCTTACTACTTCCTAAGAATATTAACTGATGGCATAACAGCTGTTGTACAGAACATGCTGCTTTAACTTAAAATATAACTTCTTAACATAGCAGTGCATTGAATTTGGAGAACACATTTGCTTAGATCAGTGTACAGAAAGTCGATGAACAGCTGCCGGATCACACATATGTGCCGTTGATTCCTAGCATTGACGGTGTTAAGTGGCTGTTGAAAAGAATGTTTTACCCCTAGATACGAACTGTGCAGATTTGGTGCCCAAAAATTGCTAGCGACAAATTAGAAGAAATTAGATACTTGTATTTACATAATATTTCTACATAAATATGTGGCTTTAATGATTGATTTGAAAGAATATAACAATATAATATTATTTTTGAAGAGTCTGCAACAGCAGTATTTTTGTCACAATTTGACCATCTCAATGCTATGCACGTCGCAAGGAATTTTCTATATAGTGACCACAGTCAACTTGGCATACATACATAAGCCATATCCAAGTATTTTGAGGTTCACACAGTAGCTAGGTTCAAATATTACATAAGCCAGATCACAAGTATTTTCAGGTTGACACAGTAGGTTCATAAATGACAATACTTGTAGCCACTTCCATACAAATGGTTCAAAAGAGAGAAAATTGCAATCACAAGCTGAGATTCCCTAGCTTCTTGTGTTCAAACATACTGTACACACTCGCGGTCAAACATACCGATGCCTAATCGGATTCCGTTTGGACTCCGGACTCGGAGCAACACGAGGACGGCGCCGCCTCTCTTCCGATTTGATTCCGATCGGATGCGATCGGCGTTATATCTGCCATCCAATCCAACTGCCAGATCGAGCAGAGCCGGGAGTAGGTACTAGGTAGCCATGCCCAGAATCAAGAGGCCGCGTCGGTGCGAGCGCCCAAGCTCGGACGCCGGCGACGCGGCCGCCGACCGCCTGAGCGCGCTGCCCGACGACCTGCTCCATCTCATCCTTCTCCGCCTCGACACCCGCACGGCGCTCTCTACCGCCGCGCTCGCCAGGCGGTGGGCCCGCCTCCCGCGTGAGCTCCCGGCGCTCGAGCTCCGCGTCGGCGACGTGCTCCCTCGCCGCTACCACCGCGCCCTCGCCCTCCACCACAGCCGCCTCGCCCCGGGCGTCGTACCCGACGCCGCCGCCCTCCTCGAGCTCGACGCCCTCATCGCCCGCTGCCAGCGCCGCGCCATGCGCGCCTTCGCCGACGGCGTCACCGGCCTCCTCATGGAATTCCCCGCCGCCGGCGACGGAGAAGAAGACGACCAGCGCCGGCAAGCCAAGAGCCTCCGCCTGGAGTTCTTCCCCACCGAGGAGGCCGGCTGCGTCGACCGCCTCATCCCCACCGCCCTCGCCGCGTGGGGCGTCGAGCACCTCGAGCTCGTCGCGCGGCCGCCGCACCTCGACCTCTACGACGGGCCCGCCTACGCCTTCCCCCACCACCTCCTCTCCGACGAGCTCCACCGCTCGCGCCTCCGCCGCCTGAAGCTGGCCAACTGCACGGTGCCACCGCTTCACCGGTACGGCGCGCTCGCCGAGCTCGTCCTCCGCGACATGCCGGCGTCGACGCCGATGTCCACGTACCGGAGGCTGTTCACGTCCACGGGCTCGCCGCTGGAGACGCTGCGGCTCGTGTCGTGCGGCTGCGCGGGGACGGCTCGGCAGCTGGTGGTGAGCTCGTCGACGTCGCGGCTCCGGGAGCTCGTCGTGGACGGCTGCTCGTTCCTCGCCATCGAGCTCCGCGCGCTCCCGATGCTGGAGCGCCTCGCGTGCCAGGGCCGCGACACCGTCGAGCTCCGGCTCGGCTCCGTCCCGCGGCTGGCGCACGTGAGCCTCGCCTTCTCCGAGCGGAGCAAGCCGGGGCACGGCGAGCTCGGCTGCTTCCTCGACGGCGGCGCGGCTGGCGTCTCCACCCTCGCCGTCCGGTTCACCGGGCCGAGCCGGTGGATCGCGCCCCGGCCGCTGGAGACGAAGCTGACGGGGCTGAGGAGGCTCCTCGTCGCCGACGTGCCGTCATCGTGGGACGTGACGTGGACGCGGCTGCTCCTGATGGCGGCGCCGGCGCTGGAGGTGATGCACATCCACGTGGCTCCACCGGGGCCGGACGAGGAGGAGGAGAAGCCGGGGCGCGAGATCAGGTGGCCGGCGTTCAAGTTCCGGCACCGGCGGCTCAGAGAGGTGGCCGTGGCCGGGTTCGGGCGGACGTGGAGGCAGATTTTCTTGGTGAGGTACATGGCGAGGGTGTGCAAGGCGATGCAGCGCGTGCTCCTCCTCAAGGACTGGTGCGTGAGGGAGATTGGGCTCTGGGATTGGGAGCTGGTGCAGCAGCAGGAGTGCCCATGGAGCGAGGAGGAGAAGGCGGTGCTGAGGAAGCAGGTCAGGTACGGGAGGTACTGGTGCAGGCCTCAGCTTCAAGTTGTTGTGGGGTGAACTCGTTTTGTATGATGGTCTAGTAGGATTTAGTACCTCAAATCACCTGGTGGATGCACGGTTAACCCAAATCCTGTGATATCCCATGAGAATGACACGATATGCCCTTCTCTTCCTCTTCATTTTCGGACCTAGATCCTTGAGGTATATTTTATTTTGTATTTTGTATGGTTATACATTTCAGAGGTATCTAAAAAACTTATACGTGTACATAAACATAACACATTCCTGTATTGTAGTGGTGGCTCACTTTTATTCACGTTTTTCATTAAAAAGAAGGAAGAAGAAACAGCCTACGTTGATCATTAAGGTAGTCCATAACAGGAGACGACACAATGTGTACAAGCCTGGCTTGACCCGAATGTACAGATGCAGGCAGCAGGCAAACCCAATTTTTATGGGATGCACTCAGTACAATTTGACCCATCGTTGGAACGTCCAGTCCCCAGTGCGCCTCGCCAACTTAGGTTTTCGTTGCGAACTGAGCTCAACTCAGCTGGTAAAAAGTTTCTTGTGGTAGAACAGCTCACTAGGGTTCGAGTTCTTGATTCGGCATTAGTGCTCACATTTTTCTGGATTTATTCCAGGATTTAACCGGCACTATTCTTTCAGTGGTAGACAACGTGCCCGTCGATAGCGAGATGTCTGTGGTGACTTCGTCAATTTGGAGGATTTGTCGGCCCAGTATTTCGAAGGTGCTCATAGGGGTAGGGGTAGGATTACGTGCGTATGTTTGTAGGGACAAATGTGCATGTGTATAAAAGGGTGTCAGCTTACTGTGCGATTCGAAAAAAAAAACTAAGGCTTTCGTTGCAGTGGATGTTGCAGTGGATTTGAGACCTAGAGAATGCGTGGCGATGCTAGTTGATTGACACCGATTCAGATTCTATAGATTGCGAAAATTGGTTAAAAAGGTATTTCACCAATCTTGTTTCCGTCGCCAAAAGTAAAGAGATCTATTAGCGAGGGTCAAATTCAAATAGCCTTGACAATTTGGCACACATCATGACATCAAAAACATATATTTCAACTTCACCACGCCTTATTTATTCCTGGGGAGTATTACAAGAGACAACCCTAAAATTCTTAGTCCAAAAATTGCCCAATGCACAATAGCATACAACACCATTATAAGCTAAGGAGAAGTCGAAGCATCAAGCTCACTCAATGACTCAAACCTTACAACTTACATTACCATCCCTCCATCAATGGTAAGCACCTGCGCATAACAAGGGTTAGTTGAAATGTTATGAAACAAAACACTGAAAAAATCATGAGCAAATGTGTTCATAGCACCTGTCCGGTGATATAGCTTGCTGCAGGATTAAGGGCCAAGAACTCGACCAACCCTGCAACTTCCTCTGGTTGGCCGTATCTCCCTGGAAGTTGGATGATGACATGTAGAGTTAGTGGTGACAGGCTGACTATTTGAATGCAGAAGGAAAATAAGAACCAAACAGTATGATTAACTCAATATGATATGTATGTTCATATTCTACCAAAAATCAACGTGCATGCAGCAATGCTTTATTAACCACAAGGCAAAGTTAATAACCTGTGCTACCTGTCCAATTGTGCAGCTTAAGATCCTAATAGACTTTATACAAAGGAACAGTTCACAGCATCACATACCTAATGGAATGGTTGACAAGATTTTCTTCTCAAGCTCCTCCCCAAGTTCGGCAGTCATATCAGATGCAATGAATCCTGGTGCGATAGCATTCACCTGTACATGTGTATATTCAGAACACTTCAAGAATGCAGACTAACCTAAAGTTACAGGTGAGCTAATTATGAAAGATAAAGATCATACATTGATGTTTCTGCTTGCATATTCCCTAGCAACTGTTTTCGTAAAGCCAATCACCCCAGCCTTGGCTGCACTATAATTAGCTTGGCCAACATTGCCAGTAAGACCAACGACTGATGCTACGTTGATAATTCTTCCCTGCATTTTGCAGTAAAAAACACACATTATTAACCATGACAGATAACAAGCAGGGGAAATTTAGATAGAATCAAAGAGTAAAGATAAATACAAATATAAGTAACTGTAACAGAAGGTGAGAAAACAATGCAAGGAGGCCGTCATTTCATTGTGCTTCTGCAAGTAAATTGAGAGTAATATGAAGAGCACACAAATATTACCTTTTTCTTCTTCATCATTACTTTAGTAGCAGCCTGAAAAGAATATTCTACTGTAAGATGCATCTAACAAGCGTGTAGCTACACAAGTGTGTATATCTCACAAATCACAAGGTATTTTTTCGTACTTGACATTTCTAAATAAAGTATGTATGCACACATGATTTTCAAAAGTGGTATGTGGACATACTTTTTTTTGTTCATGAAGTATTTGGATATACTTCTTTTCCTATATAGGAAATGTAATATATCATAAAGTGCAAAAACATATGAGTTCCACTCAAATTTTTTCATGGTTAGCACTTTGATAAATCTTATTTCAGGTATATGTACATACTCAAAATGATAAATGAGTATGTACACATCCCCAAGGTGGTTTTTTGGACAGTGGTGTAGCTACACACTTGTGTAGAAAGGATTTATCCTATATAGGGAAAATCCTTTCTACTCCCAGGTGTAGCTACTCCCTCCTCTTTTCTACTGTTCTGGCCTAACCAACATTCGCTAGTCCAACTTATCGGGCAGACCCGGTAAAGGTTGTGGACCCTCCCTTATTTTCCGTTCCGTTTGCCTGCTTCGTCCATATTTACGCGAATGTCGCAACAGATCGGCAGCCGGCGACGGCGGAGTAACCGTTCCCATATCTGATCCCTTTCCCCGTGCCTTCATTTGCACACGTCCAGCGCAATCATGGGCGACGCATGGACAGGCACCGCCGCCGGCGCCAACGAACGTATCCAGAGTTCCAGACCCCCTTTTCCTCTGTTCGCATCCGATGAAGAGGCAGCCCACGACAACGGAGCATACAAGCTCTTTCTTAATTGGCGAACTCAACGAGGTTAGTTATCAATTTGTAGGATTTGTAATTACGAGAACTTATTTTGTCCTGCTTACCATCATGCTATACGTCTGCTGGCTGCAGATTGAGATGTATTTTTTTGGCGGATCCTAGCACATGGCCAAGATGAAACAACAGCAGATACGCTCCCCGTTATTTTCATTGTTCATGCAGTATGTATGCATACGCATGTTTTCTGTCAAGAAGTATGTAGGTATACTCGATCATGTTCCATGATTTAATTTTGAACAAGATACCTAAGCAAATCTCTGCATGTTTTATCGACATACTGATATTTTTGTGAACATATTGATACATATTCGTAAATATATTACCGACATACACTCACTAAGGATATGTATGGACAGGGACAGCAAACTCCTTTCATAGGTATATGGACATACCTGCTGATAATAGCAACATACGTATGAAGTATGAACGCATACTTCTCCCGTTAATATGTTGGAATATACACCCAGTATATACGTATGCGTCCATACTGCATGTTAGTATTACTAAAAAAAATACTGCAGGTTAGTATGTGATCATACTCCAACGTGTGAGGAAATAATAATAGCAGGCGTGTACGTGCGAGTACGATTAAAAAAACCAGCTGGCCGTAAATCACGTGACTAGGAAGGTGATTAGTCCATAATGGGTCCGGTAGTTGGTTAGAATAGACCCGATTAGAGGAGAGTTACGGCTTCTGTTGGCTTAAAACGAGGAGGGAGTAGCTACACCTGGGAGTAGGAAAACCTCGTCCTATATATATATATATATATATATATTACAAACTCACCTGTGTGCATAGGAAGACACCTGTAAGATTAAGATCAATAACATCTTGCCACTGAGTTTTCTTCATCCTCATCAATAATGTGTCTCGTGTAATCCCTATATACAAAATATTGATTTATTTGAAAAAAAAAACTCAATAGTTAGCAGACAAAGCGAAATTTGCCATGGGAACAAACCTGCATTGTTTACCAGCACATCTATTGTTCCCCATTTATCCAGAGCCTAATTGATTTGAAGCCATGTTCAAATAAAGATTGATGTAAAAGATAAAGGGAACGTTTTCCTTCTGTACACAAACAACACTTACTGCTTTCATCATAGCTTCTACATCAGCTTCTTTTGAAACATCTCCTCCAAAGGTGATAGCCTCACCACCAGACGCTTCAATCTGCAAATATTGCACAGTAAGCTTCTGAGTGAATGCATATTCAAGTGGGAAACGAGAAAGAAAGTAAACTAAAACAATTTCACCAAATGTCGGTCTATATGTTTGTAGGCAGATAACTATTCAACGGATTTCAATAGACAATTAAATAATACAAAATCTCCTTATCAGTCCAAAAGTGATGAATTTTAATCAACCACATTCAAGAATCACCATTCTATTTCTTTATAGTTCTTGCAATGTTGTTATTATCTACTGGTCTCTATATTTGCCATTACAATGATTTTTTTTCAAGATGACTGTTTACTTGTTCTGACTTCTGACTTTGCAGTGTCTCAAAAATGGTAGTGGGAAGTCTGTACAATGACATTATTGCTTCCCCAGATAGATAAACAAACGATAATAGTTTATATAATCCTTTGTGAGCCCAAAATCATAATGACATTGCAATGTTGAGAATCAAGAAGAGGGATAGCAATGGTGATGTTCTGCAAAGAACAAGTCCGGTCACTTTTAGTGAAATCCAAAGCAATTAATCAGCAACTATTGAAGACTGTCATTTTGTTAGCCCTATAGTATAAACTGCCAGACAAACAAATAATAGCCAACAAAGTAATTTGTGAATCAACATGCTCACCTGTTTGGAGACATCTTCCGCCTCTTTTGAGGAACGGGCGTAGTTCACCAGGACCTATAAAAGTCAATCCAGATTCAATCAGACATCACATGGGAAAGAAAACATTTTGTTTTGCAGCCAGGTAAATACAATCACACAGATATAGCCACATATCTATTCTTCTAGCAATGCTAACTGCCATTAGATTAAAGGAATGTGAATACTACATATTTCATCTATAGAACAGAAGGGGAAAAACAAACAGCATGCTAAAATACATATGTATCAGATAGTTGCATTTAACAAGAGTCCCATTGACTGTTGAATAAGTTGCCGGTCCTCGATGTGTTTTTATAGAACATCTTCCCAATAGAATGATTATTTTAAAAAGCCAAGTAGCTAACCTTGCATCCAGCTTTTCCAAGGGCTAAAGCAGTTGCTTTTCCAATCCCTCTGGAGGCACCTGTAACAATAACAACTGGTGCTTCCAGCTTAGTAGCTTCTTTTGCAACTGCTTGTTCAACAGCTGCAACATGGGTTCGCACACCTGCAGATAGAAGTTTGCTTAGTACTGAATGCAAATATGTTGTTTCCATTAGAGAAGTTTCCAAAAATACTACATTCCTTCTAAATATTTCTGAAAAGGAATCATCAACTATGGATATAGAAATTCATGAACTTGTCAGGGACAAATAGTTGAAACCTTCGTCTCTAGCTACTTGAAGGAAGGTTGAGTTTATAGAATCTCCAAAAGAAAAAACAATTGGATAGAAAAAAATGAAAATGCTTTGTTTTTATTGAGCTAAAAGAATAATACAACTCATCTAAGGATACTATTTTATTGTTTGGTGTGACTAGATCTAGTTTACATCAAATGTCCATCATTACCAAGATGATCGGTATGTAAAATTTGCAGGCTCAACATAACATGACATTGCAGAAAAGTTAAGTATATCAGTTTGTGCTCTGTGCTCATTCAGCCATTATTGTCTTTCACATCCAACAAGCCATATTTCTAACTGCCAAAAAAGATAGCCAACGTTTCTTTAATTGAGGACCATGTATTTAAAAGTGTTTTCAGTATTGGGCAGTTCATTTCACAACTGAACAGGTGGGGACTTGCTAAAAATGAATTTAAATATGCTGCTTTCTAGAATGAAAAAAAAAGTGATAATGGCTCATGTCCCCATGTGAAGTTGTTGAATTTAGATGTATATCTTATTGGCTAGCATGGTTCGACCTTATTGACAATCAACTGATACTGGAGTGGGATAAATTAGGAATCATGAAAAAGGAAATAAATGTGAGATTCCAAATTAATAAAGTTTGACTCCCAATATCAATCTATATAAAAAAAAAGACTTGAATTTTTATACAGAACATTATATTGTATAAGCTATCTACCTCTGCGGCCTTAAGTTCTGGAATTTTGAATTCATCAAGTTGCTTCTGCCAGGTGGCATAAGATGCAGCCTTCACTGATTTGTTAGCTAGACACCCTCCTGTCATCTCCCATAATATTTGAACTACTCCAACTACAACTAAATTAATGGTAACTACAATAGATATAATCAGCCAGTTCTCATCCACTGTGTTGGCACCATTAAATGAGGCATCGTAATAGATACAGAACATTTTTTCAACTGAACACAACATAGTCCAACTGAGCCCGATTGAAACATACCACTACAGAGATAGAAACTAGAAATTTAGAGCAAAAAAAGGAGACCAAAAGGATCCTAAAGAAGAAATTTAGAGCCCGTATACCGCAGAACCCAACTAATTACATAGCCAACCAAAGGGATCCTAAAGAAGAGCCTGTTGATCCACATAGTGGATCCTAAGGCGGCAAGAACCGCCAAGCAAGCATTGCGTCACGCAAATCTTCCAAACGCGTCACGAAGCTAACCATTCACGCTAGAAGAGATAGATCTCAGAACTCCAGCCCAGCAGGGGAGGGGGCCACTGAACCTTTACCAACCCACTGACCCGCGGACATCAGAGCACAGAAGGGGGGCGTCCTCACCTTTGAACCCGCGGCCGGACCGCAGCACCGGCGAGGAGCGGGTTGCGCCCACGGCGAACGACACGAACCCGCGGCGGGCGGCGGCCCCGGAGCGCGGGGCGGCCGGGGAGGCGACTGCTGCTGCGGCGGCGGCGGCGGCGGCGGTGGCCATGAGGGAGCGGCGGGACGCGGCGGAGCAGGCGAGGAGGCGGGAAGCCAGAGGGAGCGGCGCGCTTTGGAGATGGGGGCGGAGTATTTGAAGCCGCGGCGGAGCACGTGAGAGTGGAGGATTTTCTAGTGGGGGGTTGGGAGGTGGGGCTTTGGAAGCTCAGCGAGGTGAGGACGATGTGCCGCGCTGGGCGGAGCGCACGAGGCGAGCGGAGGAAGAAGGTGTGGGGACGGACGGGGTCGAGAAAGGAGGCGGGGGAGTCCGACGAACCCGTGGGCTCTGCTCTTGATTGCTGGGTCCGGTGGGCCGAGCAGGCCCAGAGTCTGACCTACACGCAGTGCATTCCCAGCGTGACTCAAGAAAAAAAAAAAGCAGGTCCTATTCTATGTAAATTACGATAACTATTAAACACATCTAGGGATACTATTTTTTTTTCTATCTATTCCAATAGGTCTTCATGGGTAGGCTAGGGTTCCCCATGTCGAACTGTTAGTCTAGGGTCTTTTGCTTCTCGCTGGGGACGGATCTCCGGACAGGGGGATCTATGTGGCCCAGTGTGATTGCGGCCGCACTAGGTCCAAAGCAAAATCTAGTTGTTATCAATTTTTGAAAAAGTTATTTTGACCTTCCTATGCATTGGACCGAGTTTAATTTGTCTCCCTAGACCGCAAAACCGGGTAACCAGCCTCCTTGAGTCTAGAAACCGTACGTTTTACCTCCCTAAGCTCTATATAAGCGGCTGATGTAACTCATAATTTCAATACGCGCAGAGTACGCGGCTGATGTAACTCATAATCAGAGAGTGTTTGGTTCCTACAATAAGTAATAACTAAGCTAAGCACCAGCCCCGATCCAATTAACATTTATTATTTTAGTTTTATGGACACGGTTACAGTGACACATGATCTAAAAGTATTTGAAATCAGGATGAAACAACCCTCTCTCAATGCATAGTTTCATCTATTGTTGTTCTCTATATTATATGCAAGACAGAAGCGGTTTAGGTAACTGTGTATACAAGGTTTCATCCTCATGAAACCCATTTCACCCCTCCCTTTATTAATTACACTGTCACATCACCAAAAATGCCTACATGGCACTATTTATTGCTTATGAAACTCCAACTGAGACTGGCCTTAGCCGGCCATAGTCTAGCTGGCAACCGAATTAAAATTAATTAATGAACACCGACAATTTATATTTTTTTTAATCCGGTTACATAGTGTTTAACTATGACTTAATCACTTCGTTCCAAATTAGTAGTCATCTTAGTTTTTACTAGATTAATTGATGATGCTATGAATTTAGATAAGTATATATGTCTAGGTTCATAGAAGATGCCATGAATTTAGACACTTAAAATGGTATTCAAGATGACTAATAATTTAGAATAATAATTTAGAATGAAGAGAATATGTTCGAAAAATTGAATGCCACTGGAACTCACAGATCGTCAGTATGCAAACACATGTGAAATCATGAATCGATACAGTCAACTATCACAACAAGGCATCTCTCTTTCTGTTCGGACTCCGAATTGAGTGATTCATATGTCCACTTTGATCATCTTGGAGAGCACTTCAACATGGTCCTGTCAAATATGTGATTTGAGCAATTTTTGCACCATTTACAAGAACCTTTTGTATGGTCTCATAGTTTCTTCATCAATAAGGGTGTTTGTGCACCATTTTACCTGTACTCCTTGTAAAACATGTTAGCACATAAAAACTCGTGGAACTAATTAGTATAAATAATATTACATATATGCATCACTTATAGTTCCACCGTTATTATAAGTTCCACCGTCATTTCCATGGTCGACGGCTAAAATTGGCATATAATAGCTGTCAACACGCACATAAGGACTATGGGCAAGTTAGGGCAGTCCCAACCCATAGTGTCCATAGATAATGTCTATGGTGCCATATCAGCAAGACACTACTATAAGAAACCACACCCTCCAACCCTGATTTCTTAATGTGGGGCCGCAATTAATATTTGTGTCTCCCCATCTCTTCTTCCTCTCTCCCGTCCTCCTCTTCCCCTGTTCTTTTCTCATCGCCGACCAGCGCGCCCAGCCAAGCTTGTTAGTGGGTTCATGGGGAAGCACGGGCTGTGGGCGCAGGTAACTCGCCGGGAGCGGCCTCGCATCGACGAACTGGGCAAATGGCGAGCTCACGCTTCACGGACACCAGTAGACAGGTAGCTTTGCTTCTAGCTCCTCCAACTATGGAAGAATGGTGATTTGGGCAAGAAGCAAGGGGGTAATCAGATTTCAGCCTAGCTCGATGGAAGATGCACTTCGGCCCTCCCGTCTTATCTCTTCCTCGACAGCGATGAGCAGCAAGCAGATGAGGTAGAAATCAGGCACCAAGATGCATGCGCGAGCTCAAGGGTGGGTGGCGAACTGGCGATGATGGTGGCTCGCCGGCCCGTGGTCCTGCAGGAGTGCAGGCACGCGAAGGCATAGTGCACGGCATCAGCGTCCTCTGCCGCTCCACCACAGCACGGCGGCGGCATCCAGTGCGCCGGTGACTCCGGCCGGCCACGAACAAGCATGGGTCCCATAAAAGCGCGTGGGAGAGAAACGACGTCTTGCCCAGCGCGGCTTCGTCGGTGTCTTCGCTTCTTGGATATCGGGACGACACCGTTCCGTACAGAAGAAATGGTTTCTTACGTTTTTCCTCTCTCTCCTCTTTTAACTCTGTTGCCATGTCATCTTTTTTTTCTTATGTGGCAGATTATTTAATGCTATGGAAACCAGCTGACCTAGATGGTTGGGACTGCCCTTAGCAACCTGCACGCCTATCGAGCTAGCATGGCTCTATTAAAGGGTTGAAGATCACGGAATCCAAGCTCCTTTTTTCTTTGAGCGTTTAAGTTTTTCCCAACTGTGCCAATGAATTTTATTTGTTCTGTCTTAGTGGCTTCACCAATAATAGCCAATCATAGAACTAAGACATCACAGAGTTCTTTTGATATCAAACACGGCATCTCACGAGCATAATTTCAGTATCCGGCTGATGTAACTCATAATCAGAGAGTGTTTGGTTCGTACAATAACTAAGCTAAGCACCAGCGTCAATCCAATTAACATTTATTATTTTGATTAGCTGACCATAGCCTACCTGGCAACCGAATTAAAATTAATAAATGAACACCCGCAATTTGCATTTTTTTTTTAATTCGGCTAGATAGTGTTTAACTATGACTTATATAAGTTTCAAAATTTGAATGTCAACGGAACTCGCGAATCGTCTGTATGCGTTGTGAAATCCTGAATCGATAGTCAACTATCACAGGGCATCTCCCATGCTTCTCTATAAGATGCACCATCACCAAGGACATTGTCACACCTCAGAGAACTGACCTCAACCGGTCATGGATCAAATGGCAGTTCTTGATCAGCTCGCAGGTAATTCTTCACTGGCAGTCAAACAATTTTTATTACTGCTCTTCCCTTTCTTCGTACTTGTACTTCTGCTGCATTGCTTTGCCACGGCGGCCAGGCAAGCAAGGAAGAGGCTGCCTCCTTCACCTCCTGCCCTGCCGCTGATCGGGCACCTCTACCTCATCGGCGCGCACCCTCACGTGTCCATGCGGAGGCTCGCCGCCCGCATGGCGGCGAGGATCTCATGCTGCTCCGCCTCGGCATGGTCCCCACACTTGTGGCATCTTCGCCGCGCGCCGCGCAGGCCGTGCTGCGCATCCACGACATGTCGATGGCCTTGCGGCCGCGCTCTATTTTCTTCGACATCATCGGCTACGGGCCCTCGGATGTCGGCTTCGCGCCCTACGGCGAGGGGTGGCGGCAGGCCAAGAGGCTGATGACCACACACCTGCTCAACACCAAGAAGGTCCAGTCATACCGCGCCGCCCGCGAGGAGGAGGTAATAACTACTCGATCTCATCATTGTCTTGAAGCTGGTCATTCATGTCTATGCATCTGGCCTGAACAAGGGTTCACATTATCGGTTCCGATATTTTCGATACATCCAGTAGGTACCGATAGAAATAGTTTATCACCCAAAAATATCGGTGTTTCAAAATTTGACACGTCATCAGACTAACCCACAAGCCGATGTGTCTCTCTACCGGTTATTCTCTCTCATTTTGTTCTATAATTATGTGTTGCTTTTAGTATATATGGTATGAATAAAAATCTATGTTCATTTCTACACAAAATGAAAGCTTTTTCTCTAAATTTCTTCCGAAAATTTTTCCTATCACTGTTAGAATTTCGATATATCCGATATTTTCATTTATCACCGATCCCCGATAATTTTAATTTATCGATAATGTAAACTTTGGCCTGAATGCAGGTGGAGATGGTGATTGACAAGATCTGCTCTGCAGCCACTGCAGGAGCGGCGGTGGACATGACTGAGCTCCTAAGCTCGTTCACGACGGATATGGTGTCCCGCCTCGTGGCGGGCCAGTCGTTCAGGGTGGACGGCCTGAACAAGGCGTTCAAGGACATGGTGGACGATACAACGGCCGCCCTTGGGGGTTTCAACCTAGAGAACTTCTACCCTGGTCTGGCCAAGGTGGCTGGTGGCGTGCTTATGTGGCCGGTGCGCCGCAAGGCAGAGAGGCTCAGGGACAGGTGGGATAAGGTCCTTGACAAGGTGATCGACGAGCACCTAAGCTTGGCGGCCACCAGTGCACCAGCGCGCCACGAGAGTGATTTTACTAACGTGATACTATCCATGAAAGAGGAGTATGGACTCAGCGGTGACAGCATCAAAGGAATCTTGAACGTGAGTTTACAACTGTTTCGTTTTGTGTTTTCTTTTTCTCTGATTAATCGTACTATCATCAGCCTCTCACATGGTTTTGCCATTTCAAGTGTATCTTGTCTGTTCAGAGATATAAGAAATTAAGAATCATGTAATTAATCGAAAATTTGCCTAGATTCACTTGTTAATGAAGACACGTATGTAGCTAACTTCTTATATGAACAAAACAACAGAACATATTTGCGGCAGGCACAGGCACAACGTACCTGATACTGGAATTCACAATGGCCGAGCTCATGCGGCACCATGATGTTATGGCCAAGCTACAAGCAGAAATAATCAGAAGTAGCATACCTGCTAAGTGCCAAGATGCCATCACAGAGGACAACCTCACCGTAATGCCATATCTAAAAGCTGTCATAAAAGAAACACTCCGCCTTCACCCGCCAGCCCCACTCCTCATGCCACATCTCTCCCTAGAGGACTGCAACATCGGCGGCTACGTGGTTCCTGCTGGTACGACGGTCTTTGTCAATATTTGGGCGATCGGTCGTGACCCAAGCCTATGGGAAGCTGCGGAAGAATTCATGCCAGAGAGGTTCATCAACAAGGGGGATGCAGGGGGCGGTGTCGATTTTCGAGGGATTGACTTTCAGTTTCTCCCTTTTGGGTCAGGACGAAGGATGTGCCCTGGAATGAATTTCGCCTTGGCCTTGATCGAGCTCATGTTGGCAAATCTTGTGTACCATTTCGACTGGGAGATGCCAAGAGGAGTGAAGGAAATTGATATGGCAGAGGTGTTTGGATTAACGGTGCATCGAAAAGATAAGCTCATTCTCACTCCAAGGTTGTCATGTGTTGCTCAACCACTGGAGGGCTAGGTCAACCAGAAGAATTAGAACATATATGATGAGACACAGGTGGCCGATCTTCCGTCAGGTAAGATAACTCTCGTTTTGGATGGAGTGAAACACACCGATCCGGCTTCAAGTCAGCAACTCGAACCCTGCAATCTTAGCACCACAACTCCTCTGGTTATCAACCGTGTCACGATCCGGTTGACCTCGCCAAGAAGGCTAATCCCTGCAACGAAATGAAGAACACAAGAAAGAACTTGAAAGTACGCAGCTCTCAATATTAGTGACAATCTGCGGATGAATGATTAAGCACACAAGTTGGGGTTCTACAAACCGAAGAACGGCGACTGTTCAAAGATAGATTGATCTAAAGCAAAACCCAAACCCTAATGGTAGCGGCGACGGCTGTAAAATAGAGTCTAGGGTCGTGGTCAACCCCTGGACGCGCCCCCTAATGGGCTCGACGACGATACAAGGCCCAAAGGCCAAAAGACAGTGACGCAGCACCGGAACAGATTCTGGACGCTACCTTGTTCTGACGATTCCCGACGACTCAGAAGGAATTTGGGCCTCAAACCAGCGTCATTGGAAGCTCTATGGAATCTTCTTTCCAACTATATGTGGATCATCGAAATCGGACTCCGCATGTGGCCTGAGCGTCTGTTTTATCGAAGGCGGTTACTGGACTCTGAGTTGGACTTGAAGTTGAGTTGTATTGGGCCTCCACGAAGCTTGGCCGACCCTTGCTGGTCCTCCACGCCTCTAAGCCTTTTCTCCATGTGTCTCTTGGTCTTCTCCTTGGTTCCTAATCACATTATAAACAATAGGTAGCGAACCATTCTAAAAAATATTAATAGGAACACTTAGGAGCGAACTCACCTCTAGATTAAATTGTCGCGCTTGAGCTCTTGTGATTGGACCTTGAATGTACAGCGAAGAAACCTCGTGTATATCCGTAGGAGTGATGTCCTCATCATCCTCCCCCTCTTGAACTGAAGTCGTCCTCGACTCAAGCGCATCTTCTTCTCCCAAGTAAGGTCGCAAATCTGCAATGTTAAAAGTAGGACTAACCCCGTACTCGGGAGGCAACTCAAGTTTATATGCATTATCATTAATCTTTTCAATTATTTTAAATGGACCCTCATCTCGGGGCATCAACTTTGACTTCCTCAATTCTGGAAAACGCTCTTTTCTCAAATGCAACCACACTAAATCACATGGTTCAAATTTTAACTCTCATTTACCTTCATGCAACCACACTAAATCACATGGTTCAAGTTTTAACTCTATTTTTTTCTGTCATCTTTTCAATGTTATGCTTAGTAGCTTCATGCATTTTCAATATAAACTCAGCACGTTCCTTAGCATCACTATGAATTCTCTCACTAGTAGGCAAAGGTAGAATATCAATAGGAGCACGGGGGTTGAAACCATACACTACCTGAAAAGGACTTACCTTTGTAGTGGAATGTGTTGCGCGATTGTATGCAAACTCCACATGAGGCAAACATTCTTCCCACATCTTCAAATTTTTCTTCAAAACAGCCCTCAACATGGCACCCAAAGTACGTTCACCACCTCTGTTTGTCCATCGGTTTGCGGATGACAAGTGGTAGAAAATAATAATTTCGTACCCAACTTGTTCCACAAAGTACGCCAAAAGTGACTCAAAAATTTTACATCACGATCTGAAACAATAGTAGAAGGCATACCATGCAAATGTACAATCTCTTTGAAAAAAAGGTCAGCAATATGGACAACATCATCACTTTTATGACATGGTATAAAATGAGCCATCTTAGAAAAGCGATCCACCACAAAAAAAATGATATCCCTCCCCCTCTTAGTCCGAGGCAATCCTAAAACAAAATCCATAGAAATATCTGCCCACGGAATAGAAGGAACAGGAAGAGGCATGTACAAACCATGTGGATTCAAACGAGACTTAGCCTTTTGACATGTCGTGCAGCGAGCAACGAACCGCTCAACGTCGGTCCTCATCTTTGGCCAAAAGAAGTGTGTGGCCAAAACATCCTCCGTCTTCTTAGCGCCAAAGTGTCCCATCAAACCTCCTACATGCGCTTCCTGCATCAACAAATAACGAACGGAACCAACTAGAATGCATAGGCGGTTAGCTCTAAACACGTACCCATCATTAATCACGAACTTGTTCCATGTACGTCCTTCTTTGCAATTCATCATGACATCTTTAAAATCAGAATCAAGCGCATATTGTTCTTTAATTGTTTCAAGCCCAAAAATCCGACAATCAAGTTGGGACAACAAAGCATATCGTCTAGACAAAGCATCGGCAATCACATTATCCTTCCCTTTCTTATGTTGAATGATGTAAGGAAAAGATTCAATGAACTCAACCCATTTAGCATGTCTACGGTTCAAATTACTTTGTGATCGAAGATACTTAAGCGCTTCATGATCAGAGTGTATAACAAATTCTCTAGGCCACAAATAATGACGCCATGTCTGTAAAGAACGTACTAGAGCATACAATTCTTTATCATACGTAGAATAATTTAAAACAGGGCCATTCAATTTCTCGCTAAAGTATGCAACGTGTTTACCATCTTGCATCAAAACACCACCAATGCCAACTCCACTAGCATCACAAGCAAGTTCGAAAGTCTTACCAAAGTTCGGAAGTTGCAGCAATGGCGCATGTGTAAGCTTGTCCTTCAAAGTAGCAAAGGACTGCTCTTGTGTTGTTCCCCAATGAAACACCACATCTTTCTTTGTCAAGGCATGTAGTGGCGCTGCGATGGTGCTGAAATCCTTGACAAACGGGCGGTAGAAACCGGCAAGACCAAGAAAACTCCTCACCTGTGTGACGTTTTGGGGCAGCGGCCAGCTCTGAATGGCTTCGATCTTTGTCTCATCCACCTCAATTCCCTGTGGAGTAACAACATAGCCAAGAAAAGTGACTCGATTGGTGCAAAAGATGCACTTCTCAAGGTTAGCATACAAATGCGTTGCTCTCAACGCATCAAAAACAGCACGTAAGTGATCCATATGTTCATCCATAGTCTTGCTGTAAATCAATATATCATCAAATTAAACCACTACAAATCGACCAATAAAAGACCTCAAAACCTCATTCATCAAGCGCATGAAAGTACTAGGTGCATTGGTTAAACCAAAAGGCATCACTAACCACTCATACAACCCGAATTTAGTTTTAAAAATTGTTTTCCATTCATCTCCAAGTTTCATTTTAATCTGGTGGTAACCACTACGCAAGTCAATCTTTGTGAAAATTATAGCGTCACACAACTCATCAAGCATGTCGTCTAGCCTAGGAATAGGATGACGATATCGAATAGTAATATTATTGATGGCTCTACAATCAACACACATACGCCATGTACCATCCTTCTTAGGAACCAAAAGCACAGGCACATCACAAGGACTAAGGCTCTCACGTACATACCCGCGGTCCAAAAGGTCTTGGACTTGTCGTTGAATCTCCTTAGTTTTCTCGGGGTTGGTTCTGTAAGCGGCACGGTTTGGCAAAGAGGCTCCTGGAATCAAATCAATCTGATGCTCTATCCCTCTCAAAGGTGGCAGCCCCGGGGGTATCTCAGCTGGAAAAACATCCTGGTACTCCTGCAAAATGTTAGTGACCGCAGGAGGCAAAGAGCTAGCAATATCATCAAGTGAAAACAACGCTTGTTTGCATATCAAAACATAGCAAACATCATCCTTAGAAATTTTAGCAAGGTCACATTTTATTGCAAGCATAACTCTACCCCCTAATTTAATTCCCTCGCTCTCAGATTTATGTATGGATGTCTCCTTTTTAGGTAGGTATATGGAATTAGCAACTTGCTGATTTTCATATTCATCCTTACTCAAACTAGCAGCTCTTTCTTTATCAGCTTGTACTATTTCAGCAGGGTCAAAGGAACCAAAGTAATTTTCTTTCCTTTATGCATGAAGGTGTAATTATTACTTCTACCATGGTGTGTTGCATCATTACCATGTTCCCAAGGACGACCCAATAAAAGTGAACAAGCTTGCATAGGTACCACATCACAATCAACAAAATCAGCATATGCACCAATGGAAAAATAAACTCTACAAGTATATGCAACCTTTGTTTTACCAGAGTCATTAAGCCATTGAATGTAGTAAGGATGTGGATGTGGTCTTGTGGTCAAGCCAAGCTTCTTGACCAGATCTGAAATCACCAAGTTGTTGCAGCTTCCTCCATCAATAATCACACGTGCACGTCGGTTCTTGATGACGAAGAAAGTCTGGAACAAGTTGTGACGTTGCAACCTCTCAGGCTGCTGAACTTGCGTGCTGAGCACACGCTGAATAATGATGTTCAAGAAACCCGAAGAATTGTCTCCACCATGAATGACATGATGGTCGACATCTTCGGCAGCATCCTCCTCCTCTTCATCGTCTTCTATATCAGAGGTACTGATATAACCTCCATCCTCTGTCGCCAAATATGCCCACTGACTTGGGCAATCCTTCTTCACGTGTCCAATGTCATGGCAGCGATGACACTAAATGCCAGAGGTGCGTCCCGTGGAGGCGACGGATGAGGAACTCTGAGCCGGTGCCTGCGAATAAACATTTTTACTTAAATCTGCAGCACGTGAGGAAGACTTGTTTGGTGTAGTCGAAACACCACTCGTCGTTGCTTTCTTGCTCGCTGGTGGAGGTGTCCGAAAAGTCGAAGGCTTGGGCAGCCCAGAATGCGCCAACGTGGTGGTGCGTGGCAGAAAGGATGTCCGGGGGGCGTTGCGCCTGTCCTGCTGCTCCTGCTATTGTCGACCCTGCAATTTCTTCTCTGCAAGCATAGCAAACTGGAACAACTGGTTGACAGTATGAAAGCCCTTGTAATCAACTATATCCTATATACTACGTCGCAGGCCTGAATAAAATCGAACAATTTCATCCTCCTCACCCTCAACTATCCCACAATGCATCAAACCCTTCTGAAGCTCACCATAGTAATCCTGCACACATTTATCTCCCTGATCTAAACACATCAATTGACAACGCAACTCTCTATGGTAAGAAGGAGGAACAAATCTATCACACAGAGCAACCTTAAGTTGTTCCCAAGTATTAGGTGCGAGACCTGCAGCAACTAAACCAGTCCACCATATGATTGCAAAATCTTTAAATTCACTACTCGCTTGTCTAACTCTATGTTGCTCAGGCACAAGGTGGGCATTAAATTTTTGTTCTACCGTCATCTCCCAATCAAGATATGCTACAGCGTCATATTGTCCATCAAAAGAAGGTAGAATAAATTTGACCTTAGCGTAAGGATCAGGGGCAGGACGATTACCACCTGCGGCGTTGAGCCGAATATTTCTTCGTATGCGTGCCTCTCGTGTAGCTGCCTCATCCACGTTGCCATGGATGTCAAGCACCACATCTTGATCGACTGGTTGAGGAGGTGGTCGAGCTTCCAACACCGCAAGGCGGTTGGTTAGCGGGGTAATCTGTCCATGGAAACCCGCGATAGTATCTTGAAGTCTAAGTCCGTTGATGCTCTTAGTGACGGACCTGGCGACCGTGTCTCTTATCTCGTCTCTCATCTCGGTCCGCATCGCCTCCATGAACGTCTGCAGCTGTGCTTGGCTGACACACTCGTTGAAGTCCTTTGGAGAAGCTCCTTCATTACCAGCCATTGTATCCACAAAAACAAGAACAAACAGTGAAGGTTATCCCTAATAATCTAATGCTGTCTGGTGGAATCACACCCTCAGACACGTCTTACCAAGTTCTTACCAAGTTCTTACCAACACAAGCAGTGGAACGGCACAACCGGTGGCTGGTTCGTGATACCTGTGAGGAGACAGCACCAAGATTGCAAGGGTCTTCGCTGTACTGATCTGAAGAAAGTATGTGGAGCTTTGGGTGGCCAAATATGGTTGCAAGGGTTAGCAAATATCGAATGCAGATTAGCCAAGTTCAATAAGTATCCCAAGTACAAGTCACAATTGCTGGCTAAGACGTATCCTAGGCGTAGCATAATAAGTTGGAACAAGAACAATGGAAGAAGCTCAAAGAACAAGCACAATGGCAGTTCGGTAATTACACGCTCATATGACAACTAGTAGGAATCATAGTTGTTTTCGTTTTTCTTTTTTCTTTTATTTATTTGATATTTTTCTCATAACCAAGAGCACCAAAATAGGAACACCACCAAATATCACCTCAATCTGATGAGAGATGTGGGCTACACAAATTCAGAGGCGTTTGCCGACAAGCGGGGCAAGACAGAACGACAATTTTTTAATTACCTTCCCGATTTTTTTTATTTTTTCGAGAACGGCCAAACCGGCGAAGCCGGTGAATCGTATGTGCAACTTTACGGCCAAACCGGCGAAGCCGGTGAATCGTATGTGCAACTTTTTGTTGCCAAGCTCCTGTAAAAATTTCAACCCAAACGGAGTATTGAGCGAAAAGTTGTGCCCGTTTTACTGAAGGTACCTCAAGTTATGGTTTCAAAGAGGCACAAGAGGGGCTGCGACTTCGGCCGATAGATCAGCAGCGGCTAGGGCAAAAGATAATCGCCAGATGGATCCAAGAGGGGCTGTGATGCAAGACAAAAGGACAGGGGATGGTTCGCAACCTATCTAGGGCTGGCGTGGCATGAATTCACACAAGGCGGCTAGCGGGGCAAGTCGAGTAATGGTGGTATCGACTTGTGATCTGGGTAAAGGTGGATGGGCGAGCGGCGGAACACAAACAAGCGATGGTGTGGTTGGACTACGACTACGAACACAAAGTAAACCAGCAACAAGACTCGACTATGGACACGAACTGAACAAGGCAATCTGAAACGAAATTGCAAAGGCGAAAAGGGGATATAGGACAGCGGAATATTTTTTTTGTAGGTTTTTTTTTACTCTAGGACGAAGGCGAAAACAAGGATAAGGGTGGACCTGACGGTAAACCATGCTCTGATTAGCAATTGATGAGATGTAGGTGGCCGATCTTCCGTCAGGTAAGATAACTCTCGTTTTGGATGGAGTGAAACACACCGATCCGGCTTCAAGTCAGCAACTCGAACCCTGCAATCTTAGCACCACAACTCCTCTGGTTATCAACCGTGTCACGATCCGGTTGACCTCGCCAAGAAGGCTAATCCCTGCAAGCGAAACGAAGAACACAAGCAAGAACTTGAAAGTACGCAGCTCTCAATATTAGTGACAATCTGCGGATGAATGATTAAGCACACAAGTTGGGGTTCTACAAACCGAAGAACGGCGACTGTTCAAAGACAGATTGATCTAAAGCAAAACCCAACCCCTAATGGTAGCGGCGACGGCTGTAAAATAGAGTCTAGGGTCAACCCCTGGACGCACCCCCTAATGGGCTCGACAACGATACAAGGCCCAAAGGCCAAAAGACGGTGACGCAGCACCGGAACAGATTCTGGACGCTACCTTGTTCTGACGATTCCCGACGACTCAGAAGGAATTTGGGCCTCAAACCAGCGTCATTGGAAGCTCTATGGAATCTTCTTTCCAACTATATGTGGATCATCGAAATCGGACTCCGCATGTGGCCTGAGCGTCTGTTTTATCGAAGGCGGTTACTGGACTCTGAGTTGGACTTGAAGTTGAGTTGTATTGGGCCTCCACGAAGCTTGGCCGACCCTTGCTGGTCCTCCACGCCTCTAAGCCTTTTCTCCATGTGTCTCTTGGTCTTCTCCTTGGTTCCTAATCACATTATAAACAATAGGTAGCGAACCATTCTCAAAAATATTAATAGGAACACTTAGGAGCGAACTCACCTCTAGATTAAATTGTCGCGCTCGAGCTCTTGTGATTGGACCTTGAATGTCCAGCGAAGAAACCTCGTGTATATCCGTAGGAGTGATGTCCTCATCAATATATGTATGTATTTTGCTTTTACCTTGTTGCTATCTATGTGTAAAAGTGATGTCTTATGCAAAATTTGTGCTGGCATTTTTTTATCTGTATCCTTCCACTGCTGAAAAAAGGCACCTTTAATAACAATAATGATTATAACAACAACAACACCACCACCACCAACAAAGCCCCGATAAAGACGCATGGAGAAACATTGATAAACGGAAAAACGCAGAGACACCAATTAATTGTGGCACAAAATTTAATAACATGGGTCCATATGAATCCTTACACAATTAATTTCCTTGGATATTGAAGTATGCTATTACTCATTGTTGATGATATTTCTTCAGCATCATACTTTTATTCTATGTGTCATTCTTAGATATTGGAGCATGATACTACGGATTGAGATTATTAGTCTAAGCCTTAGCACTGATCCAATTAACATTTTTTTATTTGGACGGCTAGGTCAAACCTAAGAAGTAAGAGATCTACGTATGTATTTTGCTTGTACCTTGTTGCTATCTACTTGTATAAAAGTGATGTCGTATGCAATATTTGTGCAGCCATGTTTATCTGTATTTAGTGGCAGTCATTCTATATAGAAGTGTACTGTTAATAATAATGACAAGTTGCAACGATTTTATAACTTAGTGGGTTCTCTCTCAAAGCAAAGTATTTGCTTGAACGTGGTAGAACACCATTCATTGCGAACAATAATGCAAGTTGCTTAGTTTTATGCATGCTAGCTGATACATATTTGTTTAAGCATGGTATAATCTACAATGCCATTTACCAAAAAGGAACGACGGTCACTACTACAGAAGGCTTTTTTTTACAGCCGGCTTGTAACCTCCCTTTCCAACTGGTTTGGAGCCGGCTGTGATAATCGACATCACAGCCGGTTGGTACCATCAACCGGCTGTAAAAATATGTCAATCACAGCTACTCCCTCCGTCCCTCTATAATTGTCGCCGAAGCTACAGGTACCTGTCCCTGTTTAATTGTCGTAGCCTACCAGCGAGGCCACCTGCACCCTACGAGGCCCTTATCCCATCGACTCCACCTCACGGGACTCAGTCCCAAGTCCCAACCACACGCACCACCCGTGCCTCTTCCGAAAAAAAAATTCACAACTCTCATCCGCGACCTCGCCAAGATCCGCCTCCGTCGACTGCCCTGCACGGAGTCCCCCCCTGCGCTGCGCCCGGCTGCTCTTGCGAACGAGCAGGAGGCCTGCGCGTGGCCAGCAGGCTCACGGGCGGCGCGTCGGCGTGGGGTGCCGGACGCCGGGCGCTTTTCCTTGCGTCCGCCTGGTCCTGCGGATGAGCAGGAGGCCCGCGCGTGGCCAGCAGGCTCGCATGCGGTGCGTCGGCGTGGGGCGTCGGACACCGGCGCTTTTCCCCGTGGAGGCGGAGGCCACGCCAAGAGCGAGAGGAAGACGATGGTGATCTGCACGGCCACGGCGAGGAGGACGAGGAGGGTGAGGCAGTGGTGGTGGAACTGGAACCTGTGCTTCGTCGAGTACCAAGGTGAGCTCGGGCTGCTGCTACATCTTTGCACCTCTCATTCTCCACTCTATGGCACCGCAGATCTCTGCTTAATCTACTACTAGATCTCCACTCTCGGGCTGCTGCTACATCTCTGCTTGATCTGCTGTTGTTGGTCCTATTCCTTTGATTGTTGGCAGGGTAGACATTTTTTCCTCTTATTTACAAACCATCATTCTTATGTTGCAGGTCAATTAGCAAGATGACAGGTAGCAAGGGTACACATAGGATCAGGCGATTCATTCGTCACAGGCAGTGGAATCGTGCCTTGGGGATCCAATCGAGTAGTAGTTATCTGTGCTCCAGCAAGAAGATGCGTGGAAAGGATCGTCGTCGCGGAACTTGGTGGGACCTTAAGCTAAACTGCATCGCCGTCGAAGGACAAGATTTTGCTTAAGATACACAAGAAGGGGGTGCTGATGAATTTGTTTTGATACCTGATTCAGATGAAGAAACAGGTGCTAAGGGTCCATCTTTGGTTGGTGATGATGATGAGTATGTGCCTGAGACAGAGGCACAGGACGATGATGTTACGGTGAGCAGAATTTCTAGGTCGTGTGCCAACCAAGGTCTTCAACGTTTGGGGTCAGCCATCTTAATGCTGCCTTGCAATTTGGTTGTCTTATTGGTACCTTACTGATACTGTGTCTAAATTCTGTGTAGTACTATGCTTCATGAGTGGCTCCGGATTATTTCTGTTGTGGAGAATGAAAGTAGCAAGGTGGATATGGAGAGCACCAAGGTGCAGTCATATAGTGTCAAGTTGGAGAAGGACAGTGGCAATGTGAAGATGGAGAGCGACAAGTTAGATAGTGTCAAGATAGAGAAGGGGGAGCTGGACCATATGGCCAGCTTCTCTGATCTTTCAACTGATGATGAGGCATGTTTGTTCTAGGATGGTGTGGACCTACGAGGCCATTCCCAAGTGCAAGATGAAGACTTGGATGAATAGGTAACAGACTGAAATAGTGTGGAAATGCTTTTGTTGTTTAGACATGTATAGGAGTATATATGTAGGGATGAACATGCTTTTGTTGTTAGCTGTGTAGAAGGGCATATGTAGGGATGGACATGCTTTTGTTGTTAGCTGCGTAGAAGGGCATATGTTGGGATGGACACGCTTTTGTTGTCAGCTGTGTAGAAGGGTATATGTACTGATGCTTCATGTTGGATCAGTTTGGTTACTTTGGAATTCTAGTGATTGCACATATCTATTTTTGCCTTAGCCACATGATGATTTCAATGATATTTACATATAGAACAACAATACTTGCTGAACAACACAAAAGATCTATTGTAATATTTGCATGAACATAACCACTAAGATTTACATATAGCACAACAATACTTGCTGAACAACGCAGAAGCATCTACTGGAATATTTGCACGAACATAACCACTAAGATTTACTTATAGCACAGCAATACTTGCTGGACAACGCAGAAGCATCTACTGGAATATTTGCATGAACATAACCACTAAGATTTACATATAGCATAGCAATACTTGCTGGACAACGCAGAAGCATCTACTGGAATATTAGCATGAACATAACCACTAAGATTTACATATAGCACAGCAATACTTGCTGGACAATGCAAAAGCATGTACCGGAATATTTGCATGAACATAACCACTAAGTGTTCAACAATTCATAAGCCCTTTCAACTAGCTGCCTATCACAACTTAGAGCTTTAGGGAGCATGCCTAGTGCCTCCAGCCTTTCTTTATTCATGTGAGGGATGTTGTACCTATTGCCTCCATTATCTTTCATGACTTCAATCATGCATCCTTGTAATGTGAGAAATACCCTATTCAGAATGACGGGGTTGTAGTTTCGAAGCTCCTTCTCAACATTCTGGATGAGCTCATCCATGGTTGTAGATGTCGTTGTACCGGTTAATGATTGAAGAGAAACAAAGAAACCAAGGTCAAGGCAGTTCATATCAGGTGAATTAGCAGGCTGGTTAAGTAGGCGTATATCGAGGCCTATTTGGGCTACAGCAGCAGCAAATTCTGCATCATCTGCTGGCAGATGAGAAGGAGCATTGTCCTGTTGTATCCATATCGTCTCATGCCTTCCTTCTATAGGCCAACAAGCTTGTATAGCTGGTAGAAGTTTTGTGATCATATAAGATCTGATTGTTTTTCTATCAACTTTCATGGTCTTTGTAATATGTGCCTCTTGGTCTGTTTCCACTTTTCCTTTTTGTTGGTTCCTATCGCACAAAAGCCCATATGCCTATCTTCCCATCAAAATAGCATCTCCCTTCATCATCAAACCTAGGCTCTGCAACAGCAGCATAAAACATGACTTTGCGAATGGTATTCTTGTTTTGCACTGTCCTATGTGGGTCTTCTTCACATGGATGCATATAAATGGTCTTAGTCTTCTGTGTCCCATTGAACCACTTCTCATCAGAGTGAACAATATTTTTTATTTCAATGAACGTTGGATTGTTAGGCAGAGTAGTTGGATCTAGCATAGAGAGCACCCATCATAGCCTTGCCAGCTTGTTTTCTTCCTTCAAATAAGGCCTCAATGAGTTGGAGTGTCGTCGTAGAAAGCCTTCTTCAAACAACCTATGTAGAGAGCTTTTATTGACATGAAGAGTATTTGCTAGTGACCTTATGGTACCCCTTCTATTTAAGGGAATATCAACAACACTTGTGAGATCTACTTGAATTTTTTTTCGACCACAATTCTTAGGTCTCAAAGATTTCACATCTACTGGAATGCCTTGTGCCAAGCAATTTTTCGCTCTCTGCCAAACCCGTTGTATTGTACGCACAGTAACATTGTACTTTGCAGCAACAATTGTTGTACTATTTCTCTGTAATGTACCATTAGTGCTTAACATCAACAACTCTTCATATACGGCTTGCCTTTCGCTTGCTGTCAAATTTCGGAGCATACTTGATGATTCTTGCTATTGGATTTCCTGATCGTCTTCTTCATCCGAGTCAGACAACTCCTCTTCATCAAATATGATATCGACATCATCTGTGTACACACCAAAGTCATGCATGACATCATCCAAGGTATCTTGTTCATGTTCTTCTTGCAAAGCATCGTTGTCATCTCCTACAGAAGGTGTGTTGATTGTCAGTGAATTGATTATAAAACATTTTCACATGATCATAATGCTGCAGACATAGCTATTTTTGGACTGACTAATCCTCATGATTGGTTGCAGATGGCAAAGCAAACCTATGGGTTTATTTATTACTCTACTTGTCCAGGTCAAACCTAATTTACCTCAGGATTGTAATTGCTACAAAAGAACCTGCAAAATTACTTTACAATGAGGGAATTATTCACCAGCATGCAGGTTTTCTTGGTCATCTTCATATGGATCATTTAAATCAAAGGGATGCCCAGCATTGTCACCTGATACAGAAGTGGAGTAAGCTATGATTATGAGAATGCAGTCACCCACACATGTGAGTCATTCTTCCCTCTCAATCCAATTTAATTTAGAACAGGAGGGACTAAAACAATTTTGGTAGAAAGGGACTAAAACAACGTGTACACACAGAGAGAGAACCTACTAGACAAGAGTTTTAGGTGAGGAAATAGTAGCAGTAACTAAATTCCCTGATGTTTGCTTGTGATTTTAGAAGGTGAAAAAAACTCATTCTAATTTTAGTGGGGACAGAGAGAGAGAAAAAAAACAGAGAGCAAAATGTTTACCTTGATGATATTGTTCTTGTTCATTCTGTTCAGGACCAAAGTGTTGAGCTCCCCCAACTTCAACTTCAGCCACTACAGCTTCCTCTTCATGTTCAGGACTCTTGTTCAGATCAGGGACCTCGTCTCCTTCCTCCTCTGGTTCTTTGTTTATGTCTGCCATGGAAGAAGAGAGAGAGAGAGAGAGGGAGAGAGAGGAATGGTCCAAATGAAGCGTCGGAGTGGCTTTATTCCCATTAGCAAAGAGAAATGGCGCTGGGTATAGAGAAATGGCGCCGGGCAATTTGAGTTTGAAATTTTAGGTTGCTTTTCAAGTGTAAAAAAGGAGCGGTGGAATTGGGAATTGTTTTGGTGCTGGGTGTTTAGCGCCAAATGAAATGTTTTGTTGCATTTTGATTTGTTTAAGGCCAAAAGTGTTGTACTGTATGTGAAAAGGTGGATGAGTACTGATTTGTTTAATGTCAAAAACTTCTTGTTCTGTGGCATGCGCACACCGCAAGTTGAGCATTAATGGCATGTCATTCCAATTCTGTCAGGTGGTAAATTATTCCTCATGTAGGGGTATCAGAGTCCTTTTGCACATGCCTTGGTAATACCATTTTCTGTCTGGCAACAATTATAGAGGGACGGAGGGAGTAGCTGGTAGCTATATCCATCTGTGATGTGGCCTCATCACATCACAGCCACATGATAGCTACAACCGGTTGTGATGTGTTGCTCATCACAGCCGGCCAATTTTACTAGCCGACTGTAATCTAATGTTCAATACAACAGATGATTACATACCACATATATACCCTAATATATCACAAAATATCATAGAATCACCAATAGATACCACACTACACAACATATAAACAGTTTTCATAACAGAAGACTTGGGAAACGTTGCGCTTAAATGAATACATGTAAAGACATTGGGGCAGCCTACTCTGTTATTCCGGGCTGGCACAGCCTCCTCGTGTTTGTCTTGAGCGATGCACTCTGTCCCGTCAGTGTGCTTTGCCGTCTTTATGATGAAGCATGTCCCATCTGCCTGTATGAAGGTCAGGCGGCACAATGTCTTCCTAACATGAGCCGCACGATATGTTGACTTCAGTGTCTGCATCCGTTATATACGCTCTTAGGAACTATAGTTGGGCGGCTCCTGACCTCCCCCGACATGCCCGGTCGGGGAACATTGTGAGCGGGAGCTGATCCAACCCCAAAGTTGACTATTAGGACCTTGTCTCGGCCTTGCATTAAATAGTGGGCCAAGCCTCTCTTTTCATCGTGCTAACTAGAGCACAACTGAACAGCAGGCCCGCTGGGGGACCTCGGGTCCTTGAACCCACAAGAGGCCCCCAAGTATCTCTATGATTTTTAATAGTGGAGGCACTAACCCATCATGGCACTTCTCCAAGTCGGATAAGCTGGTTGGTGCGGTCAACTTTGATCATATTCAAAATCTGAGCACCATGGTGCAACTTTAATTTCATGGTCTGAGTTGCTGCAGAGGCACACCTACCCCATTTGATAGGGTTAATGCACTGGATTGGTTCAACTTCCCCTGACGACGCTAGATCTCGAGGATTGGCTCAAGCTGTCCTGTCTGGGCTACGCAGAGGCTATCGCACTCTAGTTTGGCTTGTGAGATGTTTAGCATCATGTGTGAAGGCAGGTCCGGGATGAACGGCAGCACCCAACCGGTTATAAATAGGTGCACACGGTGTGCTGCTTTTGAACAAGTTTTGAGTCGAGTGGCGTTCTAGAATGCAGAAAATGAGGGAATTTTTAGCCCAAGTGCGGACGCCTGATGGCGTTAGCATTTTCCTTAGGCTCTGGTGATAGAAGAATGCTCGTGAGGTATAGGGGATGACCATGGCTCAGCCTCGCAATGACTAGTGGGCCCGAGCCTTGCTTTCCATTGTGCTAGCCGGAGCGCATCTGAGAGCTAGCCAGCTGGGGGGACCTGTGTCCTGTGTCCTGTGACCCATCATGATTAGACTCTCACAGGTATATAGAAAATAGCTCATGTTTGTTTGGGGACACTGATCGAAATGAGTGTGTCATGTTTAATTTTGTGAGGAAAGAGGAAATAGGGATGTAGGGTAGTGTATGCCAAACACCACTCTCTACATCAAGTAATCTAAATATGTTAACTATTATATATGTAGGTATAAGATCAAGATGAAACTTTAACACACGGTGGCATGGACAGTGATTGCGGATATAGAGGTATTGCGATGTATAGTTGAACCTAGAAACAATTTGTGACACATTTCTACACTATTGCTTTGTGTGTAAATACTTGTTTGTCATACCTTCCCAACAAATATTATGTTTAGGAGAATGTTGAGAAAGTATTTGGTTCCTTGCCATGACTTATGTGTCACTTTTTATACCATGTTCCCAGCCATCATAAACATGCAGTCTCGCAATCCTTGGCAACCTTAGGCAAGATATGCATGGTTCATTTTTAAATGAGGGTATGAGCACCACCATTCATTTTGATCAATGTAGTGGGAATTAGGCTGCCAAGTGTAATAAAAAAAAGTATGCATTATTGTTGGGTATAGAAACCCCAGGTTCCCTAATCAAGCTAAACTCCTACTAGGACACCTTGTCCTACTAGGACTCTTCAATTGTAACTGACTAGGAGACTTACCATGTAAACCTCGCCCCCTGGGATATATAAAGGAGGGCAGGGGTCCCTAGATTAGACCATGGGGCAACGCCGCCAGGCATTGCAACATCTCATCAATACAAGATACACCATACAGGACGTAGGGTATTACGCTCCGGCGACCCGAACCTGTCTAAATCGTCTCTTGTCACCTTCGACTCTAGATTCTCGACGACTTCTCCCTAAACCCTTCTCTCGGGGCACCCCCTCGAGAACGTTGTCAGCATAATTCGCCGACACTTTGGCGCCGTCCGTGGGATTCTACTCGTCGAGTCTTCATTAAAGAGTCGATGGCATCCTTCAGCGCCTCCGTCAACATCAAGTTCGAGGAAGGCGCGACGTTTATCTTTGGTTCCTGGCTTTGCACTGCAAACCAGGACGGCAAGCTTCGGCATGAACTGCGCGACGTGACGATTGCGTCAGCTCCGCCGCCCGCGCAGACTACGCCGTGAATTGTGCGGCGAGACAATGGCGTCTCCGCCACCACCCGCGCGGGTCACCGTGCGTAGATCGTCAAGGGTCTCTGACTCCAACATGATCTTCGGATCGTATCCAACTCGGAGGAGTACTTGGAGGCAGAAGCCGAGTTCGACTCGGACAAACGATGACTCCTGCCTCGTTGCCCTCAAGTATCAAGACCAATCAGATAGTCGTCGTACAAGACTACTTGGCGGCCTGAGGATCATCTCCAGCATCTGTCAGGGTACTTCAGTAAGGACCGTGACCTCTGTCATCCAGGAGGCCAGGCCAAGATCAACCCTGCGACTCGTAGGAAGTGTCGCCAGGGTTCTTTTCCTATCCGAGCAGGGTTCTTTTTTCGACAAGAACCCAGACTACGGCAACCAACAGGGTTCTTTTTTCGACACGAACCCGGACTATGATGACCAACCGAGTTCTTTTTCAACCAAGAACTCGGACTCGGCGCGACTTCATCAACGAATCGTCCACGAATCAAGCTAAGTCATATGTTTCAATTATCTATTCGTATCTACAAGTGGATACCTTCGCGGTCCATGCTTTCGTCGGTTTCTTCATGCACCTTTTGCGTTTTCGCTGACTTCTTCAGTATGTTTGGTTTTATCCCTAAAAGTCGAGTGTCTTGAGAAGTTTTTGTCTGGCGATGCAAACCGTGCTTTTTCCAAGCCGATGTGTTCTTGACCGGGGTATCGTGGGGGGCACGGCTAGCTGGACAAACTACTTAAGCATGCGATCTTGCCGGGTTGTTTTCGCAAATTGCATGTGCTTTATATCGATTTTATATGCTCGTGTCTTGCACGTTTTCTCTTAACGGTTGCTAAAGTACTCGGGTAGCACACGCCTTAATCCGTGAAACCTCGACTCTTGCGTGCCGCCTACATATAAGCCTCCCTGCTGAGCAATGTAGTCTGTGGTAAGCCGTCCTCTCCGTGAGCAGTGGTTAGCAAGATAGGTGCTTAAACGTAATAGGCTAACTACCCGGAGAAAATATGCGGCCTAACAAGATCAAGACGCCCAAGAACTTTTTGTCTTTGCGCAATGCGCAATATCTTGTCGATTCGTCGACAAGACTGAATAAATTTCAGTTTTTCAAATATTCTTCAACATTTGCTACATAATATTTTTATTTTTGCAGACCAAGCTTCGGCACACCATCGCAGTTCCGCGCACTTTTGTGCTAGGGGGCTGATGCAAGCCGGGTTCTTTTTTCAACAAAGAACTCGGACCACTACACCAGCTGAGTTCTTTTTCCACAAAGAACTCGGACCACTACACCAGCTGAGTTCTTTTTCCATAAAGAACTCGGACCACCACGCCAGCCGGGTTCTTTTTTCAACAAAGAACTCGGACCATGATGCTCGCCGAGTACGTTTTCAGCAAAGTACTCGGACATCTTCGCTCCATCGGAGTTACATCAGATCTTCTACAAATCCTGGAGTCCAGATCCTTAATCCAATTTATTAAATCGGATCAAGGCTCGGGGGCTGCGGGTACGTCATCAAAGATTCTTCGGAATTTTTCGGTTAATACCGAATCTCGGAGGCAACGCTAGGGTTCAAAAGAACTCGGATTCTTCGGAAATTGAAGCTCTTCGGGAAATATTCATTGAAGACCCTCGAATTCCTTCTTCAAAGCAAAACGAGGCTCGGGGGCTGCCCAATTGGGCGCACCTTTACGGTGCGCACCAATGAGATTCTCCAAAAAGTTTTTGAGCACCTCAAAGTCTTCATACAACCAAGCTGAGAGAACTCGGATGACTTCAGAAGAACTCGAGTTGGCAAACAACTCAGCAATATTCCAAGACTCACAGCAGGGTTGTACTTCAGGCAATGAAGCGCTCGGGGGCTTGTTGGGTATAGAAACCCCAGGTTCCCTAATCAAGCTAGACTCCTACTAGGACACCTTGTCCTACTAGGACTCTTCAATTGTAACTGACTAGGAGACTTACCATGTAAACCTCGCCCCCTGGGATATATAAAGGAGGGCAGGGGTCCCTAGATTAGACCATGGGGCAACGCCGCCAGGCATTGCAACATCTCATCAATACAAGATACACCATACAGGACGTAGGGTATTACGCTCCGGCGACCCGAACCTGTCTAAATCGTCTCTTGTCACCTTCGACTCTAGATTCTCGACGACTTCTCCCTAAACCCTTCTCTCGGGGCACCCCCTCGAGAACGTTGTCAGCAAGTAATTTTCAATGTATAATGATTGTTTAGTTTAGTTGGAATCACTCTTCAATTGCTTTAAACATTTGCAACTTACAACTATCAAAACAGCATTAAAAATAAACATAAGTTTGCACACATTATGCATAAACCTTTCCCTTTTAATTGGAACCGAGAGCAAGAGAGATGCTGATTATATTGATAAAGAAGAATGCCCAAACTAGGCAACATTTTGCATAAAACTTCTTTTACAGGTAGATACCAATAGGTACAAGCAACATAGATATAGATAGGGGTGAAAGTGGCACTGATATTATTCGCCCGCCTGACCGACCGAAGTCCCTCATGCTTTATATGGTACAATCCATATCCGAATCCGGACAATCAATATCCGTCGTATTTGTATCCGCATAACCGAAGATGAATATATATGGCAGATATGTAATGTATATCAATATTTGTTACATATCCGACACATTTTATACTATTTATATTAAAATCCGATCCGACAACAAAAAAATAAATATCAGTATTCGTACCCGTGCATATCCGTCCGTATCCGATCCATTTTGATCCCAAGATATAAATGTAGAAACCCTTATTCTCCCATCCTCCTCAAAAACAAAAAAAAAAGAAGAAATCCTTATTATTCTTGTTGACCTGGCTAGCCCTCAAGTGGTTCAGCAACACATGGTAACCTTTGGAGCAAGAATAAGCTTATCTTTTCGGTGCACCGTTAATCCAAAGATCTCTTCCATATCAATGTTATTCACTCCTTTTGGCATCTCCCAATCAAAGTGGCACACAAGATTTGCCAACATGATTTCAACGTTGGCCAATGCAAAATTCATCCCAGGACACATCCTTCGGCCTGACCCAAATGGCAAAAACTGAAAGTCAAGACCTCTAAAGTCAATAGCACCCTCTTTGCTCTCCTTGTTGATGAACCTCTCTGGCATGAATTCTTCTGGAGCTTCCCATAGGCTTGGGTCACGACCGATTGCCCAAACATTGACGAAGACGGTAGTACCAGCTGGAACCATGTAGTTATCGATGTTACAGTCCTCTCGGGAGCTATGTGGGAGGAGGAGCGGCGATGGTGGGTGCAAACGGAGTGTTTCTTTGATGACAGCTTTTAGATACGACATTCCGGTGAGATTATCCTCCGTGATGACTTCTTGACCCTTAGGTATGCTGCTTCTCACCTCTTCTTGTAGCTTGGCCATGATATCTTGGTGTTGTATGAGCTCAATCATGGTGTATTCTAGTACCAGGTAGGCTGTGTCTGTGCCTGCTGCAAACATATCCTGTATTGTTCATATGAAGGTCATTAGAAAATTTTAATTAACGAGTCTTACAGCTTGGAATATATTTATATGAAGCTTGGGCAGTTTTTGAATCAAGTGAATCATTCTTAAATATCCGTAAGCAAATAGGAAACACTTGAAATTATGGCTATATGAGCGGTTGGATGTGCTGTATAATGATGGTTCAAATAAAGGAGCGACTAAAACTAACAGGTGGAAGTAGTAAACTCACGCTTAAGATTCCTTTCATGCCGTTTCTAGTGATCCCATACTCCTCTTTCACCGATAGTAACACGTCAGTAAAATCGCTCTCATGGCGCTCCGATGCGCCCGCCGCAGCCGCCGTGCTTGCGTGCCCGTCGATCACCTTGTCAAGAACCTCATCCCAGCGGTCCCTGAGCTTCTCGCCCTTGCGGCGCACCGGCCACATGAGCACTCCCCCGGCCACCTTGGCCAGGCCAGGGTAGAAGTTCTCCAGGTTGAAGCCCCCAAGTGCCGCCATACTGTCCTCCATCACGCTCTTGAACTTCTTGTCCAGCCCTTCCACCCTGAACGACTGCCCCGCCACGACGCGCGACACCATATCCGTCGTGAACGAGCTCAGCACCTCGGTCATGTCCACCGCCACCCCTGCCGCAGCTGCGCTGCGGATCTTGTCCATCACCCTTCCAACCTGCGTTCAGGCCCGGATATATACATATATGTACATATATATATTTATATATATATCGGCGTCGTCAAGACAAGGATGAGATCGAGTAGTTACCTCCTCCTCGCGGGCGGAGCGGAAGGACAGGACCTTCTTGGCGTTGAGCAGGTGCGTGGTCACGAGCTTCTTGGCCTGCCGCCACCCGTCGCCGTAGGGCGCGAAGCCGACATCGGCCGGGCCGTAGCCGAGGATGTCGCCGAGGATGGAGCTCGGCCGTGAGGCCAGCGACTGGTCGTGCGTGCGCAGCAGCGCCTGCGCGGCGCGCGGTGACGAGGCCACCAGCGTGGGCACCGTGCCGAGGCGGAGCAGCATGAGGTCGCCGTGCCGGGCGGCGAGGCTCCGCATGGATATGTGCGGGTGCGCGCCGACGAGGTGGAGGTGGCCGATCAGCGGCATGGCCGGAGGTGAAGGAGGCAGAGGCAGCTTGTTCCTTGCTTGCTTAGTTTTTGCTCCTGTGGCAAGGTAGCGTAGCAGCACGAGGAGGAGGATTGGGACGAGCAGTGGGAAAGATGCTTTCACCGCCGCCGGTGAGCCGGCGGCGGCGAGGTGATCAAGGAGTGTTAGTTGAGGCGCCATGGCCGCTTGAGGTCTTTGGTTTTCGAGGCGTGGCATAGTGTCCTTGACGACGGTTTTTATAGATGCACGTGAGGAGGATAATGTCAATGAGGTAATTTGACTTTAAAGCATGGCGAATTGACAAATCATTATACCTACTACCCAGCAGGAGGGTACGGTTTCCCTTCGCATAATTGCTTGTATATGTACTAGTATGTTGCATAAATGCGTAATAAAGTTGGATAAATTGGGCAGAGGATGAGAGGAGAGGCAAGAGTACATGTAAACATTTGTTGATTTTTTCCCCACAAAAATAACGTTGTAGTACACCACTATAATGATTGTGCATTGATTAGTGGTATGTAGTTAGACACCAAGCACTTGCTCCAGAGTCGTACAGCAAAATATATAGTGTAGACCTAGCTGAAAAATAAATATTTTGATATTTTAGATTGAAATTTCATAGAACAAATCAAATATGGTATATAGCATACTGATAAATTCTTGACTATAATTAGATAAAGGTCTAAGTTCTAGAACGTTCCTGTATATACAGTTTGTCGCAGTCGCTGAGAGATTGACAAATATATTTTCTATATGCAATATCAATGCACGCCCTTGACCAAATATGTTCAACTCTAGTTTTCATACGTTTCTAGAGAGTATGATTATTATGCTCGGACAGTTTTTCAAGTTGAATAGTCTTGTTGTAATAAATGGTCCATTTCATTGCAATAAAGATGTCTAGTTTCTCTCACTCTTTACTATTGTTAACTAAAAATTAATTCTTTTTGTTATTCCCTAATTCTGTTCATTCATCAATAACTATTGTTGTATATTGAACTACCAGCTGAGACACTGCACACAATCTCGTATATATGATCGCACACTTGGCCTCTGCGCTTGTTGATCCTAAATCATCCGAAGTATATATGCTGAATTCTCAAAATTTGGGTTCTCACTTCTATAGAGAACGGAATTTTCTTCCTGTTGTACTCAATAATTTTCAAAGAACGAAAAATACCATGTGTTTCCTAGATGCAGGGCTAACGAAAGAGGTATATATACTGTGTATTTGTGTCCCTTGCTATAAGTCCAAGTTTGTTTCTAAACAAACAGGAGAAAAAAGTTATCTAGAAGCTCTGTACCGTGACAAACCTGCCTGTTCATATTTTCACAGTTCACCTGCATTTAGTCAATACCATAGCGCATACATATGAAGATCTTGTTTGAACTACTCCATTTCTTGGAGAAGCATATGCGGATTAATCAACATATAGTAGTTTTTTTTAGCATGAACATATATCTAGTTGAACAGTCTACCAAGACATCAACCAGTTAGTAATTTGAAGTCAACGACACCTGCTTGAGATCAGTTTGTGTCTCACCCCCTGCACGAAAGGAAGATGAGCATGGAGTCAAGTTAATTATTGAAAAATGAGAGCCCATAAGTTGAATTTCAATCCAGTGTTTGGTTTAGATTATGCTTCTTTTGTTTGTCTGATCGATGATGCACACAAAGCATTGTCACAAGCACATGAGTTGAAATTTGATTCTACTAGATGTCATTGTTTTCTCCGGTCAATAAATTGAACTTTATATCAAATTAAGCTCACAGTAAGACGTTGGTGTATTGCACCCTTATTATCCTTGGAGCTAGTCCATTGTTTGTTGGTGTGTTGTGTTAATATGCGTCTTAATGATTTATTGCAGTCACCATATATAATTCTAGCAAGATGATTATGCCATGACAAAGGCTTCAACAAAGTTCGGTGTCTCTTATCACTTTATCAGTGGTTAAAGAGGAATATAATTGTCACAAACTTGTTGCTTTCTTTCCTGCGGCATCAATCGGATAAACAAAGCTATAATGTACTGAAAAAACTTACTAGAAGCTAGGACTAGGAGACAACTAACAACAATCGATTGGACGCTAGCTTATCATTGTGATAAGATCAGTCACCTCCCCGTGCATCACATAATTTTGTGCTGCCATTGGTTCCTTTGTTGCCTGCGTATCCAGCTGGTTCCCATGGCCATGGCCGCTTCCTACAACTTTCACAGTGAATTAGATGTGATCTCCGCAAGCCAGTCAAGGACTGACTCCTCCGCCTCCCATGTGCCTTTGATGGGCGCGCCAGCCATTCAAGGGCACGTGGTCCAAGCTTCACCATGCCATTGGCCTCTCATAGAAACCCCACCTCCCAGCCGATCCAGAGAAGCGCTGAAGTGATGGAAAGGCCCACAGTGTCGTCACTGTTCTTGACGCCGCCGGCCACTACGGCATTTTTCCTAACGTCGCCGTCCTCGTCATCGACGTGCACGGCTAGCAACTCCACCAAGCTCTGACGATCTACTCCTAGCGATCTGTAAGTTCTATCACGCATGTGTGTACATGGACAACGGTTATGATCCTCATTTCTGGTTCCTCTAAAGCTACCTGTCAACTGTCATTGCTATGCCCTGCTGCTACCGGTAGTGTATCCAGAAGAAAGTCATAGATATCCTAAAAATCAACGATATATAACTACAGGAGAGGCACTGCTCACATCATGCCTTGACTTAAATTTTGAGCTAATAATTAACCATGTTTATCGTGTATTTAAATATTTTATTTGACCATTCATTTTGAAAAATATTTCATTTATAATAAAATATAATGACAGATATGTTTAGGGTTGAGATATCGAGGTACACCATATATACTCATTTTTTGTACAGATAATTATATATGTTTGAGTTTATATATTTACATCCTAGGGGTCAAATTAAGAGAAGGGGTTCCATTATTAGTTTCCTTGTTTCCAGATTGTTAGAATTGTCAGATCGATTAAATATTTTCTTTAAAGAAAGTGATGGACAGAGAAGATCTTGTTGTCAGGTTCAGTTCTTGATTTAGGCATGCCAACAACGAGTAAACGTGTACGTTGCTACGAGCCTACAAACAGTGGGTTTTCGCCTGATAGTCAAGCAGGAAGATGCCAAAACAAAGACTACACCAAAAAAAACAAAGACTACAGGAGGAGCGACGTGACCACAAATCGCCCCGTGTTCGAATTCGCTACCTGACCTCCTGACGTTGCCTTTTGAAGTATAGACATGTATATATACTTAAAAAAATGTTTGCTCTACAATAATGCATACTTATTAATCAACATATGCATGACATCACTGATGATGCAGAATCCTGACGAATATGCAGGGTAACAAGGAGGACGATGTGCTGAGAATAAATTTTCTATATGAGTGCTCATATGTTTGTGAACTACTGTATATAGTGTTTCGTAAAATAAATAGATAATATACAGTACTCCCTCCATATTGGTAAAGGATGACATTTTGAGATTGTCCTAAGTCAAACTTTGTAAACTTTGACTGTAGATAATTTTTTAAGTATTAAGTTTAGAAATATAAAAATAATATGAGTAGATTTGTATTAAAATATATTTTACAAATATTTTATACTATAAAGTACTAGTTAAAGTTGTGTTTTGAAGACTGTGTCAATGCCTAAACGTCTTCCTTTACCAACATGGAGGGAATACAAAGTAAAGTTCCAGCTTGGAGCTTCAGAGCTTCTGATTATTTTCACCAAAATATTGTGGCATGCGTGCCGCGTTGCCAAATAATACGGCATGCATGCCGCGTTGCCAGCAATGGTAAAACATAGTTAAGTGGGCTTTTCTGGGCCGGAAATAAGCAAATGCATGCTGATACGACCGGCGATGTCCCCTTGAAATTGAGCCTAGTTCACCCCTTAATACAGTAGCATGTCCGCATTGTCCTTCCCAGTTCCCTTCCCACCATCTTCTTGTGCATATCTATCTATAAAAGAACGAGTAGAATTGAAAACGTTTCTCACCCAAATCGGGTCCACCTTACCCCTCACGCCAGACCCACATGTAAGGGTCAACAGAGGTGAGAAGAGGGTCAAACCCACCAAAATTAATATTTAGAAAATGTTTCTGCCAAAATCGAATTTTTTTTTGCACCGGTCCCTATTCTACCCACGCGTCCTTGCCTTTTTCACCGGCAGGAGATTGCCTAGCTGTCACCCTTGCTCTCGACACCGTGTCTGTGCTTGCTGTGCTGCTCACGTCCCGCTTGGCGGCCCTAGATACGATGGAGTGGCGATGATCAAATCCGGCAGCAATGTGAAGGATAGTAGGAGACCAGGGCCTTGCGTGATGATGGAGCGGCGAGCGGCGAAGGAGATGGCCCTGCGAACAGGAACGGAACGCCGTCCACCATGGCCGCGCGAACCTCCCATGCGGCCGTGTCGTCTGGCAACTGGAAGTCCGGGACTCCGTCTCAATTCATGAACGGGCGCGCTGGGCCTCTCCCTGTGTGCAGTGCCACCCAATCTCTCTGTTGGTGCCCTCCTGCGATTCCCGATGGATGGACCTGCCGCCGTGCCGTCCTTGGTGTCGTTGTCATCGACTCATCGTCCCGCTTGCAACCACGGCACCACGGACGCACACAACGCGAGCACGCAGTCGTCCACCCCCTGCTCCTCGACGTCCATCCTGAACACGTGCATCTTGTTTAGTCGTGCATGCTTCATGCTCGAGTGTTTCTTCTATGTTGGCTCACAACAGGTGGTGAGCTGGTGGCCTCTCTGGATCAAAGAAAACAATAGATTTGGGGAGAAGCAAGCTGAAACGCTGGAACGAAAACTAACGGAGGTATGTTAGTTAAAAGTTAAAACTAACGACAACGGTGTTATGTTAGTTAAAACTTCAAACTAATGATAATAACATGTAAAGAACAAAATTATAAACGATGGCAAATTTGAATGGCATGGAAGGGATGAGCTAAATTGAATAAAGGAAAAATGTGGTATTTTGTATAAATTTAAATAAAAACGAATGCTCAAACTTGGGTTATAAACGATGACAACGAAGAGATGACTTAAATTTGAATGACATGGAAGAGATGAGCTAAATTGAATAAAGGATAAATATGGTATTTTGTATAATTTTAAATAAAACAAATGCTCAAATTTGGGGTAAAAAATTGAACAAGTTATAATTTGAGGAGATTATTATAATATATGTTCCTTCTCTTGGTTGGTTGATTATTCGTTGTATTATTATATGCATTTGTTGAAACCTAATATAATTCTTATCTGCAGGATTATCATATAAAGGTATGATGCAGTTGGCATTATTCCTTCTAGAAACTGTTATGTTTTTAGCCAAGAGTACATCAAGAGTATGTGTAGCAATGTTATAAGTTATAACTCAGAGTTGCAATTGCTACTTTGAAATGAAATAATCTGGATTCTAGAAAATTTTGGACGCAGGTGATATACAGATATACAATAGAGTGCAATTAGGAGAATAATAAAAATTATATTCTCATCCAAGTTGGGTCCACCTTACCCCTCATGTTGCGCCTAAATGTAGGAATCAAGGGACGTGAAAAAGTAAGCAAACCCATAAAACCCAGAGTTAAAAAATGTTTGTCAAAATCTAATTATTTTTTGTTACCATGGGTTGCTGCTTATCCGGCCACCTGTGCCCACGCCCCCAATCACGGACAAGGGAGGTGGGAGGTGGTGCATGTCTATCAAGATTGCGAGTTGAAGAATGTTGCTGCCAAACACTAAATATTTTTCTCACTACTAAAGTTTCTTACTAGCAGTTATATTCATACCCTTTGTATCACGTGTGTGTCACACGTGCGTCTTTGCTAGTATATAAAAAAAGCTGAGAACTAATGATCCCGGATGAACTGCAGTTTCTTGAAAAAAAACCATTCACACGGTATGCTTCGAGGTGTCAGCTCTTAGCTAGCCTCCTACCATAGCCCCAATAGAACTCTGATATATGCACAAGAAGATGGTGGCCACCTCAGGGTCCACAATGTCAAAACGTCCTATATAGCATGATAACTTAGAAACTCGGTTTTACAGCTTAAGGAGTTGTGAATATGTGATACACCATTCATTCGTTGGGGGTTATGTAGTCTGTCTCCTGTCAACTTAGCAAAACCACCTTATAAAACCATCTTAGGGGTTATTTATATGGTTTTGCATAGGTGGGAGGGTTAAAACTCCGATTTTGTAGTTCAGGAGGTGATGTGATCCATCGTTGATACATTTATGTCCTGTAGACTTTTTCCCAATTGTTATTATTGCTGCATAATATGCCACACAAATGTCAAAACATGCACTGCTACATTTGAAATAGAAATCCACCTTACCTACGTTTACATATATAGCGACACATTGTACCATAACCAACAGTATTGGTTATTTTCAGCATAGTGGACCCTATAAGGCTACAACCTTTTAGAAGGTATACACAAAATGTCACCTGTCATAGGAACAAGGAAGAGATTTTCTTGTCGGCTCATTATCAACCTGAAGACCTTAGCCATATCGATCTTATCCACACGTTAAGGTAACTCTCAATTAAACTGGTAGACAAGATTTGTGGGCTCATTGTCAAGAATGATTTATCTTACATGATTTATATCTTTGCATTGTTAAGACTACAAATCCATGATATTGCAATGGTTTGGTGTGTGCCGTCGGATGAGTTCTAGTTCTTATCTTATCCATCGAAGGGTAGGAGATCTTGGAGGAACAAGAACATTTTTTTTATACACAAGGTGTGGTGCTCGGTATAATGAATTCCTCCAGATATGATCATACTCTACAATATTGACATTGAGATGCTCTAAGGGACTTGTGAATTTCCCTCTGTCTGAGTATGGATCAAGAGCCACATAATACTTGAACCCTAACAACACCTAGGATTTTGGTATTCTCACATGATGCAATATATTTATAATATAATGATATATACACACAGGAAAAGAAAAAATGATAAGTAAAAAAATAAATAATAAATGTTATATATATATATTAAAAAGTAATCCAAATTAATATGAAACTATGAAAAAATAAATGACTAAATGTCGCGGTGGTAACTGCCGTACCACGCACATGGCGGGACCAACGTTTGTAACAAAAACCAGAACCAAGGACATGTTTGTAACAAAAATAGATAATAAGTCTTGTCATGTCCAATGTTTCGATGTTATTTAGGAGGACTAAGTATAGTTTAATTATAAAACTAATTGCATAAGTCATAGGCTTTCTCGTGAGACGAATCTATTAAGCCTAATTAATCTATAATTAGCAAATGTTTATTGTAGGTTGTAGCTAGCATTATATGGGCTAATCATGGCCTAATTAGGATTAATTGATTGGTCTCATGAAAAAGCCTATGGGTTATGAAATCAATTTTATACTTGATCTATGTTTAATATTTCTAATTAACATCCAAACATTCGATGGCACAAGGCTTCTAATATGTTCCATCCGAACCAAACACCCCCAAAAGATCCTCATTAATCCTGCTTATTTCCACCGGGAGTCCGGAACTAATGATCGAGACATCAGTCCCGACTGCTCTTTACCCGTTGGGGGACCGGACTGAAAAGGGCTTCCCACCGGGCACTAATGATGGGCTTCGGCAAGGTATAGATTGTCGGTTTCCATGGCGGCAAACAAATCCACCGGATGCCTTAGCCTTCACGCTCAGTGAGTTGGTAGATATAAACTTCACAATGACGGCTTCCGGTTGATTTTTGTGTCCTGCGTGCGGCAACACCTTTTGCCAAAATAAAAACATACTACTGAACGTTTATTAATATAAAAATGAGAGGAATTTACAATGCTTGGAAAAATAGAGAACCGTCCATTCTCAAAGATCCAATGGTGGTAAAATAGAAGGTATCAGGAGGTACCGGGAGAGGTACTAACTAAATATATTTTTTTGTATTAAAAGAAATACTTAGCTAAATATTCAGCTAGATCAATGGCTAGCATTAATCAGCCATAAAGTACCCCGTGGTACCTTCTCGTACCTTCCAAGCTTTGTTAAATTCCTCAAAAAATGAACCTTGCTTAATATTACAAAAACCTTGTTTAATACTACAAAAACCTTACTACTTTTCAATTGCTATTATGTTACATAATATAGCACACAAATGTCAAAACATGCACTGTACATTTGAAATACATATCCACCTTAGCAACATAGCGACAGCCGGCAGGTTGTACCACAAGCAACTACCAGGATTGATCATTTTCAGCACAGCGGACCCTAACCTTTTAGAAGGTGCACACAATGCCTCGTGTCATAGGAACAAGGAGGAGCTTTTCTTTTCGGCTCACTGTCAACCCGAACACCTCAGCCATATCGATCTTATCCACACCTTGAGGCAACTCCCAATCAAAATGGTAGACAAGATTTGCCAGCATGAGCTCAATGGAGGCCACAGCAAAATTCATTCCTGGACACATCCGTCGCCCTGATCCAAATGGCAAAATTTGAAAGTCTTTCCCACTAAAATCAACTCCCTTTACTTCTCCACTGTGGATGAACCTCTCAGGCATGAACTCCTCCGCAGCATCCCACTCTTTGGGGTCCCGACCGATTGCCCAGACATTAACTAGCACAGTTGTGCCAGCAGGAACATGAAAGCTTTCGATATCGCAATCCTCTAGGGACAGATGTGGGAGGAGGAGCGGAGATGGCGGATGTAGACGGAGGTTCTCTTTTACAACAGCCTTCAGATATGGCATTCCAACGAGATTGTCTTCATAGATGCCGTTTTGGCCTTCAGGAATGCTGCTCCGGACCTCATGTACTAACCTGGTCATAGCTTCTCGGTGCAGCATGAGCTCAGCCAGGGCGAACTCTAAGACCAGGTATGCAGTGTCTGTGCCTGCTGCAAACATGTTCTGCAGTGTTCAGTTCAGACTTCATGTTAGTAAAAAAATAAATCAAGAATAGATAGCAATGATGGATAATGTCTTCTCAAAGTAAATTTTATGAAGAAAATACAGAGAATTGGAGAACTCACGACCACTATTGCCTTGATGCCCTCTCTGGTGAGCCCATACTCCTCTTGTACGGATAGCAACACATGTATGAAGTCACACTCTTGGTCGCCACTGCCACCGTCCTCATGGAGCACAGCCGTTGCTCCGGCATTCTTGCTCACGTGCTCATCGATCAGCTTGTCAACCATGCTGTCCCACCTATTCCTTACCCTCTCAGCCTTGCTACGCGCAGACCGCACGAGCACGCCTCCTGCTGCCTTGGCGAGGCCAGGGTAGAAGTTCTCCAGGCTGAACCCGGCCAAGAGTGCCATTGCTTCGTCGATCAGCTCCCGGAACACTTTGTCCCTCCCCTCCACCCTGAACGACCGGCCTGCCACCGCGCGGCACACCATGTCGCTGGTGAACTTGCTAAGGACCTCGCTCATGTCCACCACCGTGCCCATTGCCGCCGCGCCACGGATCTTGCTGATCACCAGAGCCACCTGCGTGCAAACACGCCATATGGATCAGGACTTAAGTAATACTACATATATTTAAGGACGGTGGGAGTATACAGATTAATTAAGTCTGGCAGTTGTCAGTGGACGTAGCTGCTTCAATTTACCTCTTCTTCGCGGGCGGCACGGTAGGACTGCACCTTCTTGGCGCTGAGCAGGTGGGTGGTGGCCAGCTTCTTCGCCAGCCGCCACCGCTCGCCGTAGGGCGCCAAGGCGACGTCCGATGGGCCATAGGTGAGGACATCCCCGGAGACGGAGCGCGGCCGCGAGGCGAAGCACTGGTCGTGCACGCGCAGCACGGCCTGTGCCGCGCGCGCCGACGTGGCCACCAGCGTCGGGACCACGCCGAGGCGGAGCATCATGAGGCCATCCTCGCCGGCGTGCCGCTCGGCGAGGCGGCGTAGGGAGACGTGTGGGAGAGCGCCGATGAGGTGGACGTGGCCGATCAGTGGCAGCCCCGGAGGGGAGGGAGGGAGCCTCTTCTTTCCTCGGGCACTCACTGCCCTCGTGATGAAGAAGAAGTAGCGGAGCAGCAGGAACAGTAGGAGGAGGGGGAGGATGGTGATTAGTAGGGGAAAATCTTTTGCTGCCAGCAAGTAGCCGGCAAGCTGTTCGTCAAGGAAGACTAGTGCTTCTTTAGCCATGGCGCTTGAAGTCAAGATATGTGCCTGTGGGTGTTGTGTGCCTGGTGGAATTGAATTCGATTTTATATAAGGAAGATGCATACATGTGGCAGTGTGGAAGTGTCGGGATAAACTTGTAAAAGAAATGCTAAAATGCTAAGAGACAAGAGTTGTTGTTGGTGGATGAAGACTTTTCTTTGATCACACATCATACTCATGAGCTCATTTGAAATCAATGGATGGGTAATATACTATATAGAAAGTTGGCTATGCAAACATAGCTAATACCTTTCACAAAAGAATATTAAAGCTACAAGCCTTTTGTTTCAATAATAGAAGCTTTATTGAATTTAAGATCGTTACCTTGAGTTGATGTAAAGATCTCATCACACAGCTGTCGTTCTCCACAATCAAATCATCATGTCTACTCAAGGCAACCATCGGCATGTATGTCGAATCAGTCCTTATTTGTTGGGGAGAAAAAAAAAACTATATGTTACTAGACTTCTATTGACGCAAGTCCTGAGCATTCCTCGTCTGCTCAGATGGGGGTTGTAATCAAACATTTGATTGGCTAGATTACAAACAATAAGCCAGCATTTGAGCGCAGAGCGCACCGTCTTCTTCTTTCTTAACCCACTATCCTACTCACAAACATTTTTTAGAAGAAAAATATATTGATCTTAGCGTATTACACCGGTACTTTTACAAACAAAAATCGAGAAAAAAAAATTACAAAGAAGTTTAAAACTTCTAATCATCTTCCTCAACGACTTCACGGATCCGTTTGTCACCGCCATCCAAACCGCTTCCCAATTGTCGCTAGACGCCAGAGCCAATCTCCACAAAGTAGAGACCGCAGAGGAGGGCTTACTGCTAGGCGCAGATGCCAAGTACACTGCCTCCCAGGCGCATCCGCCAACTCCGGCCCCCACGACGCAACCTTCAAATCCAACGCCGGCAACCCGAGGAAAACTCGGATTTCCACCAGAGATCATATTCCTCGGAATTAAACAGGTCAACAACATCATCACCTGAAGAAGATAATGATGCGTCGGCCCTGGACTCCAACACAGGTCTCCCCGGCCTCTCCATTGGCGTCGGAGTAGATTGCCGCCGGGGAACGAAAAAAGCCGGGAGAAATTATTCCCCTGCAACGTCGTCGCTTCCGCATCGCCGGCGCCACCAGGAAAAAGAAGCCACAGAGGAGCCACGCTCCTCCGGTAAACCCTAGTTCCGCTGCCAAACATCGACGGCGAACAAACCCTAGACCTAGGAGGACTCGACTAAGGACTCGATCTACTAAAAATAGACCCCCGCTCCTTTGGCCACCGGCTAGAAAGCCGGTGACGGAGGGAAACGGAGGTCGGAGGCGTGGACGGCGGCGGCAGCAATTAACTAGTGTAACCCCACCGATCATAGTTCTAACCATCTATTTTGTTAGATAATGGAAAGTAGTATTCCAGTTTCATCCCCTTAAATTTGTTGCGCATTTGTATTTTCTATGCAAATAGTATCTCGTTTCCGAGTTGGTTGCGAGGCCGGCGAGCACGCAGCCCAGATCACGAAAGAATTCCTTTAGATGGGCCGTCGGCCTAGCTTCGAGACTGCCCGAGCTTTTTACAAAAATTCTAATGTTAGGGCCAGGCCCGCCAGCAGTTTCCTGCCCTGGTTGGCTGGGCTTTGGGATCCAAATGCAGATTAGGCTCGGTGAGTGGTTGGCAGGTTTAAGGTCGCATTTTTGTTTTTCATGATTTTTTAAAAAAAATAAATATTGGATAAAAAATACAGATTTATATGCATGCGGATAATTGACATGGTTATAGCCTGATAGCAGCCTTAGAAATAGCCTTATAGCTAGATGAACCAGTGGAATTTCCCTTATCTAGAGAGTACTTTTTCAAAGAAAATCATAACTAATTTAGATGAACTGAGATGCAGATGAACTTTATATGAAACTTGTAGGTCTACGACTAGTTCAATCCTTTTTCATTCGAAGCCATCTTGGTGTTCAAATATTATAGCAACTGCAGTCTCCACATGATGTTAGTGCTCCAGTTCACTTTTTCAGTAAAAAATGTGATGAAAAACATGGATAGTCAGTAGCACACAATAATAATTCAGTAAGTTACAATGATTTAGTACACTATTTATGTCAGCCCTAGGATGCATCCTTTGTCGATTCTGTCGAAACAAACTATTAAAAAAATTATAAAAACTGATATGCTACACTTGGACGAGAAACTAGAACAGCACAAAACGCACAGTTTCTGCAATGCTATTCAGTGTCAGAACTCAGAATTAGCTATCCCAAATGCAGGAAGACTACCACACGAGAATTAGTGGCGCCAAATGCAAGAACGCATCAAGCTTCGTCCAAGGCAACCACAAGGCCGACGACCCAGATGCCGGTGCCGGCACCGGTCCAGGCGTTCCCGCCGGCTCGGTCGCCGGAGGCAGCCGAACCGGTTCCTGCGTCTGTCGAACGCCGGTGCCGTTCTTCGAACTGGACGACATCTCGTTCTGCATCCACACCTCCGATGCTGCAACAGAGCCCAAAGAATGTGAGTCTCCATCAACACCTTCACCCGGAAATCAGGCAATGCAACAGTGAAGCCGAATTGTAGTAATTAATAATCATTGTGTGTCAGCCACACTGACCAGTTCTTGACACGGTGAGGTTGGCGTTGTCGTAGTTCACCGGCCAGAGGAAGTAGCCGAGCAAGCCACGCCGCGCGGCGAAGGCGAGCTTCTCGGCGACGACGGCCACGGCGTCGAAGGCGACCCAGACGTCGCCCACGGCCACGTAGGACGCCACGGACGCGTTGTCGTACGCCGCCGCCGCCGTGGCGACCGCGCTCCGGCCATCGCCGGCGCCGGAGAGGAGGAGCTGGGAGACCTCGGCGTAGGACATGACGCCGGTGGCGTTGCTCCCGCGCTGCTTGGGCCCCGCGGCGACGACGGGCGCGCCGACGCCATGGTTGGCCTTGTTGCGGAGGAACCACGAGCGGCCGTAGAGTGGGACCCCCATCACCACCTTCCCCTCCGGCACGCCGGCGTCGATCCACGACACCACGCCGTAGCTCGCCGAGAAGTGCGTCGCCCTGTCGTACAGCGGCGCGTCGAACGCCGTCGTGGCTCCGGCGTTGGCGCTGGCGGCGCCGGAGCGGAGGCCGAACGCGGCGACGTTGACCCAGTCGAGGCCGCTCGCCATGGCCTCCGACGGGTAGTCGACGCCGGCGAGGACGTGGCTGGAGAAGTAGACGGTGGCGGTGAGGAGGAAGTCAGGGGGAGCGGCGGCGGCGCGGAGGTCGGAGAGGAGGAAGCCGAGGTGGGCCATCTCGGCGGCGGAGGACGGGAACCGCCACGCGACGTCGAGGCCGTCGAAGCCGAGGTCGCGGGCGAGCGCGAGGGCCGCGGCGACGAACGCCGCGCGGGACGACGGGTCGGACGCCATGGCGGCGAATGCCGGGTCGGTGGCTGTGGCTCCGGCGATGTCGGCGGCGGTGGTGGTGGTGCCGACGGAGAGGAGGGTCCTGAGCGCGGGGTTCTTGGATTTGAGCGCCGGCGAGAAGGCGGCGAGGAGGCCCGCCTCGGCCGGGTCGGTGGGGAGCACGAGCTTGTGGGTGGTGGGGTGCACGGCGAGGGCGGAGTAGTAGAGGTGCGTGTAGAGGGAGGCGTCGAGCTCGGCGAGCGGGCGGAGGCGGGCGGCCGCGGCGAGGTAGTAGCCGGCGCGCACCGTCGTTGCGGGCGACGACGCGGCGAGTGAGAGCGAGACCGCCAAGGCCACGAAGATGACGAGGAGGGTGGCGGTGGCGGCGGCGGCGGCGGCGGCGGATGACGCCATTGCCGGCGGCGTGGGGGTTGTGGGAGCTCAGCGGAGATCGACGGCGGTGGGAGTGGGTGGGGATCGGGGGGTGAGGGAGGAGGCTGCCAGGGCGGTGGTGTCTGTTGCGGTTGTGGACCGGTGGTGTCATTGGAGGCGAACATTGGAGGAATCTTTGGGCGTGTTGGTATGCAGGTGTTTGATTCTACCATTGCCTTTGTGCCCTTGTAAACTGCAAAGTTCCTGCACAAAGCACCTTGCAAATTCGGTAAAAAGAAAAAGAAAGAATTCTCCATCTCTCTCGTTAATGGGATGGAGAGCTCACATGCAAATCTGCGCTAGTGACTGCTCGCACTGATATACTACTAGCTGCTGACGAGCTGGGTTCTTCAATTGGGAACAACGATTGTCACGTGAGGAATTGTACCTACCGACCTGGACCGGTCCCAAGTTTGCATTTGCGTGTGTGGTACTGGAACAGCTTTTTGGAGCAGAAGTAACAGTAGATTTAACTAACCGCGCGCTCAATGCAGACAGATCAGAAGGCACACCTACCCTACCTACCTGCTCCGGTGAAAATGGAATGGAGATGGAGCCAAAAACAAACCAAGCGCACGCGCGGCGCTCGACATATCGCGCCAAGACAACGCGTTCAGTGCATGCAGAGCCTAGCTTGGGTCCGAAGGCCCGACGCAACGCGTGGCGTAGCACGGCATGTGCATGCCTGTCAGGCAGTCCGCGGGGGCGGTTGAGCTGCGACTCTGATGAGCCCTCGTCGTGTACGCGATCAGATACGAGAGCAATGCTGGTGGCTGGATCCATCCTCTCGCTTCATTCTGATTTCTGAGTCAGGCGCGATGCAGCACAGCCATACCCTGGCACGGTCAATCAGGTGCCCACCGCACCACCACCAGCAGCACCATGCCAGCGGGACGACGACGTTCACGGGAGAGGTTAATCGCATTGCATCAGTAAAAGAAACGAGTGTGTGTCTATATATATATCTATTACCTACTCTAAAGCACGTAAGGTTTCTGCCCTCTTGGTACGTCCTAGGCTTGGGCTGCAATCTCGCGTTGGGCTTATGGCTCCCGCAGGCCCATGTAAGCTCAACGGCGGCTCGCCCCCGTTCGTGGGCCTGCAACGTGCAAAGTTGCACTGCTGGGCTCTTCCGTCAGCTCGCCTGATTGTGATTCACATACAGCCATGCAGCATCTTGCATATGTAACACCAAAACCTTTGGTTGCTCCGGATGCGCACCAAATTCGCAATGCTACTTGGACTAAGCGACATGGCCATGCTTACTCACAAGTCATAACTGACCATCGTGCTGCACAACAGTGGTATTTGCCTTGGTGGACTAATGTGAAATAAAGAAGTATAATTGAAAATAAAAATCACAACGTATGGCATAGTGTCTTGGTAAAAAAAATGTGTGCTTCGTTGTAAAGATGTAGTGATATAGTTTTGTTAAAAAATATATAATTATAATAAAAAAGACAACTATTAGTTCAAAGCATAAAATAACTATTAATAATTTCATAAATTTTTATCCACAACAACTCATGTTTTTGCCCATAGCAACGCATGGGCATGTGTCCTAGTAATATATATAAGTATATTCCGTGACGGACTACAGAATAACTTATTCGGTAGCCAGATCCATTTACTACATCAACTCACCTGTGCGGCTGTGCGGCACCTCTCCACCAGTCCCGCAGGAGTGATTGCTCCGTGAGTAATTAGCAGTAATTTATTTGAGCCCGAGCCGTAGCATAGCAATTTACTAGCCACCAAGCCGTGTTGACTGAGCCATGCATGTGCCCAGGTTTCGGTAGAAAAAAACGTGAATAGTTACTCCAATCCCTGATTAGCGGCATGCATGTTACTAAACAAAGCATGCCTGCCAATTATTTCTGTCCACACGAGCATATATTATATACTCCCTCCATCCTCTTTTGATAGTCCTATTTCAAAAATTCAACTTTTCACAAATGATAGTCCTATTTGCTATTGGTATGGGACATGACAAAAAATAGCACCAGTAACGAGGAGTTCCCAATTAAAACATTGGATGACCAACTAAAAAATTTGTGTTGCATTAATAAGATGATAAGCAAGGTGGTTCTCCTTGGTTTTTGTGTCAAGGTGAAATAGGACTATCAAAAGAGGATGGAGGGAGTAGTACTATGACCAGGCTATGAGATAGATAACATGGTTACGATAAAATATGAGTAAATGTGTTATGCACAAAACAGATTTCGTAATCACAAATACATGCACGGGATGGTGTGTCGTCACAATATTACCAGTTACTATAATGAAAAGATGAATATAGAGTAAAATATTTACTAGAATTTCAATCGCTCGAGAACATAATTATGATGGGAATTACCATAATTTAGCGCTGAGGTGATATGAGAACCTACTTACACATAACCCACCAGCCAGGCTGTCAACCAGCAACACGCAGAAACCCACCGCATCCTACCTCTTTCCTCTGCCGAGCCGCGAGCGCGCGGCAGCGCGGCGAGCGGCGAGGGCGAGGGCGAGGATGCTCCGGCGAGCGTGAGCAGCGGCGAGTGGGTGCGGTGGTCCAGCGGCGGGGGGCAGCGGGTGCAGAGCCGCAACGAACGGTGGTCCAACTGCAGCGGCGAAGCAGCGGGTGCCGAACTGCGGAGCCAGCACAGGGTCCGGCAGCGGCGTCCCGAGAGCTATCGGCGACGAATCTCGGGGATTCCTGCTCCATGAGCGGAGGTGCTGAGGCAAGCCATGCGGCGGGCGTCAGCGCGGGGAAGAGTGCGGCGTGCGGGCCTGTTTGAGCAGCACCTCGTGGCCGGGATCCAGCGAGGCCAGGGATAGCGTGGGGCAGTCCAGTGGGCGGCGCAGTGGACCTTGAGCCTTGTTTGTGATTTTGCATCGATTTGCCTCCTCGCTTGAATCTGCAAAGTTGTTCCCGTGCGGATGGATTCTTGTTTCAGGTTCAGAGCTTCAGTTTGAGCATTTGCTTGATTAATTTTCCTCTGTTTCAGACAACCGTTCGAAAAAAATATATGTCTCTGAACTGATAAATAGGTGCGTTTCCGTGATACTCTGAACACCTATAGACTCCATTGTGTCACGAAGCTGCAATCTGAAGAGATGATTATAGTGGTGTTCACACAGAAAAATCCGGCCTGCTTCAGATTCGACCATTTGCCTTCTGCCCTGATTTTTTTTTTTATCACAGAAACAAACGCTTTCATTAAAATCTATCTCTGGCCATGTCCCCAGAGCCCAAATGTGATACAAAGTCTGGTGCATCCTCCAGAAAAATAAAATAATTAGAACCCTTCATACATGCACCATATGCAGTTAAAAAGTCTGCAACCTGATTATAGGATTTGAATTTCACACTAATTTTCTACAAATATCAGATAAGTTTAGTTTTATTTCAGGGTTGTCAGGACAGACACTTTCTACTGCATGTGAACTGTACAAATATGCTATGAATATCTTAGCTTGCTAACTACAGAGTGGCTGGTGACAACATGCAGATTGATACTTTACTCACATTGAACGGTAACCATCAGTAGTGTAGCAAATTATGTCAAAATACCTCTGACAGAGCCTTTTCGGGCAATGCTTGTTTCGTATCTTCACTCATGTCAATATTTTATGGTGAAACTTGATCCAGCTTACAACTACGACAATAATCTAGTTGCAACTGGAGTACAAACCTAGCTGAGTTACAACAACACCAGGAAGCCTATCATAATTGCAACTTGGATAGAAATCTAATTTTAGCTTAAGCAATTGCAACTGGTTAGGTCCTCCAACGGCATCTACGACAACAACATGGTTACAATTATCCTACGACGGTATTCACACCACAACCAATTGCTACAGGTCGGAGCCTCCAATTGCAACCAGGAAAGTAACCTAGTTGCAACACTAACACTGTTATAACTATACTAGAAAGACATCTACTCACGGCACAACCGAGTGCTACAGGTCGAAGCCTGCAATTGTAATGAGGACAGTAATCTAGCTGCAACACTAACAAAGTTACAACTACACTAGGAAGACATCCACTTCTCAGCGCAACCGATTGCTACAGGTCGAAGCTTCCAATTGCAACAAGAATAGTAACCTAGTTGCAATATTGACAATGTTACAACTATACTAGGAATATATCCACTTTACAGTGCAACCGATTGCTACAGGTCGAAGCCTCCAATTGCATCTAAGATAGTAACCTAGTTGCAACAATAACACTGTTACAACTACACTAGGAAGATATCCACTCCACACCGCAACCGATTGCTACAGCCTCCAATTGCAACCAGGACAGTAACCTAGTTGCAACAATAATTCAGTTACAACTATACTAGGAAGGCATCCACTTCAAACCGCAATCGATTGCTACAGGTCGGCCAGGACAGTAAGCTAGTTGCACCAATAACAATGTTACTACTATACTAGGAAAACATCCACATCACACTGCAACCGATTGCTACATGTCAGAGTCTCAAATTACAACTCAGACAGTAGCCTAGTTGCAATACTAACACGGTTACAATGATACTAGGAAGATATCCACTTCACATCGCAACCGATTACTGCAGGTCGGCGCCTCCAATTGCAACAACTCGGAAGATATGCTTAGGTCATTCTTGCTGCTCACTGTATCCATTAATCTAGTAACAATTTGACAAATTGCTGCAGGTTCAAGCCTCTCATTGCAACCATGACGATAACATAGTTACCACAAACTCGGAAGACAGGTTGGAGCAATTCCTTTGCACTTGGTAACACCCTAGTAAATCTAGTAATTCAGCAACACAAGAGATACATACTCACCAAGTTAGTAATTCAGTAAATACAACCATACAGGAGACATGTACTCAATAATCATAACCGAGTTACAATAACACTAGTAGGCTCATCACAATTGCATCTAGCGCCCCAATCTTCAGGATCACGTCCTGTTCTGAATGTACAAACACATATGCATCAACATAAACATGCTAGCATAGTAGTATTAGCGTAGCTTTGATGTTTTTCTTGAGCATGTTGCGTGCAAATCAAGTATGCACACAAAAAAAGACAATTTTGGAAGTGAACTTAATTTCCACTTGCCCTCTCATAAGCATGATCCATTTCCAACAAAAAATAAAAAGGATCGAAGCTTTAGTTTCAATAACACGGTAATATGGTAGTATCCCAGATCTTCAGGTTTAATAATACGAATATTCTATAAGGAAGGGTTCTGCATTTCAGTAAATGTAACATGCTAATTTTGGTACACTAGCATCTGATTTATACACATGGCCACCTACTCATTCTCTGTATCATGTATCATCTAATTAACCTATAGAGAAGACATATGTATGTATCATGTAATTCATATATCCAAAAGCCAGTAATATATATTCCCACAAATTTACATTTTTCAGTACAAAGTGTATCAATCAAGAATTATTTTTATTTCTCAGGAGCTGATGGACCCACGTCAGGTGGTATCTCTTTTAGCACCTCAAGAGCCTGTCAGAGCAGTTCTTTTGCACTTGCCATCTGCCTGCATGCACACCTTTAGTACAGAATTCAGTAATTTAGCACACATAGCAATGCAAGGATAAACCGATTATTCAGTAATAATGTGTAACCAACACCGTTCTAAATTAATCAGACTCTGTAATATAAGTAAGATGCAACAACACAGACCATATCAGTAATGCAATAATCAGTTGTTACTAGTAACAAAATTAATAGAAGTAAGATGAAACAGTACACACCATTTGGTGTATTGGTTAATCAGTATTTCTAACAGAAATACGGAGAGCAATTACTAGCAGTTAAAAGCAGAAACACAGAAAGCCCGATGGCTCTAGGTAATTCTGGTGAACATTCAGTATTTTTCTAGAAGTAATTAGCATTTGACTACAAGGCTCCGTAAGCCAGGGATAGAGCAATCAATGAGAGAAAATGAGGCTCATTAATTAGCAGTAATCAGCATTTTTTTTTGTGAACATTCAGTATTTTACTACCGTGGTGTGTATGGGGAGCAAGAAATGGTGTTTTCAGCCTTTCTACATGTTCCTCTCAGTATTCAGAAATATCTGTCATTGGTCATTATGTTGTAATCTGTAGTAAGATAAGAATCCATAAAAGTCCCCTAGTTAAAATGTAATCCCATAAACAAATGAAAATGAGCGGCAGGAAGTGGAAGACACATGTGAAAACAACAGAAGGAACTAAACAAACTAAACTTGTATAAGCAATCCAAGATGAGCGAATCCAGTTGTCCCACTCCAGACTTTCAATTTGCTAAAAAGGTAAGTACATGATCACACAACAACGAAGATCCTGGGAGGCACTCAAGCAGAATAGCACAGGGGATCAATCTACACAGGGCATATACGAGATTAATAAGAAGGCTAAAAAATGCTAGAAATAAACAATTTTGCATATATGCCAGCCACTCCACGTTGTCCCAATACAACATCCAGGCATTAAGCTAGTAAGCAGGTGGTAGCCTGGTACAATATCATGCTAGTTTTTGGGCAAAAAATCATCTTTAAAATACAATGTAACTGGATACGCCTACTCCCCACCCACAATCACTTGGGCATTTCATCGAGCATAAGCTGCACACGTCGACTGCCTCAATGAATTCTCAAGCCTTAAACTGGTCAGTGGAGGGCAACACATGGATGAGAGCTCATGATCTGTGTGCAAATCACAACTCAAAACCTAACACAGAACTACTTGCAACAGGTCAAGTACATCGATTGCAATAAGGACAGTAGCCGAGTTACAACGACGCTAGAAACCTATGACAATTATAACAAGGACAATAATCTAATTATAAATAAAGGAACCCCTCCAAATACAAAGAGAACAAAGAACACAGTTGCAACTATACTAGGAAGATATGCACATCACATCGCAATTGCAACCGGACCACTAATCTATTTACAACGAGATCAATTGCTACTGGTCTGGTCCTCCAATTGCAGCAGGGACAATAATTGAGTTACGGCGACACTAGGTAGACATGCACACAACATCACAGTTGCAGCCGGAGTACTAATCTAGTCACATTTGAACCAATTGCAACAGGTCAAATACATCGATTGCAACTAGGACAATAACCGAGTTACAACGACACTAGAAAGCGTATCATAATTGCAACTAGAACACTAATATAATTATAATGATAGCTAAAGCAATTGCAACTGGTCAGGTCTTCTGAATTACAACTAGAACAATGACACAATTACAACTAGAGGTGGATAACGAGCGAGCTCGGCTCGACTCGGTTCAACGTGGCTCGTTTATTAAATGAGCTAGGTTGGCTCGGCTCATTAAGATAACGAGCAAAAAAGCTATCTCAGCTCGGCTCGCGAGCCAGTGCAGAGGTAGATGAGCAAACTAAAATCAAACAAAAGATTACAAATCAACTAGACTCCCGAATCCAAAATGGTTTCCATAAATCAAAGCCACTTGCTCAAACACTAATCAAGCAATAATCAACCATCACCAAGAACGAGAATAGAGAAGATTAGAGACAGATCATTTGGCAACCATGTGTTCGCACATCGGTACACCAGGAAGAAATAGAAAAGCAAATGACCTTCTGTATGCCTTTTGTATGCAAATGACAATGCACCTCTCTAGTTACATATTGTCCTGGTCAAGGCGCGAAACAAAACAAGCAGGTAGGCCAACAAATACCAGCTTAAACCTTATACAATTCAACAGTGGAGACACATGAAAGGAAACAGGGGAACTACAGATCACCTAGTGCAGTGTATATCAATTTACAGTATGATGTGAATGACATCCTATTATATCAGTAATAATTTGTTTCAGAAATCCAGTAATCTAGCACAACATACAGGGATACAGAGAGCATTCAAATGAAACAAAATAAGGCTTGGCAATTTGTAGTAGTGAGACACAAACATGCAGCAATGGTGGGAGAGGATAACTGTAACACCACACAACTAAAACACAGGTTAAAAAACAGCTGAACATGTATGATGGATACAAGTATTTTTTGCACTAGTAAAACACTAGAATACTGAATGGCAGTGCCGAGACAGTGAGTGGGGAGACACACTGGATGTAACAGTGCACCACCAAACATTACTCAGACAGTCCAGGTATGTCACGCATCATGCAAAGACTCTAGGCAATTTAGTAATCCAGCAGAATGTACTGAGAACAGAGAGCAAGTACTAGCAGGATTGCAAGACCAGTCAATGATACAAAACATGACTGGATCACAGCTCAATATCAGATCACAGCTCAGGGCACAAAACAGTGAGAATTGAAAGATCGAACCCCACTGGAGAATAAATCAAAGCATGACTAGATATACAATATTAATTTTGACTTGGTACTCACCACTAAGCTAGCAATAGGTCCACATAGGCACATGAATCTGCACAAAAATAGTAAAATTCAGAGATTGATGAACACAACTGCTTGCATACACATTACAAAAGCTACAATGCATAGAAACAGAATTAAAGAGCTACTGTTGGAATTTTTGGCTGGAATCTTAAGATCTGTGGTCCTCATACAACAAACTGCAAAATAAATCACACTATGCATTTGAAACTACTCAAATAGCCCAGAAAAAGAAATATTTCATAGAAGACACCAGCTACAAATTTTAGCAATCTGTGGACTAGCAGCTTTACTACATGAGTAAGCATCTATACATACATGAAGCTGCAGAGGTATGTGTGAAAATATTCATCTCTGAACATTAGGATGGCTGAGCTTATGCCAAACAACAACCTCATGCTTAAATGATGCTCGCAAAGCAGCAGTTTCAACTTCAGTAGCAAACCATCTTCTCCTCATTCCAAAAGCTTCACTGCATGTATCGCAAATCAGTATTAGTTACTGGTCCCATGGAATTGTGCGCACACATATGTGAACATAGCAATGGCAAATAGATGGAGCATCATATTCGTACATTTTTCTGTGATAACAGAAAGGAAGATCACAACAGGCATAAGTGTATAAAAATGATTGAAAAAGAACAATAAAAAAGAATAACATCGGTGTCTTGGTTCATCCAAATCATCGAACACATGGTGGGTGGTGAGCTGTGAGCAGTAGAAGGCTGAAACTGGAACATTTTCAGGGTGGTGGCTGATGTGGTTTCTAGATATTTTTAAGATCGAATCAAGAAATTCTCTATCTCAGATTGAAACAGCAAGAGGTGAGGCCATCACCTCCAGCGGCTGATTGGAACCTTTCTCAACAGCCGAACACAGTAGGATTGATTGTGCTCCAATAAAAATCAGGGAGATTGGCTCCGTGTGCTCAACCTAATTGGATAACCTGCATAATATAGATCAATACATATCAACCAATCAAGTAATACGGATCAATTCAGTTTGACATTTTCATTGGCAGCAACACAAGTAGCCATATGACCACATTGATGTTACCAGTAAAATCATACATCTCAAATAAATAAAAAATTACAATCCCTCCCAACCCTTCCCTCTCCTATCAAGGCAACATTAGAAATTACTATTGAGTCATGTCTTTCAATTGAGTTAGGACAATAACTCAGTTGCAACTAGAACCACTAAATTAGAAAGCCATGCATGGGCAACGCAATTTGCAACTGGGCAATAATATAGATGGAAACAAAGCAATTGCAACTAGTCGGGCTCACCAATTGCAACTAAGACAGTAAGCCAGTTACAGCTAGGAAGGCACAAACACAACACTACAATTGGAACGGAGCATTACCTAGACAACACAACCAACATGCAATTTAGCTAAACAAAAACAACATATTTTACTATATTTTTACAAATAATCTACAAGGCAATCCATCCCTCTTAACTCTGTAGGATGTCCTAAAAATCAGTAAACATGAACAGACATTTGCTCTTCAGGATCAGAAGACCTCTTCAGTGATACATTTGCTCTTCCATCGGTGATTGCAACAATCATGATACATCAGATATCCCCACTCTTCTCAGCATTCAAACCCATTCCGACAGCCTTCACGAAGAAAACACTATTAGATCGTATCATACATAGAATACAGAATAATTCATTTGGGTTGTAAAGTTGTTGCAGTTTATCGACACATTGAGACGAATATGAATATTTCAGAGACATAGGAAATGGGTAATGGAAACAGAATGACATTATAGTGTACCCCTTCTGCTGCTCGAAGACAACTTACATGTTGTTAAAAAAAAAGCCAACTTACATGTGAAATACGGTATGGGATTCCTTTTTTCTTAGAATAAATAAAGCAACGCATCTATGTAGCTGTAGTCGTAGGCTGCAAAAATGAAATAAAATGTAGCACGGAAACAAACATGGAATCAGCCAACAGCAGCATATCAACCTTGTCGGGCATTTCGTCGAGCACCTAATACGCGAGTGCATCCAGACATGAAACGCCACTGACATGAAACAGGGGGTGGGCGAAGCATGAACACAACTCATGGACGGAAGAGTGGAGGGGAACCAAAATTACACACACACACACAGAGGAACCTGGCTTGCGCTGCCGCCATCCGCTTACCACTAGGCTCCTCGCTGCTGGACAGAAGCACCACGTCATCCCTAACCCACACGCGCTGCCGCCGCGACCGGACGGCGCTGACCCACGGACGCACGCCGCCTCCTAGGCTACAAGCGCCACTGCTTGCCCGTAGACGTCGTGCATCCATCACCAGGGGTGGTCGTCTCGGGAAAATAGGAGGCTGGGTCGATGGGCGGCGGAGACGGTGATAACAGGGACACGAAGACGAAATTGTAACGCGGGTTCGGTAGGGGGACGGCGGCCGCAGAGCGATTGGTGGAATCGAGTCGGGCCAACAGGGATTGGGCTGGCTGGTTCGTTTGGTTGGCTGGCCTGGCTGCATTCTCTATTCTCTATATAGAATGCACCCACGTGCACAAAAGAATTTCTGTGTGTGTATATATATAATGCATGATTATATACTTTTATACACTGTAAAAGTATATAATCAGGCGCTGCACTCCGGAGTTGTGGCTGTCCATTACCGGCGAAGTCCTAATAGGTGCCACTTAGACAGACCAGCTGCATGCCAGGCACATGCCTCTAGTAGAGTCTACGCTCACCATGCGCCATGGGCGAGAGAACCTGGATCCCGGATCTCGGCCATGGACAACACGAGAGAGAAAAGGAGAGGAGAAAAATACTCCCTCCGTCCCAAAATAGATGTCATTCTCGCTTCCCAATAAAAACAGCATCTTTGTGCATTAGCCAATTATATATAAAATAATTAATATTTATAGTACATCATTAGTACCATTAGATAGATAATTGAATCTAGTTTTTAACAAATTTATTAGAGATATAAATATTACATATATTTTTCTACAAATTGAGTCAAAGTTGAAAAAGTAACACGTGCACGCATCCCATAGCGTCATTCTTTTAGTGACGGAGGGAGTAAGGCCCCGTTTAGTTGCCAAAAGATTCCCCAACTTTTCACTATTCATCCAACTTTTCACTATTCATCCCACCTCTTCTACTCACAAAACACTATTCATCTACAGTGTTTTTTGGTGAACAGTGTATTTTCGGGGAATCTTTCCCAATCTAAACACACCCTTAGGGTTAGAAGAGTCAGCGCTCAGGAGTTATGAGTACGTTGCAGCAGTAAATAGTCAACAAAGAAAACGTCCCCACCTCAAAAGGAATCTTCTTTGCGTAATTAATCCCAGTCAATCAGGAGCCCAATAAAATACTCACCATTTATGGAGGCGGATGACAACGAGTAGTAAATACAAACATATTTATGGTTTTGACGAGGAATTTTACGGTTGCATGATTTTTTACTGTCGCCGGACATGGGCGGCGCTCCGCCGGGGCGTTGAATAATATTTAACACCCTGGGAGCTTAAATATAGAGCAGTCTCGTGTATTAACCATCCACGTAATCACCATTGATGATTAAAAATGGAGCAGAAATCTCTCACCAATATAATGCAAACATTAACTACAGCCTAAAATCGATGTCTTGCTAGCTGCCTCATTTGACTTTAGCTGCAGGCCCTAAACTAACGACAAACCCCCCCTGATACAGCAAGCATTCGGGCAGTCGTAGGAAATCGTCTAGCAATTTAACTACCGCGGGGTAAAAATATGGCAGACCATCGATGGTGGCGCCCTAGCAGTGCAGCGCCTCCAAATGTCCGCCACGCCGCCCCTAACGTCCGCGGTACGCCCACTTCGCCATCTGCGCCATGCACAGGATGAATAGCTGACACGTCAAAAGGATTCTAGACTTACAAACGATTTTTACGGCCAGGCAAAAGAACAAGAGCTTTTTACGGCCACGCTTATCTGCTCACAATTCTTGACACATATGGAGCATACTAGAATCGCATGGATGGCTTTCTACACATGCGTGTATTTATCTCCTGGTCTCACGCGCATGCGTACATTCAAGCTCTAACTGCTCCCCTGAAATCCCTCTGTATGTTCAGTTCGCAAGCACGAGATTGCAGCGAAGACGTGAGGAATCCATCGGCGTGTAATCAGTCAACAACCATTAATTCCGGCAGCTGTACGGCAAGCCAAACAGTTTTTTACTACCGATGGATAAAAAACGGAGTAAAGACGCGCACTAATTACCTCATCGGAGTTTGGCAGAGTCGTCGGTGGGGCGTCAAATACTATTATAATGATACAGTAGTATTATAATGATAAGATGACCTAGCCTGATATCTAGTACTAGGCATGGCGCACGCAGGTGCAAAACACGCTACGACAGTGTATATGTTTACGAGAATTCTTAATAATAAATATATGAGGCTGAGAGTCACTCCAATATTTTCGTTTACTATATTTTGATAAGATGATACTACATGGCATCAAATAGTTATGATAATTCAACTTTAATAGAGATATAATAGGACGGGTATTACCACAATTTAGCACAAAGGCAGACCTAGTTACAACAATAGTTGAGATAATTTATGGTTATTTCTTATGTAAATGATTTACTATAATATACCTCTTATATATTAAATTACTATACCCTTTTCAATCCCGACAAAGCATGATTTATGGTAATTTCATTAACGATTCACTATAGTGTGGTCGTTGCGATTTCATTTTATGGTAATCTCTGTAATATATACATCAAACAATCCCGGTGAACCCGTAAAAAATTTAGAACAAAAAATTACCACAATTAATCCCACTCCAAAATAAATTAGTGTAGCTATACTACTGTAGGCCACATCATGCATGCACGCATGCAAAGAAATAATATAGGTAATATACCTCTCCTCCATTGATTTCGGCCAATTTATTGCACCCATTAACTCCTTTATTCGGGCTAGCTGACCGGATGAGAATGAGACTGGCTATAGAATTAGTTATTTTGTAGCTAGCTATAGAGCATAGGGTATGTATATATATATATATATATGAGTTTTTCCTACACCCGTGTGTAGCTACACCCATGTGTGTATCTCATAAATTACTAGGTATTTTTTTGTACTTGACATTTCTAAATAAAGTATGTACACATACTTGATTTTTAAAAGTAGTATGTCGACATACTTTCTTTTTTATTCATGAAGTATGTGGACATACTCCCTTTTCTATACAAAAGTGTAATATATCATAAGGTGTAAAAAAACATGAGTTCCACTCAATTTTTTTCATGGTTAGCACTTTGATAAATCTTATTTTAGGTATGTGTACATACTCAAAATGATAAATGAGTATGTACACATCCCTAACATGGTTTTTTTGACATGGGTGTAGAAACACGTGGGTGTAGAAAGAATTTACCCTATATATATATATATATATATATATATATATATATATATATATATAATATATATATATATATATATATATATATATATATATATAGTGTGAATCAACGGAGAGCTTTGGGAAAACTCCACTCACCTATCGCCCGGTTCCCTGGCAATCATTGCTGGTGCTGGGGCTGAGGCTGGTTTGGGCAAGCGGATGGGAGGTTGACTGGTGGGGTCGGCCAGCCCATCAGCTCCCGCCTAGTCATCAGCCCAGCTGAAAACGTGCAACCGAACAGGGCCTATCTAGTTGCTTAGTGATATCACTTTCCCCTGTTTATATGAAACTTTTACAGCCTGTATTTTTTTAGATAATGGAACATAAAAAGTCCCGGCCTCTACACCATCAGAGATAGCGTACACAATGAAACGATACATCCAAGAGCACTTAGACTCAAAAACAAACATTACAGGTTCCTCGAAGACGAAAAGGCGATTAAGCCGCTAAACTATTCGAGAACTTCCAACCAAACGTCTTGAAAACTTCCATGACGACCGACTCCAGAAGACGACATCCATTTTGCAAATTTACGTTTACATCCTTGTCCTTAAGCAACAACGACCAAGTGTTTGTCGAGAAAGTCGCCCTGAAAATGCCATGCATCATAATGTTAGCTTTAGTGCGATTAAACATCATGTCATTTATATTCAACCAAATAGCCCGGCAAATAGTAGATAAACCTACACACATTTAATTTCTAAGAGCTGGCAGCAAGCCAAGAACCAAACATGTTGGAGATGCTAGATGGGGGTTCAATTCCAAAGGTGATATAAATTGTATTCCATATGAAACAGGTGAAATGATAATGAACGAACGGATGTTCAATAGTTTCTAGAGCACTATACACGAGCAACAATTAAGATTTCCTTTCCAATTCCGTTTTGCAATGTTTAGTGAGAGTGACTCCTCTTTTGATGTACCACAAGAAAATCTTAATTTTAAGTGGAATCTTAATCTTCCAAATTGGGCACTTATGTGGAATAATACCATCACCAATCAGAACCGAATAGAAAGAACGTGTTGAGAACACCCCACTTTTGTGCAGATTCCAAATGAAAGTGTCCCTTTCACATGTGTCATTAAAAAAATGTTGTCATAAAAGAAAACATTGGCACACAGCTCTCAAACTTGTCACGTTGTGTCATTAAAAAAATGTTTATGATTATTTCCGTAGGTCAAAACTACTTAATACAAAATCAATCACGTGGATAGAAAACATAAAAATAATGGTGAAAATGGCCAATAAATTTTTTTCTAATATGGCACAATATAGAAGAAGATGTGAGAAATCGAGAAGAACGAATTGAACAAGAAGTTAGAACAAGAACATAGAACTCTCTAGATCTATGGTTAGGGTTCGTGGGTAGAGATGTTACCTGTGAATTTGGAGTACCAGAGCGAGGTTGATAAACGACAGATCTAGTTTAGGGGATGAGGATATGGCATCCGAGCAGTTGGCAAGGACCACAAACAGAGGTCAAGGTTGGCGAGGATGAGGAAGCAAGATATGGAGAGGACTTGACCTAGTTTAGGGGATGAGGATATGGCATCCGAGCAGTTGGCAAGGACGACAAACAGAGGTCGAGGTTGGCGAGGATGAGGAAGCAAGATATGGAGAGGACTTGACAGGGGGGTTGGAGGTCCTGGTAGGTTAGGCCTTTGTCGTGTCGGCTCAAAACCCAAAAATCATGTTGGGCCTTAGGCCAGCACCATTATGGGTCACAATGCCAGCCCAGACGACGCATTAAGTTGGGCTGGCATGGGCTTGATGCTCTATGGGCCAAGCTTTTACAGACGGGGCTCCATGTCACACGCGCAACGGACCTAGCCTAGCCCATTTGGCTTATCTAGTCAGGGTAAGGTGTCACTACTCTAGAAAACGAAATAAAATATGCTCCAAGATAAAGTTCTTTTAATTTTCCCAAGTTGGCTAGAATTGGCTTTGTTACATCCATATGTTGCAAATTCAAACATGCAGCCCGACCTTGCAGAATTAATTATTCTTGGTGTGCAGCGTGCCAAATTAAGTACTCTATGTTGAGAGTTTTGTTTCATGGTTTCTAAGAGTGACATAACATCGGAAGGGGTTGAGCAAAAAAAAAAAGAAATGAGTTTGGATTGACAAATGAAACAAATACTCTCAATGCACGGTTCATTTCACAGTTTTGTAGGCAAAACCATATCATTTAATAATGACACACGTCAGCTCTTTGAAGGTCAACCACAAATGACATGCTAGTTAATTCGAACTCATTGTGGAAATTAAAAGGAAGGGCCTGAAAATGAAGTCAACTGTCGGTTGTGGTGATAGATGATGAATTGTATTGTAATCGCAATAAAAATGAAGGCGTTGATTCTCTGCTGTTGGATTGATATATTGACTATTGAGGTGGCACGACTTGACTAAAAATTGTGCCCTCCAATCACGTCTCCATGCACTCCAAGTCATAAGCATCTTTGGATATGGTTGTTTTCTGTTTTTTTTTTCATTTAAATTTTCCTGTTGTTGCCAGTCTTCTAGCTCTACAAGCGAACGGCAGATATTGTTATTAGCGCTAAAGAGTGAAATCAAATGGCATTAGATCGATTCCCCTGGAACTTATTAGGCTTAATTAGTCGAAATGGGCGTGGACAACTAGTTGCCGTGAGCTAGAGGGGATGTGGCTCTCCATGCTGCTGCTGCTGCCCTGCATGGCCGCCGCCACCGCCGCCATTCATGTGGCGCACGTCCTCCTCCTGCATCATCCAAGGAAAGAAGAAGCATCATGCCGCTCATCTCCACCGGTGCCCCTGGTCCCGTCGGGCTCCCGAAGTCCCGATCATCAACAATGCCTTCACCTTCTTCGTGCTGCTACGCCACAACCCTCACCGCGCGCTTGCCCGCCTCGCCAAGACCTACGGCCCTATTTTTTTATGAATATTTTCATATTTCAAAACAATTTAATAAAATCGATCATATATGGATAAAGAAACATAAAAATAATGGTGAAAAAAGGCCAATATAGGGATCATGGTATAAGTCATATTGTAAAATTTAAATTTCAAAAGCAACTTGTGCATGCAGAACACATCCCTTTTAAAAAGCAGAATGAGGTGAGAATCGGAGATATCTTTCTTACTTGATGCGAACCTAGAGCACCATGCGACCGACGAAGCACGGATCCTGCGAAGCCCAGACGTCCGACAAACCATAGATCTTGACCCCTTGGTTCCTCAATAAATATGGATCACAATGGCCAACAACCTGCGCAAGGTAGAAGAAGATGTGAGAAACTAAGAAAAACGAACAAGTCAAAAACATGGTCATAGGACTCTCTAGATCCATGGTTAGGGTTAGTGGTCAGATCTTAAATGTGAATCTAGAGTACCAGAGCGACCGGAGAGGTCGATGAACAACAAATCCTGTCTATGGGATGATGATGATGATGATATGATACCAGAACAATCAGTGGGGATGACAAACAGAGGCTTAGGTTTTTTTTTAAGCAGAGGTTGAGTTTGGGAAGGATGGCGAGGTGAGAGTCGGAGAGGATGATGGAGTCAGGGACAGATGGAGAGGACTAGGAGATCAAGAGCCATGTCGAGGGTGCGGGGAGGGCCCTGGAAGGCCAGGCCTTCATCGTGGTCAAGTGACATTCTAGAAAAGAAAAGAAAATATGTTGCAAGATAAAGTTCTTTTTTCAAGTTTCCCATAATGGGCTGGTTGTCCATATGTTTCAAATTCAAAGATGCAAGCCGACCTTGTAGAATTAATTATTATTGGTGTGCAGCTTATCAAATTAAGTACTCTATGTTGGGAGTTTTGTTTCATAGTTTTCAAGAGTGACACAAGAACCAAGAAAGAAATCAAGATGATAAAAAGAGTAAAGGAGAGAGAAGACATAGGATTGAATGATAATTTATTTTTAGGAAACTATGCATTGGGGAGTTTCTATGTGTAGTGTCTAGTTGACATGGATGCATAGATATTACAAGATGGTGTCTTGGGTTGGGGATATAGGCTATCCCCAACCCAATGACTAGGATGGTGTCCATAGCATTAAATAGGCTGCCACATAAGCAATTTGATGATGTGGCAACGTAATTAAGGAGGGGAGAGAAGGACATGGTGTCTTGCATGAGAAACCATGTCTACACAAGAACCAAGAAAGAAATGAAGATGATAGGGAGAGTAAAGGATCGGAGTGAGAAGACATATGATTGGATGATAATTTATTTTTAGGAAACTATGCATTGGGGAGGTAGTTTCTATGTGTAATGTCTAGTTGACATGGATGCATAGACACTACAAGATGGTGTCTTAGGTTGGAGATGGCTTACCCTCAGTGCGTCATTTGTTGTGATAGATGATGAATTGTACTTTAATGGCAATAAATAATGAAGGCGTTGATTTTGTACTGTTGGATTGGAGTATATGTTGAGGTGGCACGACTTGACGACTTAAATTTGTGCCCTCCAATCACGTCTCCATGCATTCAAAGTCATAGACATCTTTGGATATGGTTGTTTTCTGATTTTTTTTTCATTAAATGTTTTTTTCCCGTGGCCAGTCTTCTAGCCCTACAAGCGAACGACAGATTATATTAGCGCTGAAGTGTGAAATCAAATGGTATTAGATCGATTCCCCTTGTCGAAATGGTCGTGAACAACTTGCTGCTGCTGCTGCTGCTTCTGCCATGCATGGCCGCCGCCGCCATTCATGTGGCGCGCACCCTGCTCCTACGTCGTCCAAGGAAACAAGCATCAAGCCGCTCGTCTTCCCCGGTGCCTCCAGGTCCAATCGGGCTCCCCATCATCAACAACGCCTTCACCTTCTTCGTCCTCCTACGCCAAACCCGCACCGCGCGCTCGCCCGCCTCGCCGAGAGCTACGGCCCCATCTTCACCTTCAAGCCCGGCATGACCTGCACCTTCGTCGTGCTCTCCTCCCCATCCATGGCGCGCGAGGCCCTCTCCGAGAACGAGGCCGCGCTCGCGTCCCGGTTCGTCCCCGACAGCGTGCGAGCCCTGGCGTACGGCGCGGGGTCCATGGCGTTCCTCCCGAGCTCCGACCCGCTATGGAAGCACCACCGCGTCACCGCCGGCGTCTTCCTCACCTCCGGCAAGGGCCTCGCCGCGACCCGGCCCGTCCGTGACCGCCACGCCCCCCGCCTCGCCGTGCGACTCAGGGGATGCTCCGGCCGGCCGGTCATGGTCGGGGAGGCCGTGTTCGCCGCGGCGAACAATGCCATATCCAACATCCTCTTCTCCGAGGACGTGGTTGTCGAGGATGGCCTGCTCGGCGTGCAGGGGGTGCTGCGGCGGCGGCCGGCGTTCATGGACACCGTGGCGGCGCTCTTCGAGGAGTGGGCGAAGCCTAACGTGTCCGACGCCTTCCCCTTCCTCGCGCCGCTCGATCTCTTCGGCTCCCGCCGCCGCACGTCCAGGAACCTGGCGCGACTCTACGAGATGTTTCATGGGTTCGTAGAGCGTCGGCTAGCAAGTGGCGAAAGGCATGGTGACGTGTTGGATGCTGTCCTCGAACGCCATGCCAAGTCGCAGCTCACCCGCTCAGACATCGTCAAACTATTCACGGTATATATAACTATATATATATATATATAACTATATCTGCATATATGATAATAATTATCATTTGCATAGATAATAACTTAAGGTAAACAAAGCTTTGACAATGATTAACGGCAGGACATGTTTATCGGGGCGAGTGAGACGACCAACATCACCGTGGAATGGGCCATGGCGCACCTGCTCCGGCACCCGGCGAAGATGGAGAAGCTGCGGGCCGAGATCACAGCAAAGCTGGGTCCAAAGGACTTCGTCGAGGAGGCCGACATCGGCGACCTCCCCTACCTCGACGCCGTGGTGAAGGAGACGCTGCGGCTACACCCGGCGGTGCCGGTGGCGACGCGTGAGGTGGCAGCAGACGGCGTCTCGCTGGGAGGGTTTCCCATGGCGATCGGCACCTGCGTCCTCATCAACCTCTGGGCGATCGGGAGGGACCCGGCGGCATGGCCGGATCAGCCGGAGGTGTTCATGCCGGAGAGGTTCATGGGTGGCGGCGGCGCTGCAGCCGGGGCGTTGGGATTCCGGGGATCATCGGACTTCGCGTACCGGCCGTTCGGCGCGGGGCGGAGGATGTGCCCTGGGATGGACTTCGCGGCGAGGTTCGTGCCGCTGGTGCTGGCATCCATGCTGCACAGGATGGAGTGGCGGCTGCCGGAGACGGAGGGGGTGATAGGCACGGAGGGCGTGGAGCTCGGCGACCACTGCACGTTGGTGCTCAAGCTCGCCAAGCCCCTCGTCGCCGTGCCAGAGTACACGGCGTGACGATCATGATGTGCATATACGCATGTCCGGACCGAGTGTCATGGTTATATAGAAAGTTACATTTGGATGACCATGCTGGATGTTTCCTTTTCCTACCATACGAGAAGAAAATATAAACGTCTTTTTTTTCTTTTTCCTATATGAATGGCATAGGAATGTTATTAATAGCGAGGTTTTAGTGTTCAATTAGAGTCCCTTTGGACAGTTGGCTATGAATACACTCCCTCCATATCGAAATACTTGACGCGGTTGACTTTCTTTGTTGTATACGTTGTATACGATTAAAAAAAATGTTGCCGTGCGCCCAGCCCCTCGTCTTAGCGATACATTGAAATTCAAGCAGCTTTTCTAATGTAATCGAAAGGAGGGAAAAAAGTTAAAGAACCAAGGAAAGAACTAATAAGATCAATTCCATTGAAGTCCAATGGAGCCCCCTACGCAGATCTCTGGAGCAGGGCGGTCCATTCTTTTCCCCCTCCGAGGCTCCGAGGGCAGGGAGGCCTCTAATGAACGATACGGTGGTTTTTTCCTCCTGCGTGTGTATGGATCGACCTCTCCGGTGTCACCGCGTCGTCGGTGTGCTGCTCCTAGCCCGCTCGTCGTCCCCGCTCTATGTGCGATGCTCGTCCTCCTCTCCCCCGGTGCCACAAAATAGGGGCTATTACTGGAGGGTAAGAGGGATACTTTTGCAGGTGGCTCAGGCTCATCAACCACAAGGATGAGTGTTTGAGAAAAAAAAAAGAGTTGGTAAGAGGGATATTAAATTTTGCAGGCTGGCTCATCCCATCAACCACGGGGCTCAAACATAGGCACCATCCGCGCTGCTGCAAAGACAACTCAGTGCAGACGAAGAGGTATTTTTTCCGGCCCCGGGGCGTGTGCTAGATCCCGCCCAGCCCCTCGTCATCCCTGGCCCATTGGCGTGATCCGCATACGCATACGGCAGGGGCGTAAGAGAGACTGGGCCCTCCTCGCAAGATGGGCCGCACAGCAAACATTCCACCGTCTTGCCCAACTCTTTGCCCTCCGAAGCTGGAGTCACAGGCGCGCACCACCACGCCCGGCGAGTTAGTCGGACAGGGGGCGCTGTTTGTGCCGGTCTGCCAACGGTTTAGGTGGCGATTTGGGACTAACAAAACAGGGTTAAGAAGACCCACGCACTAGCATTTCAGAACCCCACGGGCCACAACCTTTTTTAGAGGTCCACAACCATCAATTATGAGGTGGGCTCCGTTCAGGCCTACATGGGCCCTGTCGGCCCATGTTGAGGTCTATAGACATGTGATTTTTACTGATTTCTATTTTTTTAAAAAAAAATCGGTTTCAATTTGACAGATTTGACATTTTTCCTTCTCGTTCAGTTTTCTTCAGGTTAAGGTGCTTCACTAAGAATAGACCGCTGCACGATTGTACTGAACCCCGTGAGGGGACCTTCGCCCTCGGGTAGGGAGGAAACAGAAAAGCGTTTCTCCACGAAAAGGGCTGAGACGTTTCTAGTGAACATCGCAAAGTGCCCCCGTAAAGAAGAGCTACACGTGCTAATAGCTGCTTAGCTTGCCAGTCCGATCACAAGCATTTACGTTGTACAGACTGTAGAGATACTAGCAAACCCCACGTTGAAATATGACGACAAAAACAAAACTGCAACATGACCCAATGCTGATGAAATTACATCACAGAATTACCATGGTAGCGCATCAGAAGCTAATACATCGACTAATAGTAATGAATCTGCTCATTTCAGGACTAATACCCAATGCTGTTACATTTGTGGAGGTGCGTCTCGCTGGAAGCTATTGGGTTTTTTGGAAACATGCAGAAGTTGAAGATAGGCAATCTCATGTCAGGTACATAGCAAAATTGTTGAACTTAAGCACAAGTAAAATCTAACAACATCTAAAACTCATAACCCAGCCTTCTAATCCTCGTGCAGGGCCTTCATCAGGTATAGCCTGTGGAAATTCTGACCAGCAACCCTGCCATTGTGACAGCAAGTTACAATAAATGAGTGCACTATGAAGCATCACGATTTTTACAATCTGTTTCAGGATAACATAAGCAAGGGAAAAAGAATACGTCACAAAATCCTAGTGGAGTTTGCAAGTCGTCAATTCATTGAATCAACATAGTTTAAAAATTTATAACCATGCATACAAAATAAGCTATAGTAGTAGAATGAAACTTAAGCCCAGTGGTGTGGATTTTGGCTTTTCAGTCAACCAACACTCCAATCCCTTCATATTACCAAACCAAGCATAGTACATTTCAGCTTAGCACATCAACTACTTAAGGAATGAGCAAAAATTTTGTGGAGGCATGGATCAAACAGATTGCAGATTGTGGTGTAAGTTGGATAAGAAATGCACGTGGCACTACAAAGATCTAGTTTTTACAAAAAATATTTGAAGATTTAAATGTTGAACGTATTTTCTACAATAGTCAAACTCGTGGCACTAACACCCAAAACGACTATAATTCTGGGACGGAGGGAGTACACCTAGTATGACTAATTCAGTAAAATAAAAACAGTTAAGTGCTTATAAACTTGCTAAAATAGACAGGCATAATAAATGTAATAAAATCTATACCCGTTGATATGGTTGCAGTAACTGGAGATTTGATTCGTGACAAGATATCCCTCCAATCGTGATGGCTCAGGAATGGGCTTGAAGATAGGATTGGATGGATCCTCTTCTGGCAATGGCTCCTCACCAGCAGCTTTTCTCGCCATGTTTTCTTGCCTGTACAAGCACAAAATACAAAGTCAGTGTGAATGAACGATAGGCATAATCAATGTACATACTGACTACAAAGTAGGCCTTTTTTTACCTTCTTTTTTGAAGCCAAGCCTGTTGCTGTGACTGCTGTCTTGAGACATTGCGGTAATAATATTGGAACTGAATTTCAAGAAAGGCACTCAGTCAAAAAAAAAACGATTATGAGGCCTTAGATAAATTGTGGAGTTCTTTTTTTTCAAAAATGAAATAACACCTTGTTCTGCTCTGATGAAAGATCATCCATACACCCAATTAGAAATTCCAAGTTCCTTTCCATAAAGGGAGCAGTTGACAATTTAAGTCTGTCATAGTCACACTGAAATATAAAAAACAGTATTGTAACTCAAATAAGTTTAATGAGAATAAGAAGGAAAATGCATACAAGAGTTTTTGCAAAAACAAATATTAACCTGAGCAACAGGTGACTCAGGTTCCAGCTCCTTCATGAAGGCACTTACAAGCGCTGAGTTGGAAACTTTAATCTGTGACACAAATAAGACAAAGCATGTAAGGAGACCAAAGTCCACCATATTATGAAAATAGACAACAAGGGTGCATACCGGTATCTCCTCAAAAATATCAACCCATGACAATTTCTTCTCTCTTAATCTGCAAAAGTGAAAGGACATTAGTATAAAATAACCCTTGCATTTACACTAGCATAACGATGAGCTCGATAAAAGAGTTCATACTTCTCCCCAGTTAAACCATTGTTACGGTAAAGATCCATAAATGAGTCTGTAAGTTTCAGAGCTTTCAGAGCTAGCACTCCTTGACTTGACATAGATGGGTCATAGATAATGCACACACATCTCCTGATACTTTCCTGCAATAAGAAAATGTAGTGTTCAGAATAAAAAAACAGGAGAAAAAATACACAGCCATGATTATGTTAGGACAACATCCGGCAATCAGAGAAAAATCAACATAAAAGTTCAACCAGAGTTAAACTGAACTTGACAAGATGTACGAAACATTACTATGCTGTCATGAGAGATGTGTCAGATACTACCATGAGCAATAAAGCTAGGATTGTTCAAAAAATTAATGTTAACAGTGGTTAGAAGTGGCAACATGTAGGATCGTACATCTTTAATCAACTAGTCAGAAGCCATTAAGTTACATAATAAAGAATGAAAGAAATAGGTGAACAATCAAAATCTTCAATCTGGGAAATATCAGTGAAGAGGCTGGAATAACCAACACGGCTTAATTATTTGCCCCGTACCTGGTAGTTCATAAATGTTTCAATCAGTTCCACAGTTTGATAAGATCCAAGCAAGCAAGATTGATACCTGTAAGCACAGACCAAGAAATGCATATGATTGGCAATAGAAGCCACCACAATTATAATATGAAACAAACTGCAAAGCCCCTAAAATGCTGCATCAGTAACAATGTCACACTTGTATAGCAAGGGGTTGATATCATGCAGTAGTTAGAAGTTCCAACATATAATCAATATACAAACGCCAATTTTGGTACAAGGTTCCAACAATTTCTGTTAAGAGAACTTTGATTTAGGTCAGATCAATCCATGAAATGAACAGCAATGAAGTAACAATTCCAATATTGTTACGGCACAGGACAGGACAATATCCTACACAGAAATGTATCTTAAATTTAACATCATTATTACTTCAAACATGCCCAACGTGTTCCATTGCATAATAAAAACACAGCATACAAAACAAAGAGTGAATAAAAGGAACTATGAACAATTCTTATGGCCAAGAAAGCTAAAATTTTCATCAACCAACAAACAGTGACGAACATGTTGGAGTCATATACTCAAAAGCTGCTTAGTTGTGCAAGGTGGCAATCATTTGCCTATGAATGTGCATGTCACAAAACTTGTTACACCACTAACTATTTCTGAATTAACTGAATGATATGGTATTGTAAAATATTAGTTGAAAATGAAATAGCTTAGCTTACCATCCAATAGTATTATTGTCAACATTAACTTCCCTCAAGCACTTCATCATATCAAGCTGGTAATTTGCACCATCAGCATCCGCTTCATCATCCTCTTCTCTGACCTGCAATAAAAATATAAAGTCATTAGCCTATGAAAATAAATCACAACAACCTGGAAGAACGTCGTAACAAAAGAAGAATACACATGTAACAGCTAAGGATGTTAAAAACTCACAGGGAAGGGGAAACAGTTGGTCACTTCCAGAACACTACCAACATCCAAGCCAAGCAGTTGACCTGTGACCAGAGCAGGCGCAAACTCCTCACAGTGCTTAATGATCTTCAGTACAGCCTGTGCAAAAGAGCAAAAGACAATGACTAAGTAAAAAATATCCTATGTTTGTGAAATTAAGATTAGAAAGAAAAAAAAATCAAGGGACAATTTTCTAATACAGAGACAGCATAATCTATTTAGGGTACCCTAACTGATATAACTCGCATCAGCCAGGCGAAAGATTGATCAAGTGCCAACTGCATATCTTCAATATACTTTTGTTTAACTGGATCAGTATTATGGGTTCATCAGTCCCAATAACCTTGCAAATATCCTTGGGAACAACAATTCTAGGCACCCAGATAACAAAGTTCATCAGATCAGTGTAATCTATCACAATATACAGATCCAATATATAGCTGTGCTAGTAATATAAAGAATTCACTTTAGTAGTGGCTAAGCAAACAGATTTTCAGAAATACAATGCACTGCTGATTCAACCACGGCAATCAAAGATGCGTAAATTCTTGAGGTAGGCTCAACTGTACATCAATCGTGCTAAATAATACTGACAATAAAGTGAAGTATGAGAGTATGCGAAACAGATGGCATTACCATTGTGGATTAATCAACAAGAAAATCATACGAGAATGTCACTTGTTTTCCAACTATGAGAGCATATTATTAGTACGGCTAAAACTTAGTCTGCATATAGTCCTAAATATGCAGACCATGTTCAGAATAATAATTTACCCCCAAACAAAAGGGATGCTCCTCCCTAATTTCCATTCCACAACAGCGACTCCACTACACGAACAGATCCATCCCCCGAGCTTGCCCTAACTACCAAATCGAATGAGCAAACAACAAACCGGAGAGGGGTTCGGGAGCAAATCTCACCAAGCCTTCCATCTGGACGACGCGCAGCGGGGTCGGCGCCTCCTCGGTGACCTTCGCCACCGCCTGCAGGAACGACCTCGCTCCTCCGGGCGCCGCTGCTGCAAGACCAGCCAACGAAACCCCAGGGTTATAGCGCGAGGTGGGACGCGAACCGGACGAGCCGCGGAGATTGGAGCAAAGGGTAGGGTTCGGGTCCTCGGGAGGCACTTACGATTCGCCATGGCTGCTCGTTGATCGGTGGTCGACGGCGGCGGCGCGCAGGCGGAAGGATGCCGAGGCGCTTGGGATGGGAAGACGGCGCGAGCTGGATGGAGAGGGAAGGAGAGCGGCGGCCGGGGACAGTCTAGGGTTTCTTTGGCTGCGAGGGAGCAGAGCCGTGCGAGACTAGTTGATGTGCGGCGGGGATCGCTGTCAAAACAGTCTCCGTCCCAATACAGCATTTCAAATAACACGTTTGATTATCTTCGTCTTATTAAAAAAATTTAGTCAAATATAATTTATTTTTATACTCACTTTACCCGGTAAAGAATGCAATTATGAGACGTGCCGGTAAAAGTATCTCATGCTTTGACCAACTTTATAGTAAATAGTATAAGAATTTATGTTTCTAAATAATTTGTTATGAAAATAGTATATTTTATAACTAATCTAATTATACTTATTTTATACTATGAATATTTGTATTTTTCTATATAAATTTGGTGAAAGTTCAAACCATTTAACTCTTTGAGAAACGAGAATTGCATTCTTTTTTGGACGGATGGAGTATAATTTAGTTTTTTATTAATAACAATATCTTTGTTTTAATATATAAATAAAATTTTGAATAAAACGAATGGTTGAAAATAATTTTGAAGAATTAAAAAATGATATTTTTTATGAGACAGAGGGAGGAGATAGAAACAATGATTAGTTGTCGAAGAAGGTTAATCCTGGTAGACACAAATCTAGAGCATCAGAGGATCAAATATGGTGGAAGAAGTCTGGAAACTTAATGTCCTGCCAAAAACTCGTATCTTTTGGTGGCGGGTGCTTCAGGACTATTTGCCATCGAAGAGGGAGCTTATGAGAAGACATATGGCACAAGAAGATCATTGTGAAGCTTGTGGAGCACAAGGTGAAACGTTGCACCATATGTGTTTTCAAGTGCACACATGCTACTCAATTCTGGAAGGCGGTTAGGGAGGCCATAGGTTGCAAAGTGCCCCTGTTACACCCAGGGTTCGCAATCCTGTTCAAAACCGGCCGGTTCCCACGGGAATCGGTCAAACCGCCCCGGACCGGTAGCGGTTTGGGTGGTTCCAAACCAGTTAAATTTAAAATATTCAAATTTAAATTTAAAATATTCAAATTTAAATTTAAAATGGAAAAATATAAAAAAAATCCTAAAAATACTTCAAGGTATATGTAATTTATTGGTGTCTAAAATTTTCAAATATTTGCTCATTTGATATTTTTTGTAGGCATTAGAAGTTCAACAAAAAAAAGGAAAAGAAAAAATAGGCTCATTGAACTTCTAATGCACACAAAAAATACTAAATACACTAATATTTGAAAATTTTGACACCATTAAATTCTACGCACCTTGAAATATTTTTAGGAATTTTCCTTTTATTTTTTTAAATTTTTAGTTAAATTTGAAAACATGACAAATTATGTATTTAGCCGGCTTACCGTCCAAAAACCGCTCGGCTTACCGGTCAAACCGGGCGGCTTACAGGTTCAAACCGATTGAACTAGAATTTCATATACATTTGAATTTAAAATTTAAATTTGTCCGGTTTTAACCGGTTCCCACGGGAACCGGACCGGTTAGCCGCTACCGCCGGCTGGCGGTTCGGCCCTCCGGTTCGGTTTTGTGAACCCTGGTTACACCCAGCTTCATGGGCAAGAGACCTCCTCATGGGCGAGTACTGCTCTACTGAGGAAGCGGCCTTGATCATTTGTGGCGCCTGGTCACTATGGACTGGCCGAAATGCAAGAAGACACGGGCGTACGAGCTGGAGTCAAGTAACAGCAGCAAGGCATGTTGCCTCAATGGTCGAGGACCTGATCGTTTTAAACCACAATGTCAAGGTACAACCTACACGACGAAACAAGAATTGGAAGAAACCAGAACCAGGCTGGGTGAAGGTAAACACAAATGCTTCTTTTATTTTGGCAACACAATCTGGCTCAGGCGTTGTTGTTATCTGGGACGAGTATGGCGGATTGTTGTGGGCGGCGTCGCACTGGTATGCAAGGGTCCCGGATGTTCTCACTGCAAAAGCGATGGCGGCAAGAGATAGAGTGTGTTTGGCTCGATCCAGTGGCTTTCAAAGGATCGTGCTGGAGCTCGATAACAAGGAATTGGTGGCCCTCTTGAGTTCGACGTCGGCAGAAAGAAGCTCCATTGCAGGTTTATGGCATGAGATTAGAGATTTCTTGTTTTGATATTTCCTTTGTAGACCGGGAGAGCAACGAGGCAGCTCATGAATGTGCTAAGTTGTCTTCGTTGGTCAGCCCGGAGCGTGTCTGGTCCGGGAACTTCTATTAGCTGTTGCTAGGGAAAGTCGAGTCCGATTGTAATCCTGCTATGGAGTGATGGAATTGATCTAAAAAAATCTTTCTGGCAAAACAGCAACATGCATATGTTTCTTAACCTATCGAATTACCATCTGCAGAATTCTCTACTCCTAAAAAGCACGAAAGAGAGACAAATTTCGGTGTCACACCTACGCCGTCGGTGTTTCGTGGTACGTCGTCCGACACCCCGCCCCCTCCCTTCGTTGCCCGCTAATCACGCATCCCCGTCATCTCCTCTCAGATTCACCTCCCCACCGTGTCGTCCAGTCCCTCGTCGCCCAGTCACCCGCCGCCCCTCCGCGCCATTCTCTCCCTCGCGCGCCACCTTCCCCTACCACTCCCTCCGCCTATTCTCGCTCGCTATCCCCCCTGCCATGCACTGGTGTGCGTCGCCGTGCAGCAGCGGTTGAGGAGAAGTAGCCTCCCAAGATCTCCTGCATGCGCTAAACATGGGGTGGAGATGGGAGCCTCAGATTCGCAAGGAGCAATGTTCATCTTTAGCGGCGGCGATGCCGCGAACGACTCTCTTGGGTGCTGACCTTCGTGTCCTCTTATTGGTGCGCTGCAGGATCCTTCATCGGAGCCATCAGTGTCTACAGTAGTACAGTGGCGAGCGGATGAACACAAGAGGGCTTCGTGATGTTGAAGTTCCCAAGCCCACAGGCCACAGCCGCTCTGCATGCAGTCTCAACCTGAGTATCAGCACCCTTCCATCGTTTGTCTTGCTTTTCTAATTTGGCCACAACAAGTTCGGAGATTATGACACCTTGAAAGAATCAAGATGTCTAAGAGGGGGAAGTAAATTAGGTTTCTACAAAATTTTAAGCAATAAAACAATCCTATGCAATAAGCCAATTCACCCCATGTGCCTACAAGTGTGGTTTGTGTCTAGCTAGTGTTGAAAAGAGTTTAGCAACATAGTTCCAATCCTACTTGCTCAAAGTAAAGAGAAGAGTAGAAAGCCGATTTTTCCCGAGGTATCGAGGAGTCGGTAACTCCCCCTAGTCCTCGTTGGAGCACTCGCGCAAGGGTATAGCTCCCCCTTGATCCGCGCAAGGATCAAGTGCTCTCGTAGGGGATATCCATTTCCCACTCTGGGACGGCGGATTCCCAAACCGTGTACACCTTCTTGGGGCTTCACACAATCTCCACGTGAGCTCCCAAGATCAACACCACCAAGCCGTCTAGGTGATGCCGAATCACCAAGAGTAACAAGCCAAAGATCTTCGCTTGACCTACACTAGACCAAGAGCTAGATAGATGCACACTTGCTACTCTCAAGCACTAAAGAGAGTCCTTAATCTTCACAAAACCAAGAACACCAATCAAACCAAGTGTCTCTCTTGCCCTCTAGCACTTCCCAACAGCAGCTGGATGAACAGTGATTTTCGTGTGGCAAGAGAGTCTCCAAGTAGGAGAGGAGTGGTTATAAATAGCCCACTCAAAAGCACTAGCCCCTAGTGCTGACGCAGAGGGACCGACTGATTCGGTGCCCTCCAAATATGGCCACCGAACCAGTCGGTGCCTCCTTGGATTTGAACTTCCAACGGCTAACCAGTGACCACCAACTGATTCGGTGGCGAACACCTGCGCAGCACCGAATCAGTCGGTGCGCACCAGTACCGAACTGGTATTTCCAGCCACAATGACCGACTGATTCGATGCTGCCCACCGAATCAGTCGGTCCCCCTTGGGACCTGGACTTGAGCTAGATCTTGAGGGCCACCGACTCATTCGGTGGGTCTTCATGGGGATCACCGAATCAATCGGTCCCCCTCCATTTTCACTCAGTACTGAACACCCATTTCTAGCCATAATGACCGACTGATTCGGTGCTGCCCACCGAACCAGTCAGTCCCCTCTGGGACTTAGGCTATCAAATGGCCAAGGGCACCGACTGATTCGGTGGACCATGCTGACAGGGACCGAACGAGTCGGTGCCCCTGTTTACTTCACAAAGCAAACAGGGCATCGACTGATTCGGTCACTGCCCCAGTGAACACCGAATTAGTCGGTCCCTACTGAGCAAAACAGAATTCAATCTTCGTAAGGCTGTAACTCGTCCAATTCAAATTTCTTTGAGTTACCAACCTTCTCAAGGGCTTCGACATAGCTACCTACCACTAGATTTCACAAGTGTGCACCACACCTAAACTCTAGTTCCATCTAGGTCAAGCTACCAATCCTCAACCCCCCTTTATAGCACGGCCAAAGGAAAACACAAAGACCTAAACTGCTCTAAGTGCCTCTCATCGTCCAAACGACACTTAGAACTAGCTTATCCTTAATCTTCGAGCATATCCTTTGCACCAATACAATCATTCGCGAATGATGGGGGCCAAGAATACCATGAAAGCCCATCATTACACTAACTTAACTTTGTTTTTACAAAACACTTGTTAGTCGCAATGATTATCGCAATGATTATGTTGCCATTAATCGCTAAAACCGAATTAGGGGCCTAGATGCTCTTTCACACCTATTGTCAAATCTCAGGGCTATACTCTTCCTGCAGTATAATGAAAATCATGATAATTGGTGTGCCTTATCAGTGGCTTGTTAAGTAAAACAATGCTTTGCTTTGATTTTTTCTTACTATACTTCACTGGTTTCCTGTATGTTCATGGTTGTATCACGAACTTTCAGCCTAGCATGGTGTTTTCTTTCGAATTGACAATGATCTGCATGAATAAAAAGATATACATTCCTTCTTTTTATTTTTAAGTAGATGTATTATAAATAATTTAAAAATTGTTGGTTGCCTTACAATTTAGAATTTTCAAGGGAATGCCTAAATGATTTTGAAGCGGACATATTATGTCACTGTGAACTTTTGGTTGGAGCCAAAATAATCTGGACTGCTTGTTTACTGTGGTAAATTCTAATTTTTATTTCTATTATAATTTGGCTGCATGTGTATGTGTGTAGGGGTCCTTGAAGTCATGGGCCATTAAGGATGGAAAACTAAGAGGCAAATCAGGTATGCAGGTTGGTGATGGCAGGGAGGTAAGAGAAGAAAGGAGAAACGAATTTTTAATATATTTTTTTTTACATTTTTAATATGTTCTTGTCAACATATAACAATAGTAAGGGGTCGGATAGATTTGTGCATGAATGTCATGGCTAATTACAAATTTTAATATTTGTTTGGATATTTTTAGTATTGCATTTTTCAGGAAGATAAATTTGATATGTTGGTTTGATTTTCAGTGTAGGGGTGACGATGGAGACGTAACTACGAAAGGTTTATGTCTTCGTTGCTATGTGTAAATACAATAGAGATGTTGAATTGTGCTTTCAGAATGTCTCCTGGAGAAGCATGGAAACCTTGCTTTTGAAGATCGCTGGTCTATTACTACTATTACAAAGTGGCTAATTCTGTGCCCAGCTACAAAGAAGTGCTTAGCATGGAGGCTGATGAATTCTTTGAAGAAGACGATGGATTTTTATCCCAGCTGGAGCAAGCGGGGTTGTGGCAAACTATTGACATAGAATGAACAACCAACTTGAAATGGGACGAGTTAGTAAAGAAGAGTACTGGGTGGTCAAGAATATAAAAGAGCACGGCGTGTCTATAATTGTAGCATCTTTGGTTTCATTGGTCTTTATTTTCTGTTCCTTGGGTGTTTCAGCTAAGAGTGGAGTTAACGAGGGGAGTTCAAACTGTGGCATACCCGTTCGGAATGCTGTAAAACGTTATCGAGTCGTTTGGCAATGCTTAAGAAATGGGGTCCTCCCCTACTCTGAAACACAAAAGATTGCTCACCAGAAGCAACGCATGGGCAAGAAGCTAGTCTTTTCCAAGGGTTGAACCTCTGCCACCCTGGAGGTTTGTTTCAAGGAAGTAGATGATGCTGCACGAAACGAATACATCGAGAGGTTCAGAATAAGAATAAAGAAAACATAAGAGGGACCCAAACATGCTGGCTCCAGCACCAGAGTTTGGCAAGCAAGTACCAGAAATCAAACCAAAAATTTCGGAAACAGCGGACCGACGGCACTTAGGTGCGTTTAGATACCAAACTTTTCTCCCAAAAAAACACTATTCATCCAACTTTTCTCTATTCGTTCCATCTCACCCACTCACAGAACACTATTTATCTACTGTGTTTTTTTGGGTCTACAGTGTTTTTTCGGGGAATCTTTCCCCATCTAAACACCTGACACGAGAGCACCAACGCTACACAGGCACACAGGCAAATCATCTCCGAAGAGCCCGCCTCGTTGCTCAGACAGCATCCACTCCATGCCCCGCCACCCTCCATACATTCAGAGCTCTCCTTTGCCCAGCCCCTGCACCTCACGTAGAACGTAGAAGACGAACTGATAACCCGAGAAGCAAGCCGGAGGACGGTGCAGTTTCATATATTGAATATATGCAAATTCATACAGATCCACAATCATGATCAACAACTGCCACCGTGAAGCATCACATTGTCTGGCTTCAAGAAGCTGAAATTCCAGGTCGACGCTAGCTAAACAAAACGCTTCTAAAATAGATAAAGCAGGCAATCGTGTTAGCACTGATACGAAGAAAACTTTAATAAGAGGCTTAAATTCCAGTTCACATAAATGACAAGAAGAAGAATGATATACAAAGAACATATATGCCTCCACGTTGTTCATTTTGTTCATATCTATAAAAATCAACTTGGGCGCTGTCTATAACACAGTGGACGATGGTGAACTAAATTTGGGTGCAGTGTCTACAACACAGTGGATGAACGACCCTAATCAAATGCAGGGGTGTCATATGGTTGAGCCCACGGTTATGGAGCTTGTTGGAATTTGTGAACGAGTTGCGTTTTGTCTTCTTAGTGAGATGTTACTATGGTGTGCTCGGACTCTTTCATATTTGTCTTTTTGTAATGCTAAACAACTTCATGCATTGGCCCATGCATGAGCTAGAATATTGTTCCTATTCTAAATGAATAATGTCATGTTGACCTTTAGGGTTAAGGCAGTTCATCATTTTTGGTTACTTTGTGTTTTAGTATTCCTAAAGCTCAATTCAACTATTCATTGCCTATTTTTCTTTATAATATTAGCCACGTTATAATGTACCCCATATACCAGTGAGTACGGTGTGGTCATGTGGAAGATGTCTCTATCCTTGTGCTTGTAAGACACGACACATCATAAAAATAAGATAATTTGACTCCACTTGAGTTGAAAAAGGAACTAGTCATCAGTGCAAATAAGAACCAAAATAAAGAGCAGGTAGCACAGTACTAAGGTACGCACCTCTTTGATGTGGTCAATCTTTGTCTTGTTCTCATTCAGCTCACACCATTCGCGTAACTTAGGACAATCATAAGCGTAAAGGCTCTCTAGACTGGTGAGTTTTTTTATGCCTTCGGGAAACGACGTGATGTTCCAGCAACTATACAAATTCAGTGTCCTCAGAGATACACAGTCACCCAACTGTTCTGGCAGTGTTTTAAGGTTGTAACAATCAACCCAAGATAGTGATTCTAGGGATGTAAGGACTCCCAGCCACTGTGACAATTCTTCACTGTCCAAACAATGTTTTAAACATAGTGACTGCAGAGAGGCGAGGGATCGAGTGACCTCTGGTGTGCTGCTTAGATATGAGCAGCCCAACGTTAATCCAGTGAGGCCGGGAAGGTGGTGAAGCAGCTTCCACTGATGCATAGGCTCTCTGCATGAGTCGACACGTAGGGTATGTACTAGTGGAACAGAGCTGGAACAAACAGTGTGGGAGGCACCCTCCTCCCATTGTGTTAGTACACCATCACTATCTTTTATCACCCAAGTTTTCTTCACTTTTGGTGGGCATGGCTTAAGCCGTAACTTCGGGCATCGTATTGTTTTCAGCTCCTTGAGGTTGGGGAACATAAACTCCTCCGCGATACCCTCACCATTGGAGTACGTCGTGTTCCACTCTTCCAAGTTTTCCATATTGGATATGGTTAGCTCTTCCAACTGAGGGAACACTTTCCTCAATGTGTCACCACAAAAGCTTCTGTCAATTTTCGTAACGTTGGGCATATCTTCCAGATTAAGGTATTTTAGGTTTGCCAACTCACCAAGTGGTGGTAACATGGACAAGCCCTTCAATTGTACTCTCACAAGATTGGGAAGGTACAAAGCAATTCTCCTTAGCCATGTTGGAAACCTCACGTTGTTATAACCATGTAACTCAAACCGTTTCAAACTGCTTGGTGGCGCTAGCTCTCTCAGCAGTTCCATGTCCTCCACAAATCCGTTCGTTCCTCTAGTCCAACTAAGTGTCAAGGCTTCCAGACTTTGTTTTGCGTCCAGTTTAATCATCCTTGCTTCTTCTGTCGACTTCACATTTTCAAGACAATGTATCTCCAGCTCAATAGGATTATAGGCATCCTTAAGCAGAATGAGGTTGCTGCTCTGCTCCCCTTCCACGTCATGTACCGCAAATTTTGGCAAACGGGTCAGACTTTTGTTGTTTGGGATGGTCTCGCAAATGCACCCAATCAGATATTTCAGGCTGCTGCCCTCACCACCCAGGTCTTTTGGCAGCTCCTTCAGGGAATTGCATCCAGTGAGGTCCAGTGTATGTAGCCTGCGAAGGCTACAAAAACTATCAGGTAGAGTATCAAAAACTCCACCGGATAAATCTAGATGCTCCAGATTTGAAAGGGTACTGATCTTGTCAAGGACACAACCTATAAGGACCTCTGGTCTTCCACAATAGTTGAACCAAAACATGGGAATCAGGGAACCCGATAAATTTAAGTACCGGAGTTTAGTGAGTTCGCCAATAACCTCATGCAGCCCTTTTGAACCACAAAACAAACGATCACAGCGCGATAAATTCAAATGTTGCAGTTTGGTTAGGCCACACAAGGCTTCTGGTATACCATAAAGCACATGGCAATCTGAGAAATCAAGATGGACCAAACTTGCTAACTTCCCAAATGACTTTGGCAGCTTTTTTATTTTATGGTGGCCTGATAAATCGAGATACATCAGAGCTTCCATATTTCCAAATGACTTTGGTAGTGTTGAGATATCAGAAGATCCACGAAGGCTGAGATATATTAATTTTGAGAGCTTGGTGATACTGCTAGGGATCACTGGATCTTCGATATCTGGAGCACTGAGATACCTCAACAGTTTCAGTTGACCAATAGAAGATGGCAACTTCTTTAAGGAACTTGCTCCTAAATCCAAGACTCTGAGGTACCTAGCAGTCGAAAATCCGATAGAACAATGTTCAGTTGAGCCACTTCCCAGAAGATAAAGAGCTCTAATCTTGTTAGGAGAAGTGACATATGAATTCAGTGGCTTGCTGCAGTCTGCAAGGAAGGCATAGCGGAAGCTGCTACCCCCACGCTTGCTGAACTCCTCGCTGGCATCAAGAAGCTCATCCCCCATCACCGATCTAACGAGGTCGTACACGAGGTCATGCATAGTAAAGAATGTAATATCTTTCCTACCCTTTTCTTCCCCGAATGTAACATATTTCCTATAAGTCTGCAACACAAAGGAACATGCTGTGTGAGTTTTCCAATCGACCAATAATATACTAATATATTACATGTACGCATAGTATCACTATCTATATTATGTTAAGAGCACGAGTTTGAGTGAGGAAAGTTTGTGCGCGCACAAACAGAATTCAACCATCTATCCACTCTACCGACCCCTCTCTCTATCCACTCCACTTATGCACAAAAGAAATAATTTTAAGTTTCAATCTTTCAGTTTTTTTAAATATCCACATTGAGTCACAAAACATGACAATTTGAACAAGCCTTCAGTAGTGGAACTCCAGAAACTTTAACTCTACTACCATAGTTTTCTGAAACATATGCCAATCAGCATAGAACAAGAGTGCAACAATGCTGTAAGTAGTGCACTTTATTAGTTGTGCTACCACAGATTCAATGCTTAAATCATAGGAAATCTTTGCAAAGAAGTATGCAGCAAGTAACAAACTAACCCAAGAGTGCTGAAAGAAGGACATATCCAATAGTTGGTTAATGTAGGCCTCGCCATGCTGCTGAATGGAGGTTCCATCAGACGGCATAATAAAACCTAGAGCAGCCCACTGGTAAATCAGTTCATCTTTAGCCATCTTGTGGCCCTTTGGGAAGATTGCGCAATAGGCGAAACATAATCTTAGGTATGATGGCATACTGCTGTAGCTTAATTTCAGGGATGCAAGCACTCTATCATCTGACGAAGACCCTGACGTAGATACATTCCAGATGCCACTTTCTTTTACTGAAACCCATTCATGCAAATCACTCTTGGATCTCAATATGTACCCAATAGCCCGAGCTGCTAGTGCCACACCTCCACACTTTTCTGCAATCTCCTTCCCTATAACCTCGAATCTTTCTTTATCAAATCTGTTCTCAAAGCTAGCTCTCTGCTTAATTATATCCCAGCACACATCCACAGACAAGGCCTGAATATGTGCGCTACACTTGTTTTAACTTTCTTAGCAATGCCAACACCACGTGTAGTCACAATCACGTGCACTTTATGTCCATTATTCCCTATTATTTTTAGAGACTTCTTCAGGTCATCCAATTTGAAGTCATCTTCCTCCCACAGATCATCTAAAACAATCAGAAAGCTCTTTGGAGCAGATGGGCCAGCATCTTGCCAATGGGTGTCATTGAAAAGCATTTGTGCCAACGTTGTCTTGCCAATGCCTCCAATGCCATATATTGGAAGGACAATGAACTCCGATGAGCTACTGAAAAGAGCCACTAGTTTCTGTTTCTCTTTATCCCTCCCTAGGATTTCTGCTTGTATCACCTCCGGCGATGTTGCACGGTCATTGATAACTTGCTGGACATTGTTACTGTTGCTTGTTGCAAGACTGTATTTGTCACGTTCCTTTGAGATAATATCCAGTTTCTCCCTGACCACCTTCATCTTAGCAGCCATGCGAACCTCGGAAGGAAGTGTGAGACATGGGTTCAGAACTTTGAACTGCAAAAGATAATAAATAGACAAATAAGTTTTGTAGTACATTCAGAAACCACCAAACATCCAACTACACTTATATGGTCAGCTTTTTTTTTGGATAAAAGGATTTTATTACAATTAGAAACGAAACACTTAACTACACCTTTTCTATTAATTTCTTCCAAAAATCAATGCCCCAGATTATTTTCTTAGCTTACCTCTCTATAGACGTATATAAGAGACTAGGATAGACTTGTGATGATGCAGAATATGCTACTATCAAACAGCTCAAAACAATCTCAACCTAGAAAATGATTTCTATACCGATCGAAAAAGAAAACTCGCAATTACTAATAACACTGAAAGAGACAGATGTTCTGAGTTTTCAATAGCATAGACTGTAATAGAGCCGCAGATGGCTTAGATGGGGTGTCAATGTATTCAGGGTGCAGAGCAGGTGCTAAGAGCTTACCTTTCGTAAAGCAGATTTGCTCGTAGTCTTGACTTCGAACTCATCAAACATGTCGGCGATGTCGTACGAGGTGTCGTGAGGCGCTCAAGCCACAGCTGCACCGACGTCTCCGCCAGCGACTTCCTCTCCGCGTCCTCCAGCACCGCCTGGATAGATTCCGCCGTCACCTTCATGCCCTCCAGATCCTCGCCGAATCGCCACTGAAGCATCAACCGATCACCGGTGGCTTCGGCCACCTTCCCCGCCACCAACTTGAGGACGCCGCCGGCGAGCATGCCCCCGACTTCCGCCATGGCTGCTCACACCTTCGTTCTGCGAGTTGGTTGGATTCAGAGTGTGCGAGGTGAGGGTGCAGCACCGTGTAATTAACTGATCATTTGGGCCTCTGATCTTTAATGCGCTCGTTACATCTCAACTAACCCGGTCCCTCTCCTTCTTCAATGCGTGCACGACGGCTGGTGAGCTGACAGCGGCGTCGCCATCGGAAGAGCGCGCCGCTGGCGCGCCATGGATGGACCCAACTCTGTTTCAGGCCCTGCCGCGTCGGCACCTACGACTCTCCACTCTGGTCAGTGCACGGGAGAAGGCTGGACCAGTGTCGTGGAGATAGGGACCAGCATCCTCTGCATTTGCGGCTATTCAAAATATCTGATTCACTTGACTTGACTTGGGCTGATTCAAAAACTTCTCAAAATAACATCTTTTCCTTTTGATAATACCATACTCAACGTCAAATTACCGATACGGCCCAAGTTTCCTCCTTCCCCACAGGCCCACCCAACAGCCCACGCGCCTCCAACCGGTCCAACATTGGCCTAGTGCCCCCAATCTCTCTCCCTCGGTCCCCTCCTGTCCAGGCGACGACACGGCGGCTAGGGTTGGCAAGCAACTTGGCGGCTGGCCGGCGGCTGGACGACGGCGGCGGGAGGCGGTCTGGCGAGTGGCGGCGCGTATCTTCTAGAGGGCAGCTCAGCTCGCCGGCGCTCGCTTGCGCCCCAAGCGCAGACGCGTGGCCGCCGGCCCCAAGGCATGCTGTGCTGTTGTGGCAGGAATTCAATGTATCCAACAATTTGATATGTCAGGGAGGATTCCGGCCGGCGAATCGGCAGGCGGCTCCAGCAGTGGGGGGGGGGAGATTGTGTACTCCTTGAGCCCATTACGGTGCCTACGGGATTGGTCACGGACTCACCGGCGTCGCGGAGAGGCTGGGCAAAGGCAGGTGCGGCACGGCGGAGAGAAGGCCAAGCTCGACGACGGCGCCGGACGCGACACCACGGCGCCAGCGGCGGCGTCCGAGAAGGACTTCGCGTACATGACCGCGCTGGGGAGTCTCCGACTCTCCGTCACACCAGATTCCTGCGGCTCACGCCTATTACGGTCTAACCCAAAGAATAGTACCGTACCGCTTGCACATATCTGGTATGTCTTGCTTACTAGTAAAAACACACGTGCGACACGCACGTGATATAAAAGAAGAAAAGAAGTAGGTAAAAGGGCGAGCGGTAAGAAAAATATTTAGTATTTGACAGAAATATTCTTTAATTCTGAATATTGATGGTTTGCACCTCTCCCACCTCTCAACCAGTCTCCCACCTCTCAACCAGGCTGAGTCTAACATGAAGGATACCATAATTTCATAAATTTGGACTCCTGATAGCCCCTTAGTCCTTACGCAAGGGTCCAACACGAAGGGTGAGTTATTATACATCTGACTTTTATGTTTTCTCATATTAACGTGATTTCATATAAAATTAAAAAAATCATTATATACTAAATTAATCATTTCTCCTTTTTCTATTCCATCATTATCTCCTATCTCTCTCTTCACATCCATTCATGTCAGTCTTGTCGTGCAGCTATAAGGTTGCCCACACTCGTCGTACTCTATTGTTTTCATCCTTCAAAAGAAATATTTTGTCCTAGTCATCGAGATTCTTTGCTCCATATCAATTTCTCCGGTATCCGTCATGCTCTATATCTCGTACTCTCTATACCAACTACATTATATTTTATTCAACCATTCAAAACAACCCTTTTCTCTCTCCTAAACTTTTCCTTTTCCTTTTACATCTCCTATTCGTTTTCTTTCTTCCTTTTCTCCTTTTTCTTATTTTATTTTTTCTTCTTTTTTTATTTTTCCTTTTCCCTTTTCTTATTTTCATGTTTTATTCTTCATCTTTTTTTATCTTTTGTTTTTAGTTTCCTTCTTTCTTCTTCTTGTTTATCTTTTCTTTTTTCTACGATTGGGACCCCAACCTTATCCACCGCACGCTCGCACCCTTCTCGCTCTGCCTTGAGCACGGGACGACGGTGGATAAGGACGAGCAGGATGGCAAGCAGAGGCGAGCAGGACGGGGCGCCCTCCTCGGGCATCTCCTGCACCAGCGCTGGGCTGCTGGAAGCCCTTCCCCTGACGGCGGCCGCACGCCCACCGTGGCGCTGCTTGAGGTTGCGCCTCCGAACTCCTTCGGCGAACTTGCTGCGAAGGAGGTCGTAGAAGAGGCTGTTAGAATATTTGGGTATGGCCCATTATTCTATTTATTCTAAAGGATTATAGCCTACTTTTGATGTTATAGTTATTATGGTTAACACCATACTGGTAATGGAAAAGAACTCTGCTCGGACTGGGAAAAGAACCATGGCGACGCTTCGTACGAGTCACAGGGTTGATTCTGTAGAGAACTCTGAGGGTCTCAGACAACCCTAGTGGTTCTCAAAGAACCCTGGCGGCTCTCAAACAACCCTGGCCTGAGCCTGAGCATGAGCCTGACTTGCTTGCGGGAGGGATCTCCCTTTTTGCTGGTTATGGAAACTGAGGATGCGGTAATTGGAAGGGCTGATTATGGTAATCACTGATACCATGGTTCAGCCTTCCATAATTCAGCTTTCCATAATTCAGCCTTCCCGATTCACTCCCGTCCAGGTTCATCCTCTCGCCTCACCCGAGGGCTATGAATAGAAAGCCATCTTCTCCTTTGAGACAGAGTTTTTTGAATCCATTACGTCTCCTCCTTCCTCTGCTGCAAATCTGCATCCCCATCGCCGACGCTGCGCGCACACCACCGGCGAGAGCAGGTGCCTCCGACACCATTGCCTTCTTGAGATCCTGCTCGGGATATCGGGGCAATCAGGTTTCTGGGGAGCGTCTCTACGCGACTGCTCGCCCAAAACTGCTACGTCTTTACCGGCGTACGGTTCACCGTCCTGGAGACTCCGCCGCCGTCGAACGACTACACTGCGCCGCGTCTTCTTCCTGCACGACTCCGGCGCACGGACTGCACTGCATCAACAGATCTTCCTGCATCGAATTTGTACGACTACTTCGAGCAAGGCCAGTCGAGGAACATCATGAGTTTGGATGATATTCCTCCAGTTGGTAACGGCGCAACCGATGCCCCCGGCAGAGGTCCCGCCCCAGGGTACTTTTCGATGTCTGAACTGCTATCCTTCATCTTATTCGTGTTCTTCTTTAAATCTGTGTTAAACTTGAACACGTGCACATGGATTGTTTCACTCATTATAGTCATGCAAATATTTGTGAACTTAATTATAACTTTTGGAATTAAAATATGGCCTATTGCAAATAATTATCCAACAGAGCCAGGCGAGCTGTGGCGAGCGCAGGAGCGGAGCCTCTCCGGCTGCGCACATCGAGGCCAAGGTGTGGGACGTCGTCGCCGCGCGCGTGGAGGCCGACCAAGTGCGCGCCGATGTCCAGGTGCTTGCTGCGCTGCGCAACGAGCTCCTCAACCGGCCATCAACCACCGCCTACCTCCTCGGCCCCTCCATCTCCTTCCAGCACCGGTAGAAGCGACAACAACACCTATTGTATAGGAAGCAGGCAAATCAGTGTCCGAGAAGGCTGAATTGAGTTTCTCGATGACCAATTTGGTGTATGGTGTGGGCAAATTGATGTCCGACGAGGCCAAATCGAGCTACCATGCAAGTGAGTCTGGCCAAATTAAGGATCATGGTGGCTGTTGGAGATACAGCACGAGCCAATCGAGCTCCGCGTGGCCGAACCGAGGTACCAACCACCGCGCTGGCTTGTTGGAGCGATGCACCGGTGGCGGGGCAGCGAGAGCACGCTCAGGGAGAGGAAGTGGAGCATCTCGGGCAGGCGGCGCTAGAGATGTTGGAGGCAGATGAGGAGGGAGGAAGGTTGGTGCCCGACGCGTAGACGAGGCGAGACCTCATCGACCTCGACCGCGAGTCTGCGACAACATCATTGGCGTTGCAAGTGCGCGGGTGCCGCGTTCGATTAGAAAAGAAAAAGATTTCCGTTGAAGGAGAAAGGATGATTTCGTGGGTAGAAAAAACATGGGTGAGAAAAATAAATCGTTTTGGGCAGAAACATTTTCTAAATGTCAGTTTTGGTGGGTTTGACCCTCTTTCCACCTCTGTGGACCGTTACACGTGGGTCCCGCGTGAGGGGTACCGCGGGCCCAATTTTGGTGAAAAACGTTTTCAATTCTACTCGTTCTTTTATAGACAGAAAAGCCAACGCGCCCGAGACAATATCAGTCCCCGGCCAAGGTGGCTTTAAAAAAAAAAATTGAATGTGCGCATACGCACCGCACATATGCATGCCAAAAAAAATAAAAAAAGATGCCTAATGGCACATAAGCATGCTAGGGACAAGGCTGCTTAAAAAAAAGAAAAAAAATGCCCTATGGCACATAAGCATGCTAGGGACAAGGCTGCTTAAGACAAAAAAATAAGAAGAAATGGCATGGCAAAAAAGAAAAAAAAAGTTGCGTACGGTGCTAGCTCTTTTTATATTAAACTAAGTTATGTCTTTTATATAATTCAATATGTTCACTTGAAATAATAACGAAATACAAATTTTCAATCAAATTTTGAATTTAGACATTTTTATTTTAATGGTCATCTAAGCATTGTATAACTCTTTGCTTATTAATTCATTCACTTTTAGGTGTTGGTAGAAAAAATATCTAACAGATTGACTTGCTATGTTACGTTAATTCTTTTTTTAATTTGATAGAGGAAAGGGTCAAATCAGTAACGAATGATAATTTCATCAATTTTCGAATTTATGAACCGAAAACAAAATAAAATAAATATTAAATATATTATAGAGGAGTTATTTATTATTTTCATACATAGAAAAATATTTTGTAGCAAAAATATTTTGTAGCTTTCTATGTACTTCAAACAACGAAAAAACATTATTGATAACTTAAAAAATAATAGAGACACTTAATAGTACCGTGTGTCCCACCAAGTAGACCCCACCAAACGTGTGGATCCCATCTAAAGTGTGCAGGTCCTGCGTGGGTCCACCTAAAACATATGGGCCCACGTGGGTCCGAGCTAAACAGGACACGGGTCCCACGTCCCACGTGAGCCCACCTAAATAGCACGTGGGTCCCATGTATGACCAAGTAGGGTGTTTGTTGGGCTGCAGCAGCTCTAAGCCAGACATCAACTGGAAATCTGGAATAGTCTAGCGCTGCAGCCAAAGAAGGCGAAGAAGCAAGGGAAACAACAAGGTTTATGAGAGCTCTCCACAGTTTGGAGCTTTAGTATGTGTCCTAGAGACCGGAAGATTTGAAAAGGTCAATCTAAACTCGCTAGAGCCTTTTGAAAGCATAACCTCGAGGTCTACATTTTCTTTTTTTTTTCCAAATGCATTTACGCTGTACAAATGTACTAGGATGCAAACATGCGAAGGTGGGACCTATCTATGTTTGTGTAAAAGAACTTTTGAACTAGGCATGGCGTTTGCCTATGATACCAAAGCAAATCACCTATTGTCTCTGCCCTACCTAATATTTCAGTCTAAATCCGCCACTGGTCTCAAGCTTGTAACGTTTATGCACGGTATGCTATATATCATGTCGTCAGTTGCACACTCCGTATCCATACCTCGATGAGGGTGAACGTGATACGGTATGGTATGGTATGATATAATATAATATGGTCTTGTGGCTCTCTATCTACTCCTACGTGACAAGTGATTGTTTGAAACATGATATCAACTAAACGTGACATGTCAAAAAAGAAAGGTAACTGTAATTTATTAAACTTGACAGGATATCACTTAGCCTATTAGGGCAGTCCCAATACTAGAAACTATCATAGTTTATAATTTAGGACATCGTGTCGAGAAACTATCTTCTACAATACAAAACTTGGTTTCTATACTCTGGGTTCACTTGTCTTTCTTACAGATTGTCTTGGTTTGTGTGAAGACTTGATTTCTTAGTTAGACTTGGTTTCTTCATTTTCTCCCTTCTCTCTTCAATAAATATCACGCCACATCAGCATTTTGCCTACATGGTAGCATAATTAATAGCTTTAGACTCTACGATAGAGTCTGCATTGGAACTGCCATTATATATTCTCCTAATGTGACATGGGTAAGTTGTAACCATTTTTTCTTACAACGTGACATGGACTCAAGGTTAACATAGGTGAGTCATAATTTTTTCTAACACCAAATTGCTTAGCCATGACATAATTCCCCTAACGTAGCATGATATGTTAAAACATGGTTTTGTAATAGAACATAGTGACACTGAAATTTAATACACCAAAGTTGTTAAGATGTAGTATTGCACAATCATTGACACAACTTTATACATGTAAGGATAGATGCATAACGGCAGATGACTGCCAAGTAAAAAAGAAATTGCTTGGACATAAAAATCAAATTATTAACTCATTCAAAGTTATGTATAGGTGTTTTATAAATAATCATAGATACGATTTGAACACCAAACCGTTGAATACCCATTAATTTTGCAAAAAAATTAAATATATATACTCATATACATGTACTAGTATCTACATCTACATCAAATAAAAAAAGAAAATCTCATTCTCTTCTCTTTCTGGGCTGAAACTGGAAAATTTGGCCCACTAACTCTAACTGTCTTGGCGGCGCGCTGCTCTTTTCCCCTCCCGTCCGAGTTCGACGACCGAACTGCCGAAGGCGGCGAACCCTAGGCGGCGCAGGCCGGCAGGCGGTCAGGAAGCCAGCCGCGCGGCCGAGGGGGGTGGGCGGGCGCCGGGCGGCCCCGCACGCCGCGGCGTGCGTCGTGTGGCACTGCGGCGGGCCGGCGGCGCGGCAGCGGCACAGTGGCCGGCTGGTCGGAGGCCGGCCGACAGCCCGGCACCGGTCACGGTCACGGCCTCACAGTCAGGGGCAGGGAAGTGAAAGAGAACATCAAGAACATCATCCGTGGGAATAAAGGGTTAGTTCTCTTCCATTGCATCTTCATATATATTCAGTGCTTGGCCCATGTATTTGAAAGTATGACAACGGAATGTACTGATGGCAGCCGTAGAAATATTGGCATTGTTCTGTCGACACTCCCCACTGCTTGATACTTTCTTTTCCTGATAGGTAATAGTAATTGTATGATTGAATATGTCAGCGCACACCCAAACACTTGAAGAGTGCAGAGTATGAATATATTGTTGAGAGGACTTTCTGCTCTGAGGGGGATGGGTATGAGTTCTTCAATGCTTTTGCTAGGAATAAATGGTTTAGTTTCAGAAGGGGGAAGGTTAGACATGCAACAAACAGTGATGAATAACAAGTCGCCAGTATGTATGCTCAAAAGAAGGGGCAAGGCAACCAAAATTCTTGAATATGAAAAATATGAAAAGGAGACCACGGCCAATTACACGATTCGGGTGTCCATTTGAGGTAGTGATTAAACATAACCCTGATATGGTATGTACACAAATATGCCGATAAGCACAACCATGTTATGGCCAATCTAATGAAGTAGGATTCATGTTCTCGCACCGTAGATTGTCAGACAGGTAGAAAAAGGAAATATTAGCATATCAGACTGCAGGTCTGTGGAAATATTAAATCATGGATGTTTTGGTCATGTCACTAAGGAGTAAGGATCTATATAATTTTTCATATATTCGAGTAAAAAGGTAAAGATTGCAGATGGTGATGTAAATGCGGTGTTGCAGTATTTGAAACAAAAGCAACTAGAGGATCCTGATTTCTTCTTCGAGTATCAGACTAGTTCTGAAGGTCGTTTGCTTAATATGTTCTGGTGTGATGGCCAGTCTCGCCTAGATCACCAAGCATTTGGGAATTTGGTTACTTTTTACAGTTCATACCAAACAAATAGGTATAGGATGCCATTTGTTCCATTTGTAGGCTTGAATCATCATCACAGCACTACAGTATTTGCTTGTGCCATTTTTTCTCATGAAACTGTAGTATCATATGAATGGTTGCTAAGAACTCTTCTAGTAGCAATGTACAACAAGGAACCAAGGTCCATAATAACTGATGGTGACCGTGCAATGTGCAAGGCTATAAGAGCAGTTTTACCTAACATGCTTCCTTCATTATTCTATGATTCCTGGATTTAGGAATCTAATATACATGCGTGTTACTCCAGAAACCTTTGAGTCTATGTGGAAAAGTTTCTTGAAGAAGCATAACAGAACTGGTAAACGTCGCAGACGCCTTAAGTATCTCAGGTGGCTAACTAAGATGTACATTATTAGAAGGTTGTGGGCAGCTTGTGTTTTGAAGGATAAATATTTCTTGGGTGCGAATAGTAACCAGCGAATTGAGAGCTTAAATTCATGACTGCACAAGCACCTAGATCGGAAAATGACAATGTATGATATGGTTGATCATTATTTCCATTATCTTTGTTGTATTAGGAGAAATGAGTCGCAACTGGATTGTGAGGCTTCCCAGTCTGTACCGGCAGCCATTACGTAACATCAGGTTTTACAGTTTTAGAAACCTCAGCTGAACTGTTTTATTCCAGAAAATTTTTATTAGTACAAGCTTCTCTGGACGCATGGCTAAATGGGCTTTGTTACTGGGCCACATTACTTGTTAAGGGCGAAGGCGAGCGAATCCAGTAGGCGGCGGCTATGGCGACGACGGCCGCTGCGTACGGCTGCTTCTCGGCGGCATTGGTGCTGCCCTTCGCGGCGTTCCGGGGAGATTTCACTACCGCCGGTCACCCAACCCTTCCCGCGCCTTCCTCGTCGCCTCCTCGAAGCCCAGGGCGACGGGTCACGGGTGCGCTTCTTTCTAGCTTCCCTTCCTCCTTGCGCGGCTCTCTGGTGTCTAAGCTCGTGTTCCTCTCTTCTCGCAGGTTGAGAGTTTCGTGCCTTCGAAGGAGGCTAGTTGTCTCTGCTTGCTCTTCCGGCCAGGCCAGTTTGGAAGCGGCGGCGTCCCCGACGGTAAACTCTGTCCTTCGTCTCTGAAATTTCAGGCCGTCAAGAGTGAAATGGTCTGGATTCTGGATGCTCGATTACGGAGATTTGTAGGGAATCAGGAAAAGCTCACAGTTATATATGTGTTCATGACTTCATGTTCATATAAAATTGTAGTTTTTTTCTTTCAAGTATACTCTGTAATCTTCTTTTAGATCTTTCATTGTTTGGGTGAGCGATGAGCCACAGATTAGATATGGTGTTCAAAAGACAACATAGTATTTAAATTTTTTGGGTTGAGGGCTTACTGATGCAAAAATATGAGGGAAAAAAGATCTCGAATTTATATAAGATTCAGTGGTTGATCAAGTGAAAACAAGGTGCTTGCTTATTGAGGAACAAAGTAGGTTCGTAAATGAACAGTAACATCTCAAATTGCTGGTACGAATGGTTCAGAAGTGCTGATTAACCTGGAGGCCAGAATGTCTAATACAATTTTTATGTGTTGTGCTTCAGGAAGCCACTTTTGATATAAAGCTTCCAAGAAGGAGCTTGCTTGTCCAATTTACATGTAATGCGTGTGGTGAAAGGACCCAGCGCTTGATAAATAGAGTAGCTTATGAAAGAGAAACAGTTTTTCTTCAGGTAAACTTAGTTTGTGTGTTTACGTGCAGATTTGAGTCAGCAGCTTTGCTCATATTTGTCCAACAACAAACATATTGCTCGTTATTTCCGAATCACCATGAGACATATACAGATCAGTGTCCTAATCTGTATTCCTAGTTGCGTTGTAATTTTTTGTTCTAACATACATTGCATAAACAGTGCGCAGGGTGCCAGGTGTATCACAAGTTTGTGGATAATCCTGGTCTAGTAGTTGAATACGATCTACGAGAAGAAAATGCACTACAAGAAGAAAATTTGCTACAAGAAGAAAATGTGGTCAGCACCGATTCTGAAGACTGATATATCATGAGAAGCATTGTTGGTATGCAAAATGTCCTGCAGTCTTTAGATTTTGGTTATTTGGATACTGTAGAATATTTATATTAAATGGCGGTCTAAATTGCTGCATATACTCTCATGTGAGCACAACTGGGCCATGTACTTTACAATGTGGTTTCCGGTTTTATGAAGGAAATAAAGTATCATAAATTCATAATACCAGAGTATCTCTAGTCCCAAAACTGATCTCTTGTTAACACCAAAACAATACATTTTTGGCTGATTTTTTTCGTACTAATATATTATGCACACTACTTGGGCATCATTCTTTGCCTGCATTGTTCATATTTTGATCGCCTGAGACGTCTCGTGAGTTGGTTCGGTTCAGTTCTGAGTTTTTTTTTTGTTCTGAGCAGATCCGATCATCAAGATTACATTAATCATGCTGTTGATGTCGACAAAGCTTTGCATGTAACAAAAAAAAGGTGTTGTTGGTTTAGTACGTAAGTAAATGTGAACTGAAAAACTCGTAAGAAAAGCAACAAGAGGTGTACTGAGTAAATAGGAACAAGATGAATAGTTACTGCCAGTTAGATCCAGCACTAAACATCCAACAAAACATTCACTTCAGTCTCTCCCTGTCCCTGGAATGCTTTATCTCTCTCTCCACTCAAGATGCTTTTACTGAATAAGGGTGCGTTTAGTTCTCCAGATTTTTCCCAAAAAACCACTATTCATCTAACTTTGTACTATTCATTCTATCTTTTCCACTCACAAAATACTATTCATCTAAAGTGTATTTTTGGTGAACAGTGTATTTTCGGAGAATCTTTCCCCAATCTAAACACACCTAAATGGGAACAGGATGAAAACAAATTTGCCACGTAATCCATTACCGCTTCCGACAAGAATCATGTATCATACATAGTCTAAAACTAGATCGACTAAACATTTTGCATGGCAAGTACACGCTCTCGGTTGCTAGTAAGCTCATTTAAGGGCTGGCATCTTCCTAAATGTCTCCATATCCTCCTGCGCGAACGGACTTGTTATTTCGCTCCCGTTCCAATATTGCATATATTTTATTATGAAAATCCCGCATGAGCACCTGCAATTACCATAAAAATCTAAAAATGGGCACGATTCTAATTCAACAATGCAAACATATAAAATAGTAAAAATACGTACCCTTCATGTTGCCGTGGAATGTTTTTCTTCACAACGATGTTCCAGTTTAGAATATCATAGTTTACTTCACCTGGACTCCAGCAGGTCAGATGACGATAGAATTGCTTGCAGAATTGAATGAATCCCACATCGCTGCAAGATAGCTTGTGAATTGTGCCAAATTTTCAGAATGTCCAGTTCTTTTGTTTGTCTTGAATGATGCCAGGTTCTCCAACAAATGTTCTAATGTGAATTGTGCCCAATTGAAATCATTGATTCTTGAAACATTAGCCACAACCTCTAAGTAGTTGCTGCCAACAAACCCCTTAGAACTAGGTGCCAAAATCGTTCCTATAGCGTACAACACAAACATCGTAGCAAAATGTTCAGCTTCAGTCTCTTGATATTCTTTCCTCAAGTATTTGAAAGTTATTGCAGTATCACCCATTTGTTTATAAAGATTAAACAATTTAGGGTCTGTTTGTGTCAAGGGCTTCTCTGCCCAGGATCGCTGGTCCCCTGCTACGAAGGGAACGGTAGGATCCCTGCGGTTTTTGCCCAGGCCATCAATGGTGAAGGGGTGAGTTGGAGAAGAGAGGTAGAGGAAGGATAATAGATTTATTCTTGCTTAAACTTTAACCAACGTGTGGTACATACCTTATACGTTGGAGACTCTTGTAGAACAAGGAAACAAACTCCTAATTAATTGAAAACCGAACAACTATCAAATCTATCCTAGCCGACATCTGGTGTTTCCTCATGGACTTGCGCCTCATCTGTTGCCCTGGGACGCCGGCACCTAACATAATGGCGGCCCCACATGACATCTCTCCCCCCTCGACGAGCAGCTCGTCCACGAGCTGAAATGAAGGATAGCGTTATGAAGGCGTCCACATCCTCCCAAGATGCTGACGAGGCCGGCTGGTCCTTCCACCGCACGAGGATTTGGCGAACTCCGCGAGCAAGGCGAGCGCACACTGCACGTTCGGGCTCAGGGACAACAGAGCCATGGTGAACCGGCAGAAGAGGAGGTGGAGCATCTGGCGGCGCGCCGACAAACTTCTTGAGGAGACCAACATGGAATACATCGTATAGGTGGGCTCGAGCCGGCAGCTCGAGGCGGAGAGCGACGTCGTTGATAAGTTCGACGACGCGGTAGGGCCCGTAGAAGCGCGGCTTGAGCTTCCCCGAAGTTACCGTGGGCAGGGAGGCTGGAGCGTGATGTCGAACACGGAGCCATACCCAGTTGCCCACGGCATAAGTGACCATGCGGTGCCCTTTGTCATAATGCTTCTTCTGGACTGCTTGAGCCTGTTCCAAACGGTAGTGCACATCTGCCAGAAATTCATCACGGTCCGCCATGCTCCTGGCCACCGTGGCAACTCGCGTCTCGCCCGGCTCATAAGAGCGGATGGAAGGCGGCTCGCGCCCATATACAATCTTGGAGGGAGTGTCCTTGAGCGACGACTGGAAAGCGGTGTTGTAAACATACTCCGCCCAAGGTAGCCACCTAAGCCACTGCCTTGGACGATCACCCGTGAAGCAACGAAGATACATGGTGATGACCTTGTTTGCAGCCTCCATCTGACCATCAGACTATGGGTGGAAAGCCGTCGTCATCTGCAGCTTGGTACCCACTAGGCGCATTAGTTCCCTCCAGAAAGACGACGTGAAGATGGGGTCACGATCCGAGACCAACGACTGGGGCACACCGTGGAGGCGAACGACGTCAGTGAAGAACGCCTGCGCCACTGATTCCGCCGTATATGGATGAGCCAACGGAATAAAATGACATTACTTACTGAAGCGGTTGACAACTGTCATGATCACCGATTTGCCGTCGACGCGAGGAAGGGCCTCAACGAAGTCCAGGTCGAGGTCGGTCCATACAGACGTGGGCACCGGCAGTGGCAGGAGCAGCCCGACCAGATGTAAATGCTCGGACTTGTAGCGCTAGCAGGTGTGACATGCTCGGATGAAATCTTGGACGAAACGACGCAAGTTGGGTGCGTGGAAATCATGACGGAGCCAGTGGAGGGTACGCTGCACGCCCTCGTGCCCGTCTTCATGGATCGCAGCCACTAGTTCGGCCAGTAGTGGCGACCCAGGTGCAATGTAGAGGCGGTTGTCGAAGGCGATCATCCCATCTACGACCGACCTGGGCCCTTGAAAGAGCATCTAGACCCCTAATTCGGTTTTGGCGATTAATGACAACATAATCATTGCGACTAACAAGTGTTTTGCAGAGGCAAAGTTTAAGTTAGTGCAATGATGGGCTTTCACGGTATTCTTGGCCCCCATCATTTGAGAATGATTGTATTGGCGCAAAGGATATGCTCGAAGATTAAGGATAATCTAGTTCTAAGTGCCGTTTGGATGATGAGAGGCACTTAGAGTAGTTTAGGTCTTTGTTTTCCTTTGGCCGTACTATTAAGGGGGGTCGAGGATTGATAGCTTGACCTAGGCAAGACTAGAAGTTAGGTATGGTGCACACTTGTGAAATCTAGTATTAGGTAGCTGCATTGAAGCCCTTGAGAAGTTAAGAAACTCACAGAAGTTGAATTGGACGAGTTTCGGTCTCGAAAGAGAAGAAGACTGCACAAAACTCAAAGGCATCGACTGATTCGACAGCGTGCTAAGGCACCATCGAATTAGCCGATGGCCCCTGGTTTTCCCACACAGACACTGGCACAGCTCTCTGAGTCGCGTCGACTGATTCGATGGTGCGTCCATCGAATGAGTCGACGGCCCTCAGTTTTCACCCAGTTGGTGGTACGGTGTTCTGTGTAGCGTCGACTGATTCGATGGTCTACCCATCGAATTAATCGACGGTGCTCGAAGACGTGAAGACCCCAGAGTGCATGGCTCTGAGTAGCATCGACTGATTCGACGGCTACGGCATCGAATTAGTCGGTGGTCTCCGATCTATGTGAAGATCATGTTGCGCATGACTCTGGGTAGCACCGACTGATTCGATGGTGCTTGCATCGAATTAGTCGGTGAGGGAACTAGCCGTTGCACTGTTCAAAGTTTGAATGGAAAGCAAGCGTCGACTGATTTGACGGGTCACCATCGAATTAGTCGACGGCTTTGCGTTTTGCATAATGGTTGGTTTTTTGTGTGGTGGCTATTTATACCCCTTCACTCACTCCTTGGAGACTCTCTTGCCACACGGTTTCACTGTTCATCCAGCTGCTGTTGGGGAGTGTTTAAGGGCAAGAGAGGTACTTGGATTCATTGGTGTTCTTGGTCTTGAGAAGATTAAGGACTCTCTTTAGTGCTTGGGAGTAGCAAGTGTGCATCCATCTAGCTCTTGGTCTAGTCTAGGTCAAGTGAAGATCTTTGGCTTGTTACTCTTGGTGATTCGGCATCACCTAGACGGCTTGGTGGTGTTGATCTCGGGAGCTCACGTGGAGATTGTGTGAAGCTCCAAGAAGGTGTACACGGTTTGGAATCCGCCGTCCCGGAGTGGGAAATGGATATCCCCTACGAGAGCACTTGATCCTTGCGCGGATCAAGGGGGAGCTATACCCTTGCGCGGGTGCTCCAACGAGGACTTGGGGGGAGTTGCCGACTCCTCGATACCTCGGGAAAAATCGACTTCCTACTCTTCTCTTTACTTTGAGCAAGTTTACTTTCGGCATTTCTATTCCTAGAATTGCCATGTTAGAGTAGGATTGGAACTAGGTTGCTTAACTCTTTTCAACACTAGCTAGACACAAACCACACTTGTAGGCACATGGGGTGAATTGGCTTATTGCATAGGATTGTTTTAGTGCTTAAATTTTTGTAGAAGCCTAATTCACCCCCCTCTTAGGCATCTTGATCCTTTTAATTGGTATCAGAGCATCGTTGCTCAAAGGATAGCCTTCACCGCCTAGAGCAAGATGTCTTGTGAAGGGCCTCCCCTGGTTTTCGATGGCAAGGATTTTTCCTATTGGAAGATCCATATGGAAGCATACCTTGATGCCATGGATGCCGATGTGCTTAGGGCTACCACCGTTGGCTTTCCCGCGCCCGTTGATGAGAACAACCTCACCGCACTTGAGGTATCTCATGCGAGGCTCAATGCTAAGGCTAGGAACGCTCTCCTTAGAAGTCTCAACAAGGAAAACTTCAACCAAGTTAGGAGTGAGACAAAAGCCCATAAAATGTGGACGAAGCTTGTCGAGATTCACATGGGTTCTAAGGATGAGAGAGAGGAGCGACACAAAGTTATTATGGATAAAATCAATGCTTTCAAGAAATTTCCTAATGAATGTGCTCGTACCATGTACTCACGCTTGAATGCTCTTGTAGATGAGTTGAATGAACTTGATGTCACCAAGATGGAGGAGCTTGAAGTCAAGAGAAGATTCCTAAGTGTTCTTCCAAGTGACAAGTACTCTGGCATTGTCACCGTCTACTTTTATGATGATCTCAACTCTCACACAATCACCAAGATGTTGAGGAAGATCAAGGGCCATGAAGATTACATGGGCTACACATAAGAATATGAGAAGTATGAAGGCTCATCTTCCTCCATCAAGCAAGACATCGCCTTCAAAGCTAGCAAAGATAAGAAGATGAAGAAGGTGATTGTTGAGGAGTCAAGTGAAAATGATGACGATGGAAACAGTGAGGAGCTCGATGAAGTTGCTCTCCTTGTGAGAAAGACCACCAAGATGCTTCGGAAGCTTGACCAGAAGGGAATTGACTTCAACCACAAGAGCAATAAGTTCTCTATGAAGAAGAAGTCAATCAAGGATATGGATTGCTATAATTGTGATGAGCTCGGCCATCTTGCACATCAATGTCCTCTCCCCGACAAGAGAAAGAAGAAGAACTACAAGAAGGAGGAGAGTGATGATGATGGTGACTACAAGAAGAAGACATTAAAGAGCAAGAAAGATGGCAAGAAGAAGAAGTCTTCCAAACCCACCAAGAAGAAGCAAGGAAAAGCTTATATTGGGGAGTGGATCACCAACGATGACACTTCAAGCAACTCATCAAATGAAAGTGAAGATGAAGGAGTTGCCGGTCTTGCTATTGGTGGATCCATCCCTCCACCGCCTTGCTCAAGCTCCAAATCAAGAAAACATTTTTGGCTCATGGCAAAGGGTGATAGCAAGGTGAGAAAGTCTTCCCACCATGAAGATGCAAGTGATAGTGATAGTGATGATGATGATGAGCCCTCTTATGATGATCTAGTAGCTTATCTTAAACAATATACTAGCATCATTAGAGAATCAAATGAGAAAATTAATAGGCTTGAGCAAAAGAAGGCAAAACTAGTTGCTAAATGTGATGATCTAGAAGCTAAGAACATAGAGATAAAACTTGAGCATGTTAAGCTTGCTAGTGATCATGATGAGTTGAAAACCAAGTTCCAAGAGCTCACTACCCACCACAAGTTGCTTGAAGATAAGTTTGATGTGTTATCAAGTGAGAAATTGGTTGAGGAGAAGATTGTGAAAGTAAATTGTGCTATTCAATGTGATGATCTTCTTGAGGAAAGCATAGTGCAAGTTGATTGTGGAATTCAATGTGATGATTTGTTTGAGATCTCGCCTAATCCCCCAATGAAAGCAAATGATGAAGTTACTAGTGATTCGCCTAATTCCCCAATGGAGGCTAGTCACTCAAATCAAGGTGAAGGCTCTAGCAATGATAACTCAATCAAGAGTTGTGCAACATGCAAGGGCAAGTTTGTGTTGGGTGTGTCACCAAATGGCATACTTGGCAAAGACTATGTGGACCTTCAAGTCAAGAACAAGCATGCCATGAGTGAGATTCAAAGGCTCAAGCAACAAGTGAATGATCTCAAGTCCGGTTACACCACTCTCACAAATGGGAATCAACTCTTTGGCAAGATGTTGTCCGATAGAGCAATCAACTATAACACTCAAGGGCTTGGGTACTTGTCCACCAAGATTGTTGAAGCAAAGAACAAGATACCTCAACCCAAGTCATACAAGCCCAAGACCAAGTATTGGACCGAGTGTCAACAAGAGGGTCACTTTGCTCATGAATGCAATACTCCTCCTCCTCCAAAAATAAAAGATCACTTGAGACCCAAAGCCTTCAATGCTCATTATTGTGTGTCCAAGATATCAAGTGGGAAGGTGGTAGTGAGATTCTTTGGACCAAAGGATTCAACTAGGCCTAAGCAAATTTGGGTGCCCAAGATTCTTGTTACAAAATTGAGTGAACCACACAAGTCAAACTTTGCATCATCATCAACCTCTAGCACCCGAACTTTCTCAAAGGTTTGGGTAGCTAAACCTCAAGCTTGACTTGGTTTGTTGGTGTAGGTGAACTACAAGACCGGTGGACACAATTGGGTTATGGATAGTGGATGTACTCAACATATGACCGGTGATCCCCGGATGTTCACCTCACTAGAAGAGAGTGGAAGTCATGAGAAGATTACATTTGCTGACAACTCCAAGGGCAAGGTTGAAGGGATTGACAAGATTGATATTTCCAATGATCACTCCATCTCCAATGTGCTACTAGTTGATACTTTGAGCTTCAACCTCTTGTCTGTTGGTCAAATATGTGATTTGGGCTACAAGTGTATATTCACCGATGAGGGGGTAGTTGTCGCAAAGAAGGAAAGTGATGAAGAAATCTTCAAGGGCTTTAGATACAACAATCTCTATCTCGTTGACTTCAACTCAAATAAAACAAGCTTGTGCACTTGTTTATTCTCCAAGGATTCTAAGGGTTGGTTGTGGCATAGAAGACTTGCACATGTTGGTATGGGTACTCTCATGAAGCTAGTGAAGAAAGATTTGGTTGTGGGCTTAAAGGACGTCAAGTTTGAGAAGGACAAATTGTGTAGTGCATGTCAAGCCGGCAAACAAGTAGCACATACTCATCCAACTAAAGCTTATATATCTGCATCAAGACCTCTAGAGCTTCTTCACATGGATTTGTTTGGACCAACAACTTATGCTAGCATTGGTGGGAATCTCTATTGTCTTGTGGTAGTGGATGACTTCTCTAGATACACTTGGGTATTCTTTCTTCATGACAAGTCCGAGGTTGCAAAAGTCTTGAAGAAGTTTGCCAAGAAAGCTCAAAATGAATATCAAGTAACTTTGGTGAATATTAGAAGTGACAATGGTACCGAGTTTGCTAACTCCAATATTGAGGCATATTGTGATGAAGTTGGAATCAAGCATGAGTTCTTCGCAACTTACACACCTCAACAGAATAGAGTAGTGGAGAGGAAGAATAGAACCTTGATCACCTTGGCTAGAACTATGTTGGATGAATATGATACACATGAGAAGTTTTGGGCCGAGGCAATCAACACCGCATGCTATGCATCAAATATGCTCTTTCCTCACCACCTCTTGAAGAAGACGCCATATGAGTTGCTCGTTGGGAGGAAACCAAATATCTCTTACTTCCAGGTGTTCGGTTGCAAATGCTACATCTACAAGAAGCGGCAACATCTAGGGAAGTTTCAAAAACGTTGTGATGTTGGTTTTCTTCTTGGTTACTCATTGAAGTCCAAGGCATATAGAGTATTCAACTTGGCCATCGGCTTAGTTGAAGAAACATATGACGTGGAGTTTGATGAATCTAATGGCTCCCAAGGAGCAATGGAAAACTTTGATGATGTAGGTGGTGAACCCTTGAGGGAGGCGATGAAGAACATGCAAGTTGGAGTCATCAAGCCAAAGGAAAATGATGATAAAGTGCAAGAGATCAATCAACCATCCTCTTCCTCCATGGTGCCTCAAGTGGATGCGGATGAAAGCAAGAATGATAAAGATGACACACCACTTCCTCATGAAGATGTTCATATTCCACAAGAAGAGGTAGAGGCTCAAGCTCAAATTGTTGATGCTCCAAGGGCTCCTCAAGAACAACCACCCAGAAGACACAATCCAAGAATTCAAGCTCATCCCAAGAATCTCATCATTGGAAGCCTCACCAAAGGAATCATGACAAGATCAAAGAATCAACAAGCAATGTTTTGTGAGTGCTATTCCTTTGTCTCAAAGAAGGAGCCATCCAAACTTGAAGAAGCCTTGATTGATCCAAATTGGGTGAATGCAATGCATGAAGAACTCAACAATTTCACCCGGAATGATGTATGGACTTTGGTGGAGAGACCAAGTAATGCTAGAGTGATTGGTACTAAGTGTGTGTTTAGAAACAAGCAAGATGACCAAGGGAGTGTTGTGAGGAACAAGGCAAGGTTGGTTGCAAAGGGGTTTTCTCAAATTGAAGGACTTGACTTTGGAGAGACTTTTGCTCCGGTGGCTAGATTAGAGGCAATCCGCATTCTCCTTGCTTATGCATCTTGTCATGATATGAAACTCTACCAAATGGACGTCAAGAGTGCATTCCTCAATGGGTACATCAATGAAGAAGTGTATGTAGAACAACCACCGAGCTTTGAAGATCCATATAACCCCAATCACGTGTTCAAGCTATCCAAAGCACTCTATGGACTCAAATAAGCTCCAAGGGCTTGGTATGAGTGTCTCCGGGATTTTCTCATTGCCAAGGGATACAAGATTGGGAAGGTTGATACTACACTCTTCACCAAGAAGGAGAATGACGAGCTCTTTGTTTGCCAAGTTTATGTGGATGACATTATATTTGGCTCAACAAATGAAGAGATATGCAAGAAATTTGGTGAAATGATGTCAAGGGAATTTGAGATGTCAATGATTGGTGAACTTAATTTCTTCCTTGGATTTCAAATCAAGCAACTTGAAGAAGGCACCTTTATATATAAGGAGAAATATACCAAGGACCTTCTCAAGTGCTTCAAGATGGAAGATTGCAAGCCCATCAAGACCCCCATGGCAACTAATGGGCATCTCGACCTTGATGAGGGAGGTAAACCGGTAGACCAAACTCTTTATCGTTCTATGATTGGTAGTCTACTTTACCTTACCGCATCTAGGCCCGACATCATGTTTAGTGTATGTATGTGTGCTCGCTTTCAAGCCAATCCCAAAGAAGCACACCTTAAGGCCGTGAAAAGGATCTTTAGATATCTCAAATATTCACCAAGCATTGGCCTTTGGTATCCCAAAGGAGCACACATTGAACTCGTTGGCTATTCTGATGCGGATTATGCGGGTTGCAAAGTGGATAGGAAAAGCACTTCCGGTGGGTGTCAATTGCTTGGTAGGTCGCTAGTCTCTTGGTCCTCCAAAAAGCAAAATAGTGTAGCCCTTTCAACCACCGAGGTCGAGTACATTGCCGCTGGCTCTTGTTGTGCACAAATCCTTTACATGACTCAAACACTCCTAGACTACGGCCTAGTTCTTAGGAGTGTACCCTTGCTTTGTGACAATGAGAGTGCGGTAAAGCTTGCAAATAACCCCGTCCAACACTCATGTACCAAGCACATAGATATCCGTCACCACTTTATTAGAGATCATATAGCTAAGGATGATATATCTTTGCATGGTGTAAGGACGGATGATCAGTTGGCGGATATCTTCACAAAGCCTTTGGATGAAAATAGGTTTTGTAACTTGCGGAATGAGCTTAATGTGGTTGATTTCTCCAATTTCACCTAGAATGCTCATTGTTGTTTGTATATAGATATGCTTGAAAAACTCAAAAAAAATTAGTTGCTAGACTTGTTTTTGCATATCATGTGTAGTTTATCTCATATGCATTAGGAGCTTGTCTAACCTTTGGAAGATAGTGGTGAAAGCCATGAGTAAGCTTGCAAAGGGTTCAAACTTGACAGGACAGATTTAAATTCAAGTTTTAAATTCTTGTCTATGCACTTACATGCATCTTGCATTGTGTTCGTTTAGTCGTTTTGTTGGCATTTGGTTGTGGCATACATTTAGGGGGAGCATGGACTGCTATCACCATCCCTTGTGCTCTCTCTAGGTGTTGGTGCCCTCCGGTGCTTTGACTTTGGTTTTCTATTTCAAAACTATGTTAAGCCACTTGTCCATATATAAAAATATTTTATAATGAGTGTTTGAGAGAGGTTCGCTTGTCTCTGTCCATGAATCATATTTATTTGACTCTCTTTGGATATCTGGACTTGAGACAAGAAAATTCCGCGAAAAATCCCTTGAAAAATCCTAGTCGCAGGTGCGTCGATGCTTTGGTTCTTCACAACGTCGAATCAGTCGTCGCCATCGACTAATTCGACGGCTGTTTCCTTCTAGCGTCGAACCAATCGACGGCTGTCCCTTTCCTATGCGCTCGGTTCTGGTGACCGTCGACTATTTTGACGCCAGCTACTACTAGCATCGAATTAGTCGATGCTTCATCAAATCATCGGGATCTGGGCCGTTGATTCAAATCAGTCGATCTCAACCGTCCGTTCTTTTCTAACCCAAACGGCCATCGCTCCAGTGGGTCCCCCTTGTCCGATCCATATCCTTCCTCCCAGCTGCCACACGCGCCTAGCCCCGCCGCCTGCGCCGCCGCTGTAGCGCCTCCGCCGTCGCGCGCTCTCGCCACCGCCCACAACCTGCGCACCACTTCTCCTCCACGCGCAGTCACGACTCCACACCTCAAGCCCGCGCCACACCGCGTCCACTTCCTTCTAACCCTAGCGCCGCCGCCACTTGTTGCCGCCGCCATCAGCCGCTCTTCCCGTCGACCTGGTGGACCCTCTAGAGCTCATGGTTCTCCCAACCTCCTCCATTTCGTGCAAGGTGCCTCTCCATCTCCTTTCCCTCTCTCTCTCTCTTTTGGATCTCAAACCCTAGAGAGAGGAATTTGTGAACTAAAATTTTGAAATTCCGGAGAAATTCATGAAATTCAAACTAAAATCTTGATCTATGCACCTTGCTTATGCTCTTTGTGTTCATGAGTAGAATTTAATTCATATTCTTGCTTTATGACACAATCAGAGCTAGAGAAATATTTTGCTCTCATTATCTTTAGATGATTATAACTCATATAATTTATCCGGATTAATGAGAGCTACATTTCAATCATATCTTAGGATAGTCGTGTTTCTAAGCTCTTATCCAATTCATGCTTCCTAGGATCTCTTTCTAATTAGTTATACCCTATATATATATATATATTCTTTTTGCAAGCAGGTGTGGTTGTTGAGGCAGAGTCTGTGACAGTGTGACAGGGGCAGTAACAGCAGCAGATTGCAGTGGCAGTGGTTGAGGCAAAGCCTCGGGTTCTTTCTCTGGACAACAAGGCAAAGCCTTGTCGAGGTTCTTGACACTGTGGTGGTTTTCTTATTTCCTGAGGGCTTCTGAACAGTATGACTCGTGTTGTGGGATCTAGCAGTGGTGCTGGTGGTGATGATAGGCCTCCTTCAGATCCAGCCAGAGAAAAGGCAAAGGGAAAGAAAGTCGCCAAGCAGCAGCCTAAGAAGCGTCGGATAGCCTCAGGTCTTTCTCCAGAGTGGCAGACTGTTCTTAGGGTTGCTCAGGCTCATGAGGATATAGAGTCAGGGAGAGCTCAACCGGCTAGCCAGTTTCGCATAGTTGATCAGTCAGGGTCACCGGCTGCTCCAGAGGGTCCTGCACCGGCTCCGCTTCGTCGGTCTAGGAGGACTCGTGCTCAGGTTCACGCTCCGCGGGCCTCTCAGGCGACAGAGCCTCTTGTCACCTTTCTCGTCAGCTCTACAGAAGATCCTACCAGCTCTACAGTGCCTGCCAGTATCTCTGAGGCTCCAGCTCATACTGCTTCTGGTTCCAAGAAGACAGTCACTCGTCGCACTCGCAAGCCCAGGGTCCATAAGCTTCAGATTGTTGACTCAGATGAGATCTTTGCTAAGATGGCAGAAGAAGAGGAAGCTGCTGAGGATGAGAGTTCGAGTTCTGAGTCTGAGCCAGATGTCGAGGAGCTTCTCAAGGCCTTCACCACCAAGATCTGGCATCTTAGGATTCGGAGTTTGGAGAGATGGTATCCTCCTGTTCGTCCTACCGAGAGGGGTAGTCTCTTCTGGACTTCACGTCAGCAGAAGTTCCATCAGGCCTACACCCGCTCAAGGATGAATCTATTTCCCTCACAGACGGATGGTGACTTCTCTGTTGACTAGGGCCATTGATATGACTAGGATCAGATACGTCAGCTCTTTGCTCATCACCCAGGTCTTCAGTTTGTGCTTTCACTTCCAAGACACTACGACGAGGGTGTTGTTCGTGTGTTCTATGCCCCAGTTTGTTTGGATCCTGATCATGAGTACATCTGGTGTATGTTCAGAGGCAAAGACATACAGATTGAGCGTGCAGACCTTGAGATGATTCTTCGCTCACCAGCAGTTGAGACCAGGCTACATGAGCTTGCATATCCTGGTGCTGAGCCCCCTCGCCGTCCTCGATCTGCAGGGATTCACACACCTGACTACGAGATGGTCTCTCCAGCTTTCAGGCCCCCGTTCACAGCCCTGTCAGAGCGTCACCCAACTGATTTGACTCCTGTTGGCAGCCTGCTCCTTGAGCTTCTTCGTCGTACTATACTACCCAGGACAGGCAACAGGGATGGGATCACAGCGCTGCAGCAGTGGACTCTCGCTTATATACTCAGGCAGCAGCAGTTTGACTTGGTTGACTTTTTTCTTTGTGAGATAGAAGATGTGATCACTGACATCATTCGGATGGGTCTCTTTATGCCATACTCTCACATTATATCCTATATCTTGGCTAGTAGCATTGGGCGTCACAACAGGGAAGCAGGAGCGGATCTTTTTATGAACTCAGTTGAGCAGTGGTCCCAGCTAAAGACCACCTTCTCTGACTATAGGCCAGCCAAGATGGGAGACAAGCGTCGAGGCCAGAGAGCTCTTGTAGCTGCCCAGCAGCAGTTTACACCTGAGCAGAGGGCAGAGTTTGCAGCTCAGGATGAGGAGTTGAGGAAGGCCAAGCAGGAGGCAGGACTTGAGGGCGTTCAAACTATTCCTAGTTCAGAGGATGAGTCTACAGATGAGGAGTATGTTCCCATGCCTCCGATGCCGCCACGTGCTCATGATGCTGAGGCCAGCGGTTTCGGATCAGCTCCTCTAGAGTCTGAGGGTCCTTCTGGTGCTCCGGCAGATCCCGCCCCTGCTTCTGCTGCTTCGTCCGAGCTGAGTCAGCTTACTGCTATAGTTCGCCTGCTTGCTGAGTCACTCATTGCTACAAATGCCAGGGCAGAACAGCATGAGCAGCGTGCAGAGGAGCGCTTTCAGTTTCTTATTGAGCAGCAGCGTCGGCAGTCTGAGATGTTCCAGTTTCAGCTTCAGTATCTATACCAGGCTACTGGTGTTCAGCCCCCTCAGGTACCTCTGCCCGCAGTCCCTATGGCAGGCTACCCGACTCCTCCTCAGCTTGGTCAGACTGTGCCTGGGTCGTTAGCTCCACCACCACTTACTGCCTTCAGTCCGCTACATCCTATGGCTCAGTTCAGTCCTCTTCGTCCTCCGAGCCCTCTACGGCCTGCTCTAGTGACTTCCGAGACTCCTATGCCTGAGATATCCATAGCCTTTCAATCTTCGACGTCAGCTTTTGTGAGTCAGTTCGTGAGCTCGCCTCCTGTGACTGTTGTGATGATAGAAGCTGCTCCAATCACTACTACAGAGTCCAGTCACCTTGAGGCGTCTTACTCAGAGATCACTGGTGCTCCTACTCCGTCCGCGTCGACCTCGACCGAGCCAGTTGATGTAGTCAGTGAGGCTCATCAGGCTCAGCAGCTCTTTGTGTCTATGTTTCAGCCGACAGCCTCGACTTCAGCTCCTTCCTCGTCTCAGGACCCGCCTGCGAGCTCTCCTCCGCCCTCCGACGTTTAGTTTTTTGGTGTTTGGTGCCAAAGGAGGAGAGAGTGGGATATAAGAGATAGGGGGAGCTTGGGTAGCATAGTCCTTTGGATCTTTGTGTGAACTCATGCATCATATTTCTTTTGTGCACTTTTTTATACGTATGATGCTCTTGAGCTGCTCTATGCTATCCTAAACCCCGTGGTTGACATGTGCTTTTGGTTATAAATATATCTCATGCCATGTCTCTCACATCTTATGTGCACTTATGCGCTTCTTTATCTATTCTTATGCACTAGTGCTCATCTTGTTTTTGTATGAACTATGTGTTTTGCTTCCGCTATCCTTTATTAGTTCATGCAATTCAAGTTTATCTACCGTCTTTTACCTCCTTTTACTTCTCACATATCCTTTTAGAGGTTGTGTTGTCATCAATCACCAAAAAGGGGGAGATTGAAAGAGCATCTAGGCCCCTAATTCGGTTTTGGCGATTAATGACAACATAATCATTGCGACTAACAAGTGTTTTGCAGAGACAAAGTTTAAGTTAGTGCAATGATGGACTTTCACGGTATTCTTGGCCCCCATCATTTGAGAATGATTGTATTGGCGCAAAGGATATGCTCGAAGATTAAGGATAATCTAGTTCTAAGTGCCGTTTGGATGATGAGAGGCACTTAGAGTAGTTTAGGTCTTTGTTTTCTTTTGGCCGTACTATTAAGGGGGGTCGAGGATTGATAGCTTGACCTAGGCAAGACTAGAAGTTAGGTGTGGTGCACACTTGTGAAATCTAGTATTAGGTAGCTGCATTGAAGCCCTTGAGAAGTTAAGAAACTCAAAGAAGTTGAATTGGACGAGTTTCGGTCTCAAAAGAAAAGAAGACTGCACAAAACTCAGAGGCATCGACTGATTCGACAGGGTGCTAAGGCACCATCGAATTAGTCGATGGCCCCTGGTTTTCTCACACAGACACTGACACAGCTCTCTGAGTCGCGTCGACTAATTCGATGGTGCGTCCATCGAATTAGTCGACGGCCCTCAGTTTTCACCCAGTTGGTGGTGCGGTGTTCTGTGTAGCGTTGACTGATTCGACGGTCTACCCATCGAATTAGTCGACGGTGCTCGAAGACGTGAAGACCCCAGAGTGCATGGATCTGAGTACCATCAACTGATTCGACGACTGCGGCATCGAATTAGTCGGTGGTCTCCAATCTATGTGAAGATCATGTTGCGCATGACTCAAGGTAGCACCGACTGATTCGATGGTGCTTGCATCGAATCAGTCGGTGAGGGAACTAGCCGTTGCACTGTTCAAAGTTTGAATGGAAAGCAAGCGTCGACTGATTCGATGGGGTCACCATCGAATTAGTCAACGGCTCTGCGTTTTGCATAACGGTTGGTTTTTTGAGTGGGGGTTATTTATACCCCTTCACTCACTCCTTGGAGACTCTCTTACCACACGGTTTCACTGTTCATCCAGCTGCTGTTGGGGAGTGTTTAAGGGCAAGAGAGGCACTTGGATTCATTGGTGCTCTTGGTCTTGAGAAGATTAAGGACTCTCTTTAGTGCTTGAGAGTAGCAAGTGTGCATCCATCTAGCTCTTGGTCTAGTCTAGGTCAAGTGAAGATCTTTGGCTTGTTACTCTTGGTGATTCGGCATCACCTAGATGGCTTGGTGGTGTTAATCTTGGGAGCTCACGTGGAGATTGTGTGAAGCCCCAAGAAGGTGTACACGGTTTGGAATCCGCCGTCCCGGAGTGGGAAATGGATATCCCCTACGAGAGCACTTGATCCTTGCGCGGATCAAGGTGGGGCTATACCCTTGCGCGGGTGCTCCAACGAGGACTATGGGGGAGTTGCCGACTCCTCGATACCTCGGGAAAAATCGACTTCCTACTCTTCAGTTTACTTTGAGCAAGTTTACTTTCGGCATTTCTATTCCTAGAATTGCCATGTTAGAGTAGGATTGGAACTAGGTTGCTTAACTCCTTTCAACACTAGCTAGGCACAAACCACACTTGTAGGAACATAGGGTGAATTGGCTTATTGCATAGGATTGTTTTATTGTTTAAATTTTTGTAGAAGCCTAATTCACCCCCGTCTTAGGCATCTTGATCCTTTCAGCCCTGCATGGCTGCCTGTCGTGATCTCATCGCGCAGGGCCACTAGCATCGGTCGTCATGTTGAGCACGACGCAGGCGGTCGATGAAATCAAAGCGAGGCCCAGACACAGCGAGGACGAGGCCATCCTCCGTTTCACGCCGTGATAGCACGTCGGCGACAACGTTGGCGGTGCCCGGCTTGTAGGCCACGGTGAAATCGAACCCTAGGAGCTTGCCAACCCAGTGGTGCTGCGGAATTGTGGCAAGGCGCTGATCAAGAAGGTACTTCAAACTGTAATGATCTGTGCGTACCATGAAATGACGGCCCCAAAGGTATGGTCTCCAATGGCAAACGGCCTGTACGAGACCAATCAGCTCACGCTCGTATGCCGCTAGAGCACGATGACGCGGAGCGACGAGCCGGTATGCCGCTAGAGCACGATGACGCGGAGCGACGGGCCGGCTAAAGAAGGCCACCGGGTTCTTGTCCTGCAAAAGTACCGCGCCAAAACCACGAGTGGAGGCGTCGCACTCGACAATGAAGTCCTTCGTGAAATCCGGCAGACGCAGCACTGGAGCCAACGTCACGGCCATCTTGAGCGCTTCAAAGGCAGCCGCGCCTCCGGCATCCAGAGGAACCCGTACTTGCGGAGCAGGGCTGTTAGGGGCGCCGCAATCGTGCCATAGTCGCGAACAAACTTGCGGTAGTACCCGGCGACGCAAGAAGCCCCTGACCGCCCGAGCAGATCGTGGTTGTGGCCAATCGTGGACAGCTTGGACCTTCGCGGGGTCCATGGTGACGCCGTCCGCTAAGATAATGTGCCCCAGGTACTAGATGGAGTCAACGCCGAAAGCACATTTGGAACGCTTGAAGAAGAGCTGGTGCTGCTGTAGGGTGGTGAAAACGGCGCGGAGATGTTGAAGATGTTCAGCCTAGGAGCTGCTGTAGATGAGGATGTCGTCGAAGAAAACGAGGACGAAGCGCCGGAGGAAGGGCCGGAGGACGTCGTTCATGAGTGCCTGGAACATGGCCGGAGCGTTGCAGAGGCTGAACGGCATGACCAGGAACTCATAAAGGCCCTCATGCGTGCGGAACGCCATCTTCTCCACGTCTGCAAAATGCATCCATACCTGATGATACCCCAAGCGCAGGTCAAGCTTGGTGAAGAAGCGTGCGCCGCGGAGTTCGTCGATCAACTCGTCCACCACCGGGATGGAAAAAGCGTTCTTCGCGGTGAGGGAGTTGAGGGCGCGGTAGTCAACACAAAACCACCACGAGCCATCCGGCTTCATGACAAGCAGCACCGGAGACGAGAACGCCGAGGCGCTACGCCGGATGAGCCCCTGGCTCATCATTGTGGCACATTGTCATTCCAGCTCATCCTTGTGTCTGGCCGGGTACCGATAGTGCCGGATTGCCACCGGCTGTGCTCCTGGAACCAAGGTGATACGGTGATCACAAGAGCGGGGTGGAGGGAGGCCTTGGGGCTCAGCGAAGATGGCAGCGAACTCCGAGACCTATGGTGCAGTACACATCCTATGGGGCAATAGACAGCACATGGCCTTGAATTGTGAAGGTCCTATCTACTACATTAAAATTTTCAACAAGACTCTCTACGTTAAATAGGCATCGATGGAATAATAAGTAAGCTGCCTAATCCCATTTTTTCAACAATACTCCTCTGATCCTTTGTCAATTTCCTGCACAGTGCAGCAAATTGTCTTGGCATACACACGGTTTCGACCTGGTTATCAAATAGATAGAAAATAAGGAAGAAATATAAAATAAAATAATGGCTCTTCAAATATGTACACGGTATATTAGACAAAAGAACATACCATCTTCGATCACCACATGTGTACAATTCACCAGCTCTAACACATAATAAATTAAAGTTAACACTCGAACATATATTAAAATTGCTTTTATGTCAAATTTGCACGTGTGTCTGAAGTACCTGAAACTTTGAAAATATTGCAATGTAATGATGGCTAGCCGCTGCTATGCTATGTTAATAAAGAAAACTTCATATCTAAATAGACAGATGCTTCCTCTACAGCCATATAAACACATGATAGAATTCAATTTTTATTTCTCTAAGCAATGTGATATCCTTCGCCACATGAAGTATATCATTTACTTTTAATACATATCTTCTTTCATTCTTCATATAATTGACATGGATTACCTATAGCTTCATATGGTCTCTCATGGTCCATCGGCCTAGGCCTTTACTCACCTTTCACCATTACCTTAGTTCATCGGCGCCAAGCCCCCTTTGCTTGCCCTTCACCCTTGCATGGTCCATTGCAGCCGAGCCTTACTTAACCTTCACCATCTTGCCATACAAAACCGCTTTGTATCACACATCATCAATAAATTTGCTTTCTCATTTTGATCATCATGGTTGTTGATCACCAACTCAACATATCTTCCATCATGGTTATTTATCATCAACATCCCAAGTTCTTTCTCTTGATGTTGTTAATCACCTTAATATCATATTCGTCCATTTAAACCTTATCAACTCATGATGTTCATTTCTCATGTTCTTCCAACATAGGTGTTGATCACCAACTTATCAAGTTCTTCCTCATCAACTCATTATGCTCATTTCATTCACATCTCGACCAATGAAGTGTCAACCTTTTTCATCTTGATGTAGGAACTCAACCTACCACATAATCTCATGGAAATAGTTAGCCCGCACATCCGGTTGCCATAGCATAATACTTGGGACATAGATCCTTCACATAGGCCACTCGACATCTCTCCATGTCAGCATCACCGTCTTTGCCGAGCCTTTGCCGTGAGTATTTTGGCACTCGACAAACTATGTTTGCTGCGACAAAAAAACAGTCCGAAAAAATACGAGTTGCCTCCAGTCATAGGACGATCTTTTTTTTTAAGAGCAAATTGTGGGGGAGTTCCCCACGACACTTTATTTTATATATTTAAATGGAGATATGTACAAGAAAGAGGGGAGAGAGAGGGGAGGGGAGAGTCTCAAAAAAAAAAGTTATAACAGTGTCTCTAACCACTGAATGAAAAGAAAACACTTATCCTCCCTAAATCGCTAGGACTGGAGTCTAACTTGATCTTTGAATCATCTAACCCACAAATGAATCGATGTTTGTTGCCCCTCAAAAATAATCGTCATAGGATGATTTTTGGGTGGCGGTTTTGGTGCGGATCAATGCACTTGAGGCGACCGAAGAACACACGGAACATCGTTTAGGCGAGTACAGAACGGAGGGTACACCGGCGGTGGGTAACAAACACAACATCCATTTTTTTATTTTGGTGGGTACATATGATGCCAATGACAGAAACAAGCCGTGTCATTTTTCGCGTAAACTTTGCGCGCTATGCAGTCGGTGAGAATCAAACCCGTGACTTCCCCCTCATGCGTATCGCCCTTAGCTACTACATCACACTCACATTTGCGTCTATACTCGGTTTCCATTCACCACATATTATGCATAACTGAGAGTAAATTGTATTTTTAGGCTCTTAACGAATTCTAATGCAAAACTTGTCAGTTACAAAGATTCATAACTTTTTGACATCTACAACTTTCTTTATGGAACTTTCACCATCTGAGGTCATTTACAAAATTTCGAATTTCAAATTTGAAAAGTCTACACTTAGTTTTTGTTGACATGAGGCTTTTAAATGAAAATATCATCAATTACAAAGTTTCCTAACTTGTTGTCATCTACAAGTTTCCTTATAAGAGTTTCTCCATCCGAGGTCATTTGGAAAAACTCAAATTTGAAATTTGAGAATTTCAGACCTACTTTTCTGGGGCAAAATCAATTCAAATCAAAATGCTTACAACTATAAACTTGAATAACATTTGAATGTCTACAACTTTTATTATGGTCATTTCTTCATTGGACTAACATTGTGTACAAATCTCAAAACCTCTTCTATAGTTTCCGGAAACTATATAGAGATGTAGGTTTTGTAAAAAATAATTGATCGATTTGTCTGAACTAAGATATGACCAATGTAAAACTTATACATCTTGAGAAGTTATATAACTTTGTAGTTCAAAACTTTTTAATTTGAATTCGTTTCGGGCTTTAAAATGTGCTTGCAAATCAAACTTTGCCGAATGTTCCAAAATGATACACTCGGCAAACCAGCTCTTTACCGAGTGTCAAATAATACGCGTTGCTGAGTGTCATTTGTTTTACACTCAGCAAACATCCTTTGATGCGGCCAGAAACTGGCTGGGCCACTTGTTTGCCGAGTGTTTCAATAAAACACTTGGCAAACAACCAGTTTGTTGAGTGTATTTTTGTCGAGTGTTATTTGTTTACCGAGTGTATTGAATAGGACACTCGGCAAATAATTGTTTGTCGAGTGCCCGATAAATTATACTCAGCAAAGTGAGGGGCACTCGGCAAAGTTCAATTTTCCGGTAGTGGTTGATGCAAGTTTTTATGCAGATACACGACAAGGTGCAACAAGCTCGTCATCCAAGTTGCCAATATTGTTTGTCCTTTTATACATTCGTATTATATTTTAAACCAAATTCTCCTATTCTTTGGCATATGCTAGGTGGAAGAAAAGTATGTTAACACATATAGCTATGTCCAGTTATAAACGTATCCCATATGGCATTCTCAAATGCGTGCAATTGAGTGATTAACTTTGACCTTTGATTTGAGTTGTTTTGATTCTCTACTAAGGTAATTAGTATCTTTATAATACTTCTTTATATATGTTTAGCTTATGTTGTAGCCAAATAAGTTGCACGGTGGGGACGATGCCAATATCCAAAACACCATACATTTACAATAGGACAACATTTTTTTTGTGAAACTCAATGCTCATATAATATTGGGCACCTTTAGCAGATCCAAAGATGAAGTAATAACAAGAGACAGAACGAGAAACATGGGTTGCTCTGAACCTTTTTTTCCTCCAGTTTTTTGGCACCTTGTGATCTTTGGCTCCGATTGACAAATGCTGACATGGAAAGCAGAGTGGAATGAATAGGCAAAGAGAAAATCCCTTGGGACATGATGGCATAACCGTAAAGGGCAGTAAACATGTTCAAAGAAAGAACAGGAGCGTGCCTTGAATTCTAAGGTATGGATCGCCAAAATTTGGAACAAAATATGCTCAAGATACCAGTTCCGCTGTTCATTCAGAAGAATAGATTATTATGAAACGGAGCATTTGGTAAGTGTCTTTTATATGGTAAAAAAACTCACATGTGTGGTGAATCAAGCATATAGCGGTTGCTTGTTGCTTGTGATGCAGGAGAGCACCTCATCTAAAATTTGAAATACTTATAAATAATGGTCATACAAAATTTGTTTTCATCCCATTGTAATTGTTATGAATTTCTGAATACAACTTGAAGTTACATTGGCGAGAAACCTAAAAGAGCTGATATTGATTATTGGTTTTCCGTGCGAGCTCTTTTACAATACACAATATCACTATTGAGTAGTATACGGCCATCCTCAACCCATCTACTAGGATGGTGTCCATAGCATTAAATAGGCTGTCACATAAGCAATTTGGTGATGTGGCAAGGGAATTAAAGAGGGGAGAGAAGAACATGGTGTCTTGCATGAGAAACCATGTCTACACAAGAACCAAGAAATGAAACTTGATGATAGGGAGAAAAAGGAGAGAGAACATATGTAATTGGATGGTAATTTATTTTTAAGAAACTATGCATTGGAGAGGTAGTTTCTATAGGTAGTGTCTATAGGTAGTGTCTATATGACATGGATGTATAGAAACTACTTGATGATGTCTTGGGTTCGGGATAACCTAAAGCTATCTCCAACCCAATGACTAGGATGGTGTCCATGGCATTAAATAGGCTGCCACATAATCATTTTGATGATTTGGCAGAGCAATTAAACAGGGGAGAGAAGGACATGGTGTCTTGCATGAGAAACCATGTCTACACAAGAACCAAGAAAGAAAGCAAGATGATAGGGAGAGTAAAGGAGAGAAAAGATATATGATTGGGTGGTAATTTATTTTCAGGAAACTATGCATTGAAAAGGTGGTTTCTATGTGTGGTGTCCAGTTGGCGTGGATGTATAGACATTACTAGATGGTGTCTTGGGTTGGGGACAGCCTAAGATATAGAGAAGATCTAGCCATCCATCTTTAAGGGTAACATGGTAATTAAGCATATATTTTCTATACTTTAATTGTATCACATTCCATTTTCTCCAACCGCATATCCCCTCCTCACGGAGCTCGATCTGTTCCTCGGCGTACGGTTGACGAGCTGTCACCGCGCAAAATCCGGAGGGGCGCATCCGCCCATGGTGGCCCTGCCAATCGATCATCGCAGGGAGCCTCTACGTCCGACCGCCGCCTTGGCTATTTGGCGTGCATCCTGCCGGCCCTCACCCCGGCTCGACATCCTGCCACCGCCTGCCCCGGTTCTGGGCATCCTCTCGATGGCACCTCGCCTGGCTCCTGTGGCATCGACATCCCTTTCCTGGAACATAATCGTGGATGAAGTACTAATGTGCGTGTGTGAATATTAGATGTTAAAATAATTTCGTGTTTGCAAAATCAAAGCGTTTGTTAGCATCTACTGTTAGGCGGGTGAGGTTGTTGCATTTGCAATTGGCATGCTACTGCCCGGTATAATTGCATTAAATCTTTGTTTCATGTATACAATATTATACAATATATGTCTCGGTTCTTTGCTGATTGCTGTAAAACGTATTGTTTGACGGTTCAACTAGACCATTCCGAGTGCAAAGTGAGATTAATCTCATAACTAGGCACACCATGTATTGCAATCAACAAAGATAAGCTATTGGGGAAGTATCATGTTGTCCTTGTTCTGCAGGAGTTTTTGCTTGATCTTTTTGTACCAAGGAAATTTTGCTTGTTGTTGATGGCACAGCCACAACTGCATCCCGGTGTTCTAGATGAATAATTGAATATGGTATTTGCCACCGGTTCTGGAGGTCACAATTTCAGTGTGTTGCGTATTTGATTTCAAACAAAACAAAACAGATAGTCATCGCTATTCGAATAGATATGTTTGGTTAATATATTTGCTTACCCACCGGCCGTTGCGTGTACTGTATTTGGTTGTAAGAGGCAAAAAAAAGGAAATAGGTTGTACTAGTACGTTAGAACAAGTTTGGTTACCAGATTTTTGAACATATGTTTCTATACGCTGACTGTAATAGCATGATCCTGCCCACAACAAATAAACTTTTGAGTCGCCACGCCAGATCAGAAAGGAAAACACTACAATCTACAAGACCTGTAAGTCATCTTTTCATACTATGGACTCCTGATCTCTCCAGTACGCAGAGCTGACATACACCTCCAGTAACTGAACTCCTGAAGACAAAAGCCTCCATTCCAGCCGCTTCTTCTCATCTGGCTTCTCTCCTGTAAACATCTCCCCCTGCTTCCCACAAATTGCTGATATTAGACAGCAGTTTCGTAGAAGAAATGTCAAAAACAAGCAGCTGGCCTTGCACATGAGTTACCTACATTTGTAAACGATCAGGTAAGCACAACTCTTAATATATACACTGAATATTGTTAACAGAAAAAACTAAATGATTCAGTACAAAAAAATCACAACACAACGTCACCAGCAATTTTGTACCACTAAAAATACAGTTTACCCCAACAATGTACAAGAGAGCTTATCTGACCACCAAAATGTTCGAGTGTCCTATGATAGTGACATGCTAATGGCAATCAAATGAAAAACAAACATTCCAAATCTATCACTCAATTGATTAGAAGATAATTTTTCTTCAATATTAACTAGTTCATCTTCTACCGGAGAATGCTAAAATCAGCCGATCAAATTCCAAAATCACACAAATTCTCAATTGATTTGAACCAAAATTAATCAATTGGCTGCAACAAGTATTTGAACAAGCACATACTCTGAAGTGAGGACACACACTCGGTGCACCTTAGCGTCAAACTTGCTTGTTGGCCATGCTGCTGCTTCGTGCCGGCGGCCACAGGGAATGAGGCCAACGAAGAACACGATTAGGAAGTGGAAGGGGAGTTAGGACGATGGAATCGAACAGACTGAGGGAACCAAAAAACCGCAAAAAATTCAAGGACTTGAGTACTAGACAGTAGACACCTGTGGCGAGGGATCTCGCAAAGCACTCTTGGCTCGGTGAGGTGAACTGAATTGCCCCAGTTCTCCACCATCGCAACGCTCACATGGTCCTCCATGAACACGAAGAACCCATTCACCATCTCGGTCGAATTCGACTCCGGCTGCGGTCGCGACAAGTCCACAACAATCTGGTGGGCCAGCATCCCTGCAGCGACGGCAGCGGAGATCTCAACGGTCGTCCGCGTAGACAACGGCTGCTCCTTCTCCTTGGCGGCAACAAAGGCGGCGCTGCGTGGGGAAATAGCCCCGCCTGGATCCAGCACACGACGATGACGTCGGTGACGGGGATACAGGTGCTTGGATCCGATCCGCCCACTTGACTAGGGAAACTGCCTGGGCGCACCGAGCGCTCCTTTGCCGCTCGCCGGAGTAAATCGGGTTGTCTGTCGTCGGCTCGCCGTCGCTGGAGTTCAGTCGACGCAGCCACGCAGGAAGAGAGGATGAGTCGAAATGTGTGACTATATCTCTCTAATGTAATAATAGACACTATCAATTAGTATTATACTATACAAAATTTTATTTATTTTAATTATTACACCATTGGCATTTTAATTCATTTCCTATATTACCCCAATACCACACATACTACTCACCTATACTACTCATATCACTAGGACTATTTTGTATTGTATATAATTAATCTCAACCGTCGGATGTTTATATACTAATTCTTTTTAAACACTGGTATGTACTAGTATTGTGTGCTGTAAAACCTCTTCCGTGCAATACGATTCAGATGAGTGTGCTTCTATGAGTGGTGGGATCCGTTCATCCACTAGTAGAGACAGGAGTGTGCTTCCGATGGTTAAAAAAAGTTTCTTTTTTGTGGGCATGAAATCCTTTAGTCCCAGTTTTTCACATCCATGTCTTGATTGTTGCAATACCAACTATAGCTATGACACCATTGGTTTTTAATGCGATTCTTGCAACACAAATGGTTGTTGATGTTTCAAACACATTGCCACACTAAATATCGCTGCGACTACCTCATTTTTATGGCAACTCGTTGCACAAATGTGATGTGATATGCTATTGCAACTGTCGTAAATTCAACGTCTGCCAATGCCACGTCTTGGTTGCCTCCCTTGTCGCAACGTTTTGGTGCCGTTGCGGAAGCCGGTTTCACTGGTAGCGTCGGCTAGCTACTCCTGGCTAGGTATTCAAGATCTAAAGCTCTCCCCAATCAGGATCATAGCTAGGTCGTCCAGCATTGATCAGCTAGCTACTCTCACCTCTCGGTTGGGTAAGTACAGCTACATACTGAGCAAATGAAAGAAAAATGACACGAAGATCGACATGAGCTAGACCCTCGTAGGAGTACCTCATACTACGCTCAGTTGACGTTTGGATTAACAGTTAGCTCCCGTTCAAGATCTAAACCCTCCCCAATCGGGACTATAGCTACGTCATCCAGTAGTGCTCCAAGGTTGATCATCAACTCGACATAATAGGTGCATGTATTTATGGCTAATTAATCTTTTAGTAGTATGAGGCATGATAGCCGATAAGCGTGTACGGTGGTGACTTTATAAGGACAGTCTCAGTGGGAGTTTCATAGGTATTTAATTGTATGACATATCAGCAAAATTGCTTATGTGGCAGAGTAATTATGAGGAAAGAGAAGAATGGAGTGTCATCACCATGACACTCACCATGTGCAGTTACCAAGACATGAAACTTGCATTGAGAGCAATTTTGTTTCATCCTAGACACATTTGGCCATACACCATGCGAGAATTAAATGCCACAGCTTGTATATGAAATTGTGCCATAAAACTATGCAGTGAGAGAGTGAGTTTCATCCCATGATAATGTGACGTGTCACTCTTGGTAGCTGTGTGATGAAATTGTGCATTAAGACTGGCCTAATTTCAAGATATAGCAGTTATGGCTCTCGTAGATACCCATAAAGGCAACACGCGTAAATCGTAATCGTAATCGTAATCGTTCTGTCTACATGTTGTATCACATGTTTTTGCGAAAGAAAAAACACACGCGTGTGTGACGTGTGCTATCGATCGGATCAAGAATCGTGAAGCGAATTGAAGTGGGCATGGGACAATCGGTACATCTGGCGATGGACGAGAACGTGGGCGATTACAATCTATCAAATCCGAATCCGATGTAGGAGTAGCTAGCTGCACGGTCAACTTTGGACGAGAAGGGAAAAAGCCTTTTGTGCAAAGATGGGAATAACACCACGGCAAGCGCAAAGAGGTTCGGGCAAGTCACATGCAAGCAAGCAAGGCAAGAGTATCGGCGTGCTGGCCATATACTCTGTGATGCCATCAGTTCCTCGGAGAGGTAACAGATGAAAACGATCAGGAGCTGTCGGGTAAAAGTATTGAAATACGAAAACAAAACCCGTCAGGACAGGATTTTTTCATATTTATAAAACTAGTAGAAATAAAAACGGTAAAATACGACTATAATTAAAATTATTTAAAAATAATAATTTTTATGTTTTTCTAAAAACATGAACGGTCAGAAAACAATGCCAAAATACGGAAACGATATCGGTCGGGACAGAACGGGTAAACTTTCTTCCCGAAGACATGGCCGCTTACGTTACATGCCGTCTGCCCAGTGACTGACCCCTCGATGCCACTCGCGCACGAGACTAGGCTGTCTAAATCTCGCTGTGTGCAGAACGACCTATACGGATCCAAGAATTATAATCAAGTTGATCATCGATCGACTAAGGGTGTGTTTAGATTGGGGAAAGATTCTCCAAAAATGCACTGTTCACCGAAAAAACACTGTAGATAAATAGTGTTCTGTGAGTGGGAGAGATGTGATGAATAGTGAAAAGTTAGATGAATAGTGCATTTTTAGGGAATCTTCTGGGAACTAAACGGGGCGTAAGGAATCAGCTGCCTACCGTGCGCGGCCTCTCGATCACCCTGCACTCATCGATCTATGCATCTCCCTCGAGCTCCATCAAGGTAAAGGTCGAGGCGAAAGCGCAGCGAGCTATGCTATACTGATCACGCCCGTCGACCTCGACCCGAAATCGTAGCTTGCAGTCCGTTGCTGACCAGCTGGCAATCACTATGCATTTGTGATATCATTTGCAGGCACAAGCAAAAATAAGCCACAGTAGATAGAGTTGAGCAATAGGACGGTTACCACCAATCAAGGACACAGACGGCCCGAACAGCAGCATCAAAAGGAAGTTAGCAAACAGGGCAGGGCACAGCAATTTCGCAACTTCAACTTTTCCCTATATATCATCGGCCACATGTCATAAATACACGGGATGAATGCTGGATCTTTGAAGAAAAGAATTTATCATCTACAGTGTGCTTCAGAAATACCGAAGCCACGGAACAAAATTGAAAAATAAAATAAATGGGAAACTACAGAGGCCTGCACAATTAACCAAAAGCGCCAGAAGCAATCGAGAGAATGGCATGTGACCTCTGACGAATCAATGGCAGTCTCATGGTCTCGGTCCTCTGTTCCTTGCACTGTGACCTCTGACGAATCAATGGCAGCCTCAGGTTCTCAGGCCTGCACAATTGACCACCAAAGGAGTTTATGCCTTCTTCACCCCCTTTTGTTCTGATAAAATGGAGAGAATGGCTGATAAATAAGGATCAAAGTCATTCTCAGGCTGCTCTCAGCCCTTTGTTCTTAGTATTGTGATGCTGCCTTTCCCCCCATCTGTCATGATCCTTGTCTTGCCGATCACTGGCTTGCCAGAGTAAGGGGAAGTTCCCAGGATTTCAGGAGGTCTCTTTGGAGGGGCACGGATTCTCTGGTTAATATCCTGCAGTGTAGCAACATCACCTTCGTCCCAGGATGGTTTGATGAAAGTAAAAGGGCATGCTATGGTTGTAGTTATGTTTTGCTTCCCCTTGACTAGTGATGAGTTTCCTCCTAGTATGCCTGCAGAAACAAATGGTCAACGTTGATGAAACTGGAAATGTGCTCAGTCATAACATGGTATCAAACTCAAATACCTTTAGAGACTTTGAGTGTAGAAAGCTTCCTAGTTTCATGCATTATGAGACTTTCTGTCACTGGTGCAATCTCACTTGATCCTGCAGACAGATGGAAAGAATAGATGAGTTGCCTGCAGAACTGCTACAAGCTGGTGACCTGGTGTCAACAAGGCACTCAAAACTACATGGATGCCAGGCATACTGCAGCCGTTACAAATATACCAACATACAATTACAACAAAGGGAAATAGGAAACAAAATACTCTTTTTGATATCACAAGAGGAACTTGGGAACAAACAAATGTGGGGTCATCTGAGTCATCGACACCGGACCAGGGTGGCAAATGTGTTGCCACTCACCCCATAATGATGGCAAATAGTTAATTATTCCCTGTCCTGATAGAATTGGAAAGCCAATTCCCGGACCAGGGTGGCAAATGTGTTTCCACACATTGACTGGAAACTGTGTTGAAAAAGTAAATGAAAAATTGGCAACTAAATGCAGTACAAAACACGGCGTGCACTGACCTGAAATTCCAGCTTGATCATCCACATATGAAACGCTCTCCTGAGTACAAGGCCTGTAGGAGACAAGAGATGAAGATGTCATGATTGCAAGTCACAATGATGAATAAGTTTAAAGTGATCTTAGTGGAAACAGGGAGAAACCAACATTTGATCAGGCTCGCAATGTTCCAAATGGTTATCTTGCCAATAGGGTGCATCGGTAGAAAGCAATGAATTCATTGTTGCCTGGAGACAGACATGGTTCAATAAGAGAAGCATAACTGTGCTAAGTAAAAAGCAGCAAAAGGAGTCTTAGAAACATAGCTATGAGCTTGTGAACAATCTCAGATGCGACAAAGCATAATTGTGATAAGTAAAGAGCAGAACTGTAAAAGAAGAGAGAAATTGAAACATGCTAGTAGCTAGCGAACAAACTTCAGATGCGACAAAAGACATTCAATAAGAGAAGCATAACTGTGCTAAGTAAAAAGCAGCAAAAGGAGTCTTGAAACATAGCTATGAGCTTGCGAACAATCTCAGATGCGACAAAGCATAATTGTGATAAGTAAAGAGTAGAAGAAGAGAGAAATTGAAACATGCTAGTAGCTAGCGAACAAACCTCAGATGCGACAAAAGAACTCGTTTCATGAGTGCCAGCTTCTGACTGGCTAGACTCAGAAGGGTACTCCAACGTACGCCTTCGCTTTGCTTCCCTAGACTCCTCCGGTTCTAGGGTCTCCTTGCAGGATACATCTACTCATGAAACAAACACCTTAATTGGGTATAGCATTCAAGAGTGAAAGCAGTCGATAATCGTTGGAAGAAAAGCTTGTTACCTGGTATGTCCGCGAAGAAATCACGGCAGTCTCTTAGCGGAGTTTGATTCCCAAAAAATCCCAGTAGATCATCATCCAACGTGAATTCAGGAGCCTCTGCTGTAAAAGGAGATGAGACATTGTGAGAGAGCAAGTCTAGACGGATAATAGAGTTAGTTTGTGAGTCGTACGGAGATGTAGTCTGAGGATGCGAGTGAAGTACCATGACTAGCATTGCTCGGATCGCAATGCTCTCCCACTTGCCAATCCCACAGATTGCTGCAAGCGTTACAACATGAGTATAAGCATCCACAGAAAGTTGTAGTATACTAGCAGGTCAATTTTGCAAGCATTCAGTTCAGGGCAGAGTTAAGACAGGGTTCAAGCTCAATCTCACAAGCACATCACAGGTCACAGGAGCTACTCCTCCTGTATGTTGTACCTAGATTTTATCAGAATTTAGCTTGTGATGTAAGGTGGATTAACCAATGGAAATGAACAATCAGAGGTCTACAACCATCTACAAGTGTCACATAAGCTAGATTACCACCGATCGGCAATACAACAAACAGCACGAGCGCAGCCGATTCCAGCCCCACGCGATCCGGTATCCTCCCCCATCGAAGCCACGCAAGGCGGCGGCTGCATCCTAATCCCCCCCAATCGGAGACAAATCGGGAGAACATCTAGAGCACGTCACGTCGCCAAGAGAACATCTCGAGCAAGCAAAACCGAATCCAGTTGGAAATGGAAAAGGGGGCACCCGCGGATCATCCAAGTCCGTCAAAGCCCGAATAGATCGCCGCCACGGCAGGATTTTTTGTCCACTGTTAGATCGAGCAAAGGGGACCAACCGGCGGCGGCGGCGGCGGGCGGATCTCAACCCGCCGCCGACCCCTCATCGTCGGCGGCGCCGCATCGGTCCCCGGCCAAAACCCCCCTCGCTCATCCATCCACACCTCCCCTCCCCACCCCAAAATCCTCCCCCAACAAAAATACGGAGCCGACCAGTCCGTCCACCCCGAGAGAGGCAAGCGACAACCCCCAAGACGAACACACACACGACGGGCCCGGTTCCCCCTCACCCACATTTCAGAGCCGCCGCCGCCGCCGCCCCAGCTCCCTCCGGCCGCGGCATCGCCGTTGTAGGGGTCCATCGGAGGCCGCCGCCGCCGCCGGAACTAGCCGTTGCCCGGATTGGAGTGCGACGCGGGGGGTGGAGGCGGCGGCGGCGGTGGTGATGGAGCGATGGTAGTCGAGTCTAGTCTGCTCTAGTGCGGTGGCTACGGATTGCCGCGAGCGGTTGCGCCGCATTTGTAGTGAAGGGGAGGAGGGGGAGGCTGGCTGGGTCGAGACGGGAAAAAAGGGAAGGGAATGCGGGAGGGGAGAGAGGTGGTGGGCGCAGATGGGCTTGCGGGGCGGGCGAGAAGGCCGTTGGGGCGACCCCCTCGGGCTTCGCGCCGCGTGCCCAGCTCAAATCCCTCTCCCCCTTCGCTGCTGACTCGCTCTGTCGTGTGGGGCAGCCCAGCCAAGCCAAACGACCACAGCAATTGGCGACGAATTGATGGCCTTCCATTCCAAAAAAAAAAAGCCCAGCGTGAGGATGGCCACCCTTTCCGTTCCGTTCCAGCAGCGCAGCGCTCGGTTCGGCGCTTTCCGTGCATCGCGTTCTCTTGGGCTTGGTACTCGGGCGGCTGCTCGCCATTTCATTTCGTGGGTGTCTCGCTTATCTATTTAACTATTTCTGCTGCGTCAGATGAGAGACTGAAAAAAAGAGAGACTCGAATATGATTTTTCCCTAAAAAAAAAGAACAGAAAATGGTGAAAACAACGTATGGTCCTTGTATGAGTCAATTTTTAAGTATCGACGGTATCAATTGCCTCCGAATTGAGTGTCATATTCCAGATTGTCATCGAATGATTGAAAATGGCCTAAACTTCATGGAAGTATGGACCATTTCAATTGCCTCCAAAATGAGTGATATTTATGATTTACATCTGGAAGTCGTAATAAATTGAGGATACAACAGCTTGTTTGAACATGTTACATGTATCCTAACAAACCAATATGTCTCTTAGGTTACACTGAAAATTGCATTCTACAGTATAGGGTGTAACAAGATGAAAACATTGAAACTTTGATAACACCTCCTCCCCCACCCCACCATAAAAAAAATATGGGGTGCTATAGTATTTGAGCTCACCCGCAGCCTATTTATAGTATTTACAGTCCAATAGCTTGGCCCTTTTTTCCTTTCCTCCAACCTTTTCAACCTCCATCATTCCTACCAATTGGAACCAATGTTCGCCTACAAGACCGTTTAGGCTGTTAACACGCGTGTAAACGCTACTCGATGGTAAACCGTGTAGACCGATAGCCATGTAAAGCAGTGTAAAACCGTTTTAGCTGTTTAAAAGATCGTTTAAACAGCCACGTAGACTAACTTTTTGTTAAACGATGGGTCACCGACCGTTCACCATTTAGCGTTTAGGCTAACACACAACTCTCGACAGGCTGAACAACAATGGGTCACCGACCGTTTACCATTTATTGTTTAGGCTAACACACAACTCTCGACAGGCTGAACTTTAGCAATTCCACTGCACTGATTTGCTTGAACATGAAGATTATTGTTATGATTAGATTCCCCCCCCCTTTTGCATATGGATTTAACTAATTGAAAAAAGTGGAAAATTTTGTTAGAATGTATAGATGTGATAAACAAAAAGATCCCTACCACGTGATCCAGTTTTCCTGTGGGGGCAGATTCAGAGCTTGTCCATTTGAGAGTGAGCTTATTTATGTGCTCTTTACCCGCTCTAGAAAAGAACACTAATATTTTTTAGAGATTTATTTGCATAAATCGATTGAAATCTTGCTTATCCACCAATCACTCAATTTTAGACTAGAAATTGATTGAAGAAGGAGATGTTAGATTAGGGTTAGTGGGTTTGGGCTACCTCGCTGCTAGGTTGTAGAGGGACTTCCAAGGCATCTTGCCTACCGGTAGTGGAGGTGGGGGAGACGACGGCAGAGCAGAAACAGCGAAGGCACCACTAGAGCCGGGCGATGATTGATCCTGGTGGGCAATGAAGGCAGCGGGTACGTACAACTCAAATACATTATTAACATTGGGCAGTGGAGGAGGGTGGCGGTAGAGGCCGCCGAACTCGGGCAGAGGCAGAGGCGGAGGCAGCGGGGATCGAGCGTTGTTGTGGGCGTCGAACGCGTGAGGAAGACGGGGAGGAAGGAGGAGGGAAGAGAGAAGGGTAGGGGAAATAATCTAGGCCATCAAATGAAGATCCAAAGGCTATAGATGACCGTTGTTGGATAATATATGTTTTGATGGTTGATGTAGTAGAGGTAGGTCCTATTTTTTAACAGATATCCCAACTTTATTAATACTACAATTGGTCTTCTACATTAACAATTCCTTAGCTATATGTGACACGGAATTTCCTTATTTAACGCTAGAAGATAATTAGATTCCTTTCTTGATCCTAAAAAAATTTTCATCGACACTGAGTTCTGAATTACTTTCCGTATTAACGTTTTTGTCACTTTCGTAAGTTAAGTGGAGCGAAATGGCTACCAAATCATCTTCAAAATCCACAAAGCTTTCTTTAGTCATAGAACAAATGAAGATGTACCCATTATGCTTAAAATAGAAAATATCTTTATAATTTAAAATTAAAATTCACAATTCAACAACTTTTGAAACTTATATATTTTTTATGTTAACAAAATAACTTCCAAAAATCATGGAAAATAAATAATATTCCTCACATGGGATGTGGTCATTTATAAAATTCTTTCCTATCAAATAAGTGTCAAAAGTAGCCTCAGTTGGTGCATTTTATTATTAAAACTATGAATGTGCATATGTGTTTTTAAGGAAAAATGAGTTCATCTTTTTTTTTACCAATGGTGAAAAATTATTGATTTTTAGAGGTGATTTTTAGGTTGTTTGCCCAACTCAGCTCACACACGTTGACATAAATATCAGATAAATCAAAATTAGGCTTGGTGACACACTGGGAAGGGAAAAGTTTTCAAGGTCAAGGAAGGTATCGTGTTATCTTTCGGTGTCAAATCCTTTTCTTGTGTGTGGCTTGTTTCAAGGAGCTAAGTATTGTGCTGGCTTTTTTGCATCACCATTGAAGGATATATTGCTTTCAAGCTCTATAATGTGTATGTGTATGGTTGTTAATTGATAATTGTGTCACCGCCATCGTTATGTTTGGATTCGGGAGTAGCACGCGCCGCCGGCCCAGCCGCCGAGCATCCCTCGGTGCGCTCGTTGAGGAGCGCTGTTGAAACTGCCCGAGATCAGCAGCTCGCACAAGCACACCAACTCACGCGAGATGGAGAAGACGTACACAGAGAATCGAAGCTAGCACACACACGAACACAGGCTCTGTTGTGGCTACGAACGCCCACGGCAACACACGCCGTTTTTGGCTTTTTCTGTATTGATGAACTCCCCCAAATAACCGGCACACAGCCTGCTCAGAGATCACCATGCGCGTGCGTATGCACGACCGCTATCTCCACGCCTGCACGGGAGCCACTCACTCCTGCACGACGCGCGCATCTCCCGCGCATGAACCGGTCGTCCTCCGAGCTGACCGCGTGTGCCACGACGCAAACGTGCCCAACTAACCATAGGCATATGCATCTAACTTGCCGGCCTTGCCGCACTCCACTCGACTTAATCGGTGATCTTGTTGCACTCCACTCCTAATTAAAGACTTGGTCATCTTGTTTTTGCCGAGCTGCTGCGCACACAACATCCTACCACTCTGGAGTAACGTGACCGACACACCTGACTACATGCACAAAACTAACCCCGGCCCGGCCACAACGTGTCACTCCCTGACGCTCCCCGGGTCGTGGAGGCAGCTCACGTAGGCGCCGAGACCGTGCACGCTCCCCGGGTCGTGGAGGATGCATGGCGAAGTCGAGCCCGAGCTCGACGCCGACGTGCACGCGTAGCACGCACCCTTGCTGCGCCCAGCAGCGAGGGTGGCGGTGACGTCATCGTGTCCGCGGCGCACGCCGCGAGGGGCCGTGACACCTCGGCGAGCGCATGTACCTCGCCGACGAGCGGTCCCCATGTCCACCGCGTCGTAGCATGCGCGCCGACGAGGCCACCTCATCACGCAGCACCGGGTGGAGCGGCTCCAACGGACCGTCGCAGTCGCGGCAGCCCCTGGACCTGCCTCCACATGGCAGGGAGCCGTGGTTTGGGGCGGCGGGGGCTCGTGGCCAGCTTCAGGGTGCACCGCGGGCGAAGCAGAGTGGCAGTGGTGAAAGCCATTTCGTGGATTGTGTGTTAACCGTTAAGATTACATCACCGTGTGACTAATTAGCATCTAACTATAGGTTAGCAGTGTATTATGAAGTTAGGCTAGTCTTAGTGGGAAGGTCATCATAAAGTTGGAGACCCGTGCCAGGCAAGGGTCATGGTGATGACCCTCCTCTCTCATCCCATGACACTCTCCCTCCTTCATGATGTGACATGATATTTAATGCCATGACACTTCTTCATGACCCTTTCACTGAGACTGGCATTAATCCTATCATTAGTGATGCCAAATGAGGGTTAGGAAATCATATGTTCGGAAGAGCCGCTTGTACCGTGAACAGATCCGTTGGGGGTTGCATCCTCCGTTACGGGCAAGATCTTCAAATCATTAAAACATAGAATCACTCATGCATTTACATTTTCTTTGGTTTGATTCAAAACACGTTATCAGCACTTCACTCTTGCATTGGAGTTTAACAGTAGAAGAAGAACTGGTGGAGGCGGTCGGGCCCACCGCTTACATTGGATGGACACAACTATCTGATGGAAGAAAATTACGCAACTTATGGATTCAAAGCTCGGTATGACAAACAAAATGAACTTATTTACCTAGCATAATAATTTACGTATTCAAGGCTTCAAAAATGTTAAAGAATATAATCATGCCGTTCATACGATTTGCTCTAAACTTAAGTTTTGTGATAAAAAAAACCAAACGCGCGGAGAAAATAGAGAAGACTCTCTCGACCATGCTTCCCGCAGATAGGGTTTTACAACATCAATTCCATGCAATGAAATTCCAACAATATTCTAAACTCCTATATATATTAACCTATGCAGACCGTATTTGTTACGGTATCAGCCCGTTACAAGCTTCTTTTTTATGAACTCTAGATGGACGAAAGAAATAAGTAGCTCAGTTCGGTTCCCGCATTCTATACTCAACAGCCCTAGTAAAATAAGTTAATAAATCCATTTTTAAAGTTTTAAAAAGAAATGTTTGTACAGGTGTCTAAAGAGAAAAGAAAAGGGGAAAAAAAAACCGTCGGGCGATGGGCACCAGCCGCCAGCCAGTGCTGGTCCAATCCAACCCACTCGTCGTCGGCCTCGATCCCGCGAAGGAGACCGGCCGACGGCCGTCACCGGCTCACCGCGCTTGTCCCATCCGCAGAGCCCCCTCTCTCCTAAACCCCCGCCAGCTAGCACCGCCGCCCGCCGGCGACATGGCCGACGGCGCCACGCCCAGGCGCAAATCCGTGCCGGACTGGCTCAACAACCCGATCTGGTCAGCGCCTCCTCCCCCGTCCCCGTCCCCGCGCCACCGCTCCCCTCCCCGCGCGGCGGCGCCCTCTCCGCCCCAGCCGCAACCGCCACCGTCCACACTGCCCCCTCCCCAGCCGCCCCGGGATCCGGTCCACGCCCCTCGCGATGGCGATGGCGACGGCGAGGGCTCGGACGAGGACGGCGCGGGAGCGGCCGGACCGTCGCGGGCCCATCTCGTGGCGGAGTTCAAACTCGCGGTGAGTGCTCTCGGCGATCGGGGTGGGGATTCTTACTGATCGTTGAGTTGGGGGTACGTTTGGGGTCCGTCTTACTAGCTTGCTCGTGTTGTTCCGTCTCGCCGCGATTCGATGCAGTTGCAGAGGAAGGTGGTGGATCTGGCGGAGCTGCGGAGGCTCGCGTGCCAGGGCGTGCCCGACGCCGCCGGGTTGCGGCCCGTCGTCTGGAAGGTCCGGAAATCCCCCCTCATGCTCTTCTCTATTCGCTGCATAAACTTTATGGGTAGCCTGATCGAGTGCTTGTTCCATCACTCGCAGCCACATGGTACAGAAATGGCATTGTGAATGTTGAGGATGACTTTGATCGATGTCCCTGTACCATGAGTTTCTCAATGTTGTGCATCCTTTAATTCAGCTCAGTCCAGCCTGTATAGTCACGCCTGGATGCTTAATTTTTCTCTGTTTACTCCTTTGACGGTTCATACTGCATATGAATGCCGATAGATGACATACACACCATCCTATATATAATATACTTTCTTCTAAGCTTATCATTAATTACTGAAGAAATTGTCTGCACCCTGGTTACACTAGTTCTGGTAGCACTTAGCAGGATAGGTTGACCAATAAGTTTCATGGATTTTTTTCCCCCATTGATGCATGGTCCACATCTGATAAGAAGGATAGAGTGGATCCTTCTTTTTTACAGTATCACATCATGATATTTTGGGGCCTAGTAGTTAGGAAGTACTCCAAACTATAACAGGGTATTTTTAGCACCTAAGTGATTTAACATTTCATTTGTATCTGTGATGCCCACTTGTACTTAATGTTCTCAACTCCCAAGATTCTTGATATTATTCTAAAATAGACAAGACAACAGAATTGCTTGTCAGTTTGGCATTATTGTGTTACATGTGAAGAATTGTATGCCATTGTATGTATTGTTTCGGATATCTGCGGTTCTGCCATGATGGCTTTGGTTTCTGTGTTGGCAAACTTCTATTATGTGATTGTGTTCAAACTTAAAAAGAAATGACAGACAACATTTAGGTAACTAGATAGCAAGGTAAAACATTTCTAGGCCTGATGGGGGGTTGGATAGTTGTGATTGTTACAGCACTTTCTCCTTATTCTGTACACTACAAATTTATTTGACTTTTTTGATAGTTAGCAGCTTCTCTTGGGGTACTTGCCTACTGATCATGCTCTATGGCCTTATGAACTTGAGAAAAAGCGGTCTCAGTACAGTGCTTTCAAAGATGAGCTTCTGGTTAACCCTGTAAGTTCTTCATGCATGTAATCTCACAAAACTATTCAATTTGCAAATGAGTGCATATGTAATTTATCCATGGAAAGACCTCAGTTATTGACAATAATGGTTAGCTTTCATGAGCATTAGAATATTACAGTTTGGTTTTTGGACAAATCAATCATATGCATATGAGCAGTATTTTACAGTGCTGCAGATTTATTGGTTTATCTTTTTCCCCCATTTAAACACCTGTGTAACAACCCATTTATGTTCTGGTCAGTCAGAAGTTACCCGAAGAATGGAGGAAATGGCTGTATCCAAAAGGGAGGAACAGAATGCTGAAGGAACTGGTGTGCTACCAAGGGCAGAAATTGTTCGGGATGAGCATCCTTTAAGCCTTGGAAAAACTAGTGTTTGGAACCAATACTTCCAGGTAACTTTAACGAGAACTATAATTGCTTGCCAGTGGGTTCTTCCAAATTTGTATTCTATGTTACACTCTGGGATGTGCACTCTGTAATTGTGAAGTACCATCATTTGTATTGTTCGATATAGCAATGGCTCATGTGACCAGACTATTTTTGTCATTTGCTTTTCAGTGTTGAGAAAATATCCTATATGGTTTGTGATGTGAACCAAAACATGAGGAAAAAGTCTATATCACCCGCCACCTATGAAGAGTGGACTACATAACCCCCAACCTATGAAAAGGTCTACATCACCCCCTGAACTTCTCAAAACCGATCAAATTACCCCCTAAAGCACATTTGAAAAATCATAGTAAATCACAAAAAAATCATAAAATGAAAATTCCAATTGTGTTGGACTCCAAATGAGTAGATATACACTGAACATATAATATGATATATTTTAATATATTTTTTTACTACTATAGAGAAAAGCGTAGATCTAAAGCTATAGTGAAAAAAATATACTAAAACATACCATATTATATGTTCAGTGTGTATCTACTCATTTGGAGTCCAACACAACTGAATTTCCATTTTATGATTTTTCTATGATTTTTCAAAATTGCTTTAGGGGGTAATTTGATCGATTTTGAGAAGTTCAGGGGGTGTTGTAGACCGTTTCATAGGTTGGGGGGTTATGTAGACTTTTTCCCAAAACATGAGGATTCTAACTTTTTATTAATAATTATACGTCTTGTTTCTAAAATATGCCTAATTGAATCCATCTGTCGTTAGAAAAGTTAAATAATGGCCTAAATGGGTATGAATTTCTATATTTTGGAGAGGGAGCCATATAGCAATGTAACTAAAAATTTTCACTCTGGACTTGGAAATTGAAATCCGATGATCTCAATAGGTACATCCAAATTTGAATTGCTAGCTGTTTTTCTGTTCAATTGCTGTTAGTCAAATTTTGTTGTGAACATCTTTTCTTCAATTTGAACTAATAGTGACTTGAATACTTCAGGAGTCGGAAATTGTAGAGCAGATTGATAGAGATGTTAAGCGTACTCATCCTGAGATGCAATTTTTCAATGGAGATTCTTCAGATTCCTTGTTTAATCAGGTAGGTGCATCCTCTGACATGTGATCGCCTTGTAGTTGTCATTCATGTTGTTTGCTATTCATAATGCAATGTGTTTTATTCTCAGGAGTCACTGAAGCGTATACTTACCATCTTTGCAAAACTAAATCCGGGTATAAGATATGTACAAGGAATGAATGAGGTTTTGGCACCTCTCTACTATGTTTTCAAGAATGATCCAGATGAAAGTCATGCTGTAAGTGTCCTCTTATGTTACTACATGCTTACGCAGGAACAAGATGTGTTCATGCTTTGTGCTGATGAAACATTGATGACATTGAATTTTTTTGTGATATTACCTGTTTTTAAGTACCCATAATGGGTTAGAAATTGTTTTCTTTAATTTGAATTTTCTGAAAGATAGCCTGCATGTGTAGCACAGCCTCCAAATGTTTGTTTAGCTTTGGAAACATGTGTAGGCAAACATAATTTCAATTGATGACTACAACTCTCAGTGCATCGACCCTTGCATAACATTATGCACCAGTATAACAGGCTGATGCTCAGATGCTCTGTACTTTTTACCTGCGAACAGGCTTCAGCAGAGGCAGATGCATTTTTCTGTTTTGTTGAGCTTCTTAGTGGGTTCCGAGACAACTTCTGCAAGCAACTAGACAACAGCGTGGTTGGTATACGGTCCACAATCACTAGACTATCACAGCTTCTGAAAAAGCACGACGAGGAGCTCTGGCGGCATTTAGAGGTCGTAACCAAGGTATTTATTTGAATAGTCAAGAACCCTTTTCTCGTGGTCCAGGTTAATCCTCAGATCTACGCATTCAGTGCTATACAGAGTACATATGCATCTGTTCTCAGTAACGCTCATCTATGTGATCCAGGTTAATCCTCAGTTCTACGCATTCAGATGGATCACCTTGCTGTTAACTCAGGAGTTCAAGTTCCGTGACTGCCTCCACTTGTGGGACACTCTACTAGGTGACCCAGAGGGACCTCAGGTCAGGGGACTACCATATCCAGTTTCATGGCACGTGTTGCATTTCGAAGCACTCTAGACTAAAACCCTCTTGCTCCGGATGCAGGCTACCTTGTTACGGATCTGCTGTGCGATGCTGATCCTTGTCCGGAGGCGGCTTCTGGCTGGCGATTTCACCGCAAACCTCAAGCTCCTCCAGAGCTACCCGCCCACAAACATCGACCACCTGCTGCACATCGCCAACAAGCTGCGAGGGCCACTTCCGTACTGATCTTGTTTGGATTTCACTTCATATGTTTTGATGCGGGTTCATACGAAAAACGATCAAGATTCACGTGGTTTCAAAAGATTATGCGCTGGGAACTTTGTAGATGGATCTCTCTTAGTGGCTGAGTGATTTGATTTGAAATTGAGCGCATTAGTCATCATACAGTTTTGGTTCGATGGCTCGATGCCTTCGGAGCGTGGTTGCTGCTTGTCAACTGTGCGATCACGACTCACGAGTGCTCGCAAGCACTTCGCACCACCGCTGACGCTGAGGTGTGCAGGCGTCAAATTAAACTTAGTTTCAGCAGGTCAAGTAAAAAAAAGTGCATACGTGTTGGTATTTACGGCAACTATAGATTTCACTCTTTTGTATGTATCAGTCTGGTTCCGTTAAAAAGTTTGCTGAAATATGGTTGGTTGTATTAAATTTTTAGTAAAAAATCTTGAAAAAAGATCGGTATGATTATAGCAAAACCAATGGATTCGAAAAGCTGCATCACGGAACAGCATATCTTTCATATTTTCCAGCAAGCTACGTCTATTTGAAAGAACATATTGAAAAGTTACATTTTAAGGTGCATTTTACCTCAAAACTATTAATATCAACTTATACTTTTGTGATACATGTATGGTGTAACAAAGACTTGCCAGTCCGTTAGTCTATCCCTTTCATCTAGACACACAAGTATGCACTTCATGTGATCATATTGCAAAACTCTTAACACCATTTTTCGATGGACTCTGAAATCTTATGGCTATGGAGTGCGTGCCTGACTTTAATGTGGGGGACTTGCAAAGTATCAAACGCATGGGACATATAACCGGGTGATCAATGCTAACAGAAGTACTATCTATCACCATTGTAACACGAATAGCCACTTCACAACTGCAGATGAAAGATGGGGGACAGACATAAAGTATCAAACACATGGGACCCATAAGCGTGTGATCAATGACATCGTTACACGAATAGCCACTTCCCAATTGCAGATGAAAGATTATTAAATCAAAATAGGGCCTTATGATGCAATAAGAATGAACTCAGCTACAAAATGTGGTTACGCAAGATAATGCTCACTTAAGTAATAGGTCTCACAATGTAACAAATATTTTCTATCCTAACTGATAAATAAAAACACATGTGATTTTCTACATTTTTACTCAGCCAGGCCGGATCATCCAAGGGTTTCCAGTAAGCATAGACAACCCAGTATGCCAGCCGAAACAAAACCCATGTGTACCACTGCCACAAAAGGCCAATCATCAGTCCATCATAGATGAGCTTCAATGGCATGTCCTCACCGGGAGCTCCAAATTTGATAACCACTAAGCAAAACCGACAAAGCGCTGGCAGGATGAATGAGAGTTGTCACGGCTCCAGAACAAAATTATTGTCACCACTGGTGGGCTACAAGTTTCGTCAAACGAAACCGCACAAGCCACCAGCCAAAATGCTCAGTCTATAAATATCGCCGTACAGGCCACCTTCCTCGCAAAATGCACTTCGGTGAGGGGATGAGAATACTACTCCCCGCTTTTCTTACTCCGGAAATTCTCCCTCATTGCGGCAACCTTTTTCTTGCACTGGACTACAGTCTTACCTGGGACAGCAGCAGCCACACGCTCCCATCTTTGGCTTGCATCCTTAGGAAAAGCCTTCAAAGCTTGGACGAGAGCCAGCACTTGTGTCTCTGACCAGGCATCTGGATCAGTCTCAGATGCAGGATCTGGAACAGGATCAGCAGCTGCTTTCCCATTGCTGATCTGACTGCTAGCAGGTTGTGCTGCCGCCTTGGATGAAGCAGGTTGCGCTGTCGCCTTGGATGAAGCAGTCCCAGCTCCGTCAGTTGATGAACTAGCCGTTTCATCTCTAGTTGAAAGTGGTGAAGCAATGGTTTGGGCAGGTTTCCGCTTCTCTAGGAACGAGTCAAAAGCTTTTGCTGAGTCTGGCTTCTGCAAAAGAACAGTCTTTGTGGCCTTGAGAATCTCTTCAACAGACCTTCCCGTCCCAATAAACTCAGAAACCACCTCCCATCTACGAGAAGTTCCCTTCGGATACTTCTGGATTGCCTTCCTAAGCAATTCAACCTCCTCCTTTCCCCACGGTCTCTCTTTTTTCTCATAGTTGTTCAATAAGCTGCTGCCTTGTGCCACTTTTCCTCCGGTAGAGTTGGATTTTGGAGCAGATCCCTCCACACCGTTTGCATCACTTTTCTTAGCTTCCTTTGAGGAACTCTCTCGATTAAGTGCACTGCTCAGCAACTTGGCCTTTTCAGCTGCATCTTTACCCTCCATACTGTCGCTGAGTTTCTTCAGCTGTTCTATGCCAAGGGAGGTGCATGCTGTTTCAACATCTTCGTCAGACAGACCAAAGTGGCTCTCTGCAACTACAGGTGCTGCTAGAGTGCGCAGTCGTGTTTTCTCTTTGCGCAGCAGCTTCTTCTCTTTCTCCTTCAACTTCTTTTGATGGAGGGCAGCTTCTGCAGCTTTCTTAGCCTCTTCTTCTTTCCTTTTCCTTTCCTCTTCAGCAGCTCTTGCTGCTTCCTCCTCTTGCTGTTTCTTTACCAAATACTTTGCCTCCTTCCTCCTCTGCTTCTCAGCCTTCTCCTCATCCTTCCTCCTCTGTATCCTTGGGTCTTTCCTGTAAGCATTGTCAACAAGAGTACGCACTCGTGCATACTCAGCTTTTTTTGCCTTCTCCTGTAGCTTTGCGTTCTGCCTCTCCATCCACCTCCTATGTTCACGAGATTCAGCTTGCTCCAAGTCATACTCGTCATCGTCTGGAAATTCCCTCCAACTCTTGAAGTTGTACCAGAAATTGTAGAACTTGTCAACTTCCACTATGGGAGTAGCATCATCTCCAAGAGAGGGAATAGGCTGGGCAACAGACCAGCGTCCATTTCTCATGAAGGCTGGACCAAAAACCTTGAAGAAGTCTTGTGGGGCACAGTCTGTTGGGACATCATCATCAAACTCATCTGTTGAGTCGTAAATCCTTCTCTTTGTTGGGTCTATGAGGACTTCATAGGCCTCCTGAATGGCCTTGAAATGACTCTCGATCTCGTCCTTTTTTGCTTGTTTTGCCTCCTCTGTTATCTCTGCAAGAATCAGTGAAGCCTGCTTATCTGGATGATGTTTAAGAGCCATGTCACGGTAACTCTTCCGAATCTGATCTTCAGTGGCCAAGAATCTTAAGTGTCCCAACCCAAGCAATGCATAGTGATCCTGTTGTTGGCTGCCAGACTTCTTCTTCCCTTTGCTGCTGAAGGTATCAGAGGAAGCATTAAAATCTTGGCTCTTGTCATCTGACGAAACGCTGCGATCATCAGTTTCTGCGTCTTCTTGCTCCCCAAGACCAAGAAGTTTCATTGCCGCAGCATGGAACGAATGACCAGCAGGTTCATATTTCAAAGCTTTCATGGGTAGACAGTTAGATGAAACATAGAGAGGCACCCCATCTACAATCTCCTGGGAGTAAGTGATCAGAAGACAACTCTTCTGGGGCTCCATATGAACAATGATGTCAAGTTTTTAACAGAGCTCCTGAGTCAAGATACACCACCGAACAGCCTGCAGAAATCCATGAGCCAAAGGAATTTATTAAAAAATAATTCCAAAACAGAAATTAAGTAACCGATGCAACCAAACAGATGCACAAACAAGAAGCAAACTTCCACCGCTTGAACTATATATAATCAAAGGTTTGCATGCCATCAGCTATCTAGTGAACTTCCTCCAGGCCCTCTTCTTAGGTGCATCCCCATTTCTTAATAAGTCCAATATTATGTGACTGGATGTATTGAGGCATATTAAATCGCTAGCTACCAAATTCCAAACGGCCTATTAACTCGACTTTTGCATGCATACGAACTGTGTTGAGGAGGATGGATGAGAAGGCAGCAAGTGATTGGAAATCAACAAGCACTGCATGCAAATTCAAATAAACAAAACACCACCAATGTGGCAAGCCAGCACAGGCTGCAACGCCCCATGCGTGTGCATATCGCTGAGTTTCTCCTCATCTTGGTTCACCTTCCACTCCTACAAGGCTAACAAAATGGTCCGGAAGGATGAATGCATACAACGTAATTGTTAAAATCATATGTATACTTACTACTATTCACATGGTAAACCACCATCCCAGTCTACTCCTACAAGCTTGTAAGACCACTTGTTGCAACTGGAGCATGTAATCTGGGGCATTTCAACAAAGGCAGCCCCTTGTTCAATTTGCAAGGCTACAGAACCAGCAATTGTTCAACAGTGAGAGCACAAACCCTTCTGTGTATCATTGGAATATCCCTAATAGGTTTGAACAAATGAAGACCCTCTTTCGTATTGTGAGGCTACACAACTCGTAATACTTCAATGATGAATGCACACAGCGGCTGAACCCCTGGGGATATGTGGAAGGGCATTTGAACAGAGGCAGTCCCTTTTGTTGGATTTGCAATGTAAAACCAATAATTCTGCACCGAAGTGTTATGTCTCACATGCTGCATGTGAACAATCCTAACACGACCTCGGATTGAGGCTCAATGCACACAATACAAACAGAGTCATGCGTCCATCACATCCTAAAAACGAGGCTGACAAGGAACAGAGTTGGGCAGATCACCTCCAGCTGATAAATAAGCCACCCACTAGTTCATATATCCAAATTAATTGCCACAGAATACAAACAAGCAAGCAAATCCGAGGTGGAGCGCGTACCATAACCGCGTGGGCTTACCCCCACTAATCGGGAAGCGCAACCCCTTCCTACCAAGGAATCGCAAGAAAACTAGGAACTTTGACCATGGATTGGAACAAACGAAAGCGTAGGTCGAAGGCAAGCGAGGTCGGGACTTCCTTACCGAGAAAAGCGAAGGAACCTGCCCGGACGGATCTCCTCTCTCAGCGCTCCGCAAGTCGGCTGGATGGAAGACGGCGGCTTGATGCTGACTGTGAAGAGGACGCGGGGGGGGCGGCGACGAAGGGGAGGACCGGCCACGCGAGGAGGGGGCGTCCTGGGTGTGGAGGCGGTGGTGCTCGGGGACGCGGCGGCAACCATAAAACCCTAGCAGCCGGCGATAAATAGAGGGCGGAGATTGGGGACAAAGGGAAGGGCGAAGATGGATGGCTTTCGTTTCGTTTCCGGATGCCGCACGCTTCTTCAGACCCTCACGTCTCTCGCTCTCTTGGGCTGGGCTGGGCTGGGCTCGGCTGATGTTGACGTTGCTGGGCTTTGTGGGCCGGAAGGAAGGGCCCAAGCGATGGAAGTTAAGCAAGAAAGGGCCCGCTAGGCATAGTGGCATATGTTTTTGTCTTCACGAATTTTGTTTTCTACTAGCTCCATCTAAGTCCATTCAAAATTTAGACCGACATTTTTTACCTTTGACGGTTCATCTTATTTTAAAAATTTATACAAACATAATCACATTTGAGTCATCAATGAAGAGGTTTGATTAGTAAAGCCAGCTATAACAAAAAAATATAATGTTTTACATATTTTTTTTCGAATAAGCTGTCAAACTTGGAGCGTAGAGCAATCAGATTATATCACCAAAGAAATTAGGATATTTGTTGAAAATTTTTCCAAACAGCTTGGCTATGAATACGTGGTGAACCGGTGACAGATGGTGCCATTTTGTCATAAGGGAATAGGATACTCTACAGCAAAATCATACCCTGACCAATTTAAATTCGTGAGAAGTCGCACGAACTTAAGGTCCACTTAAACAGTGGCGAATCCTATAAACCAAATTACAAGCCTGCCATGTCATCAGTTCTCCCCAAATACCAATCGAAAACGAGCACCTGTACTGATCAGTGATCAGCACGAGTCCACAACTATAGTTAGAACTTAGCATTTACACAGGTCGTTCGATTCAGGGGACCGACTTTACCGTTAATATGATGAACTTGCTCACAAAGAGTCATAGAATGACCAAACGTCATCATTATTCGAGGGTAAACACCAGCCAATTTACATAGGGTAGTACAGCAGCTGGATCTAACAAAGATGCTGGGGGGCAGCACAGCACATAGGGAGAACCGGAGAATATGCTGTTCAACCAGAAAGCTTCATTCGGAGCGTATTCCTCCCATGAAGCTCCTCGGGTCAGGGCAGGTCCCACTGAACTGAGCCTGTGAAAAGTCGAACCCCGGGTTCTACAATGGTAGATAGCAGAATTAGAAAAGGTACATGCAAATTAAAACTTGAAACACATATGTTAAGGGTAGATAATATCATGTGGTTTTACACTAGAATTGGAATAAGTATAATATACATATTGTTCTAGCTATCCAGAGTGCCTTCTAACAAGTTGGTATGGACATTAGTAATAGTTTCAGCTACACCTTCCACAAACATCATGATAACGTTTCTGACATATTTGCTCTTTCCATCAAACAAAGACAGGGAAATCTATCTTTTATCTGACATTTGACGGCATGGAGTTGACACTACGATACTCAACAAATTTATCATATTTGCAGTTTAGGCAGTTTTCAAGAAATTGCATAGTAAAGTACGATCAGAGTCAGCAAACGGCTAATGGCTAATAACTGCCAATAGCTGGGTGAATAGTGGCGCTATCCTCATTTTGATTATTGATGATTACATTGTCTAGGGAAAGGCTGAAGTATAATGTTTCAGCATTCACAATAATATAAAGATGAAACAAGCTCCTGTAAGTGCAAGAGTTTTTTGGCTGGACCAAGTACTATCCAACTCCAACTCATTACATGGTAGTGGTAGCAACCATTTTCAATTTAAACACTACCAAAGCCAAGTGAATTATTTATTATTTTGGGGCCATCACACAATCAGTAATCAGATGGGAACAGATACTGTGTGCAGCAAAACTAATAAGGTCCAACTCCAAGACGTTAAAACATTTCGACATATTGGCAACCAATGTCTATCTTATTCTGATTTAATCAACCTATCTGGATTCTCTAGTTAATTATAAGAATTTGAATAACAAAGGCAATCTTTACAAACAAGACTATTTGCATGGTAGTTATCATACTATGGTAAGTGTATTAGTTATCAACAAGACCACAACAATTAAGTTTGGCCATATCATATCATTAGTCAGATAATCAATCCTATTTGAGTTAAAATAACTTTAAAACAACTGAATATACTAGGATCTAAAAGTAAAGCATGACCAAATTTATACAAAAATTCAAAAGAGATGCACAGCAACAAAACTAGTACAAAAAATCATCTATACCTCTTCTTGAAACCTTTGCAGCATAAGCCGTTTTTGCTCTTGATCTGCCGCGTATGGATCCAATATACCTTGCCCTTGTATGGGAGATGACCATGTCTTGCCCTTCTCTCTTTTTTGCAGTGTGATATGCATCTCACCATCCTCTGTGTTATTGTCACCATTGTTCATGTTAATAATTATAGAGTGGAGAAAGATGCTAGTGACTTAAATGCATGTTCAGACATATCCAAACTACTAAACTTCATGTGAGTGATTGCGTGATCTTGTCATAGTATCATTGCATCAATGTCAAAGAAATCAATCCCATGCTATTACTATTCAGTAACTCACAAGTCACAGGTGATTGGTTGTTCTAAAAATAAACACAGAAAATATGCATTTCATGTGTTAAATGCAGCAAAGGTAGTTCCCAAATTTATCTGCTATGTAGACTGAAAGAAAGGATGTGTTTTCCTATGTAACTAAATTGGCTCTACAAGTGAACTAAAACAACAACAAAAAATTATAGAAGAGATGCATCCAAGCTAGTTAGGCTCTCTGCTTCTCCATAAACTCAGATTAAAAAAAAACATTTAAATCCAACAATAGTTGTCGACACAGAGAACTAAGAGACAATCAGACAAGAGAATCTTATTTCTATTTCTATTGATACATACATTCATTTTTCAATAGATGTTGTGCCAATACATGCAGTTAAACTTTAACGCCTTTGCCCAGTAAATACACAAGACTAATAATAATTCTTGACATACTGCATTTGTCAAGAAAGATGCATCTATCATTACATATATACGATAACTGTTAATAGCATACACTTTCGAAATGTACTATTCATCAATGAATTCTTCTTTCCAGTTCTCAACTATCCCTGACCAAAACTAAAACCAACCACAAGTTGCATTCATCAAGTAGACATTGAACATGGAAAAGCATCGTGCCAATTTGACAATTAGCAGGGCAATCAGCTCGCAATACACATCGATTTGAAAACCTGTTCTGATATGATGTCAGAAATGCTAAATTTTTACAGCCCAGGCCACGTCATTCACAAGTTCACGGCACTCGGAGAAAAAACTTAGATGTTCAAGGGCAAGAATGGAAGAGGTGGTGGAATTGGGCCACACCTATTGTCCAGAACGACGAGTCCGTCTTCACGGGGTGCGTCAGGTCGTGCTGCAAAATCACCCCAAAAAAATCAATCCCCAACCAGACGCGACGAAATCCAACGGGAGGACACATCTCTCAGGAGGAATTGAATGGAACCGAATCGCAAGGGGAGCATGAGATGGAGCACGAACGTTGAGGTATGGCGGGTTGCCGCGGATTCCGACCTCGACGTGGCCCGCCTGGATGGTGCAGCTGAAGAGCTTGGTGGGCACGCCCTTGGGGAGCTCGATGTACATGTTCACCTCCTCCAGCGTCTGGTCCCACTCGAACACCGTCTGCCCTGCTCATGGCGAGGGGAGATGGGGATCAAATCCTAGGTCAGAGGGGGGGGGGCGCCCCGGTGGGGGTGGCCTTGGGCGGCCGCGGTGAAGGGGCTGGAAGGCGGCTCACCGTTGTGCACGAAGGCGTGGCGCTTCTCGGGGGCCAGCTTCTCCGCCATGGCTGGCAGCGGAGCTCTAGAAGATTCTGGACTCCGGCAGCTCGCGACCCTCCGCAGGCCCTGACCCCTGACAAAGACGGCTGACTGCAGTTTTAGCCACTTTGGGTGTGATTGGGGAAAGATTCCTAAAATACAAAAAATTTAAAAAAACACTGTAGATAAATAGTGTTCTGCGGGTAGAAGGGGTAGGATGAATAGTGTATTTTTGGAGAATCTTTTGGGAACTAAACGGGGGCTTAAGTAAAAGGGGAGAAAAAGTACATTTTTTTTCCTGGGAAGCGTGTTATGTGAGAGGTATGAATAAGAAAGATGAAAAAAAATATTCTGCGAAGTGTATTATGTGTGGAGGGATGAATAGGAAGTAAAAAGTATTTTTCCCCATCTGAATACAGAGTTTTTAGAAGGCAAATATTAAGAGAAATATAGGTTGTGTTCAGATGAAAAAAAGTGCTCTTTACTTCCTATTCATCCCCTTACATAACACGTTTTTCAGAAAATTCCTTTTTCACCTTTTCTATTCATCCTCCACACATAACAGGCTTTCCAGTAAAACAAAAGTACTTTTGCTACTTTTCAGTGAACACAGCCATACAGTTAACCCATGGCCTTTATGGGTTGGTTGGATCATGCATTTTGTGAAAACTAGATTTCGAAAAGCATGTTCTGCCAACGACATCAAACGTCAAACAAACTCGCATGAAGAAAAAACGTTTTCCACAAAACCTGGATAGAGCTAAAGACAAATTGAGAATTACAAAATGATAAATTTTGATGTTCCTTAGGCGTAACAAAACAAGTCATTATTAAAAACATTTTCAATTTATTTTTACCCAAACAAAGAATTCTCAAAACCGAAGGCTAACCGAATAACAACTTAAAACAAGTTTTCCAAGGGTAAGTACATTGGGGTAGTCTAATGACGGTCTCATGCATTTGCCACGTTTTCATGAGGCGACACAATAGATAACTCATACAATGGGTTGTTTTATATGTTTTCTCATAATAAATGCATGGATAGAAAAAAGAAATGTTGTGAGTCGCATGACAACAACAATTGTACAATGGTGAGGAAGTCGTCTCATATTTCTAAATTTTAGCCTATGAGGTGTTTGCCTCGCGAAACAACCACCTGATTCTCTCTCCTTCCTCTCTCTCTGCCACCTCATCAAAAATCATACGTGGACTTGCATGAGACGACCTATGAGACCGCTCACATGTAGCAATGTACTTGCCCTAAAGAGCCTCTTTAAAACTTGTTTCATCAAAACTAGTTCTATTTTCTAAACCAAATAACTACTTAGGGTGCGTTTGGTTTCAAAAAACTTCCCAAAAAAATACTATTTATCTAACTTTTCCCTATTCATTTCATCCCTCTCACTCACAGGATACTATTCATCTATAGTGTGTCTTTTTGTGAATAATGTATTTTTTGAAAAATCTTTGGGCTATCTAAACGCACCCTTAATGTTAATGTTTTGGAGTAGCCGCAAATGAGTCATCGTCGTTAAAACTCTATCCTTCCTTTAAGGCCTAAACAAAAAAAAAAACATGTAGAAGCTCCGAGCTCTTAATTACATCAGCACGAAGCTTCTACTTCACCTTTAACTAGTTCTGTCATGTGTTTTAACTTTCTAAATAAACTTGCTTCAAAATTGAAGTCAAGAGAAAAGATGCCTAGTAATGTTATAAATTAGTGTTGTTCTCTACCTATTGATTAGCTCTTTCGTTTGTGTAGCTTAGGGTTACGTTGACCATAGGGCCACATGTAGGGGCGGATCCAATGTGGAGGCGAGGGGGATGGAGCCCCCCAACCCCCATGGACTCCATTAGAGCCCCCAAGCAATTTTAGCCATAGATGAAGAGGAAGAGGAAGAAAAAGAGGAGGAAGAAGAAGAAAAAGGGAGAAGATTAAAGCAACCAGCCGCCCCTCTCATGTTCTGGATCCGCCACTGGCCGCATGTGTCGCCTGGTTCCCACGAGGCAGGGCGGCTAGACGGAACTGGCACAAGGGTTCTTTGACACTTGTACATGGGGGAGCTTCGTGTACAACTTGGCGGTTGAGAAAGACCTTTCTCTCACCCTTGCATGGAATGTTAGCTACGCCACTGCGGTTGAGCAATTAGTGACGGCCACGAGGAGCGTATAATTATGTCGCACTTGAGACCACATCATAGCCTAGTACATTGGTGGGTGGAAGAGAGACAAGAAGTAAGAAGAAGAGTGAATATTATTTGTTAGTTTAGGACCTGGGATAGAGAAAATGGAAAGAAAGACGTTAGATATAGAGACACCTTACTACCTTTGTCATTGGTTATGGTTTGTTGCCATATTTGTAATTTCATAGAAAAAAATAGAGAAAAAGGTTAATATATATTCTCTAATCAATATGCCATGTATTTTTTGTAAAACAATATACTATCAACATGGCATAGTATGTATGCATTAGCTCATTAAATAACTACTCAAATATGTACTAAAAATAGTAAAAAAATAATGTTGCAAATATAGTCCTACCATAAACAATATTTGCAGATATATTCCTAAGATGATTAACTTGCTAGTATAAAATACAAACAAAACACATGTAAGTTAGAGTTAGAGGTATCTTTCTAGGTGAAACCTAAAAATTGACAAAGCAATTCGCAGCGGAAGTTCCACGACCGGCTCAGCCGAGTCAATTGTTTGCTCAGTCCGTTCTGGGAATTTATCTGAATTTTTCATACGAATTTAACCAATAAAAATTAAATCTATGTGAAGCTACAACTTAGCAATGATATACATTAATAGATCCGTGGAGTACTTTCAATAAATACCTTCTCAACAAATGGATTGAGCTAAGAACGTGAAAATCAACTATATGAACTAGATGAATGTGAAGAACATGAAGAACAAATAAAATAACAATGCAGACAAGAGATTTAACCCGAAGTTCACTCCCACTAAGGGAGCTACGTCTCTGTTGAGGTGCCCACAAAGTGCCAGGTCTCTTTCGACCCTTTTTCTCCCTCAATCGATCACAAACATCAAGATTTAGTCAATTACTAGCAAATCCTCCGTGAGGATGGGTAATACAAACTTGCCGGGGCTACCCACACGAGTTGAGTGCTCAATGATGGCATTGCCATCTAGGAGTCCAAGACTCTAAGAGTAACAGATCCAAAGAGTATGATGATTCCGAAGCTAAAGAGGATGAGTAATAACTCACTCAAGCTCTGTCGAGGTCCTCTCCCAATCTCCCGTTGATTCTTGCAATGGAGGCTCACGAGAGAAGTTTGGGGAGGAGAAATCTCTACTCCTAAAAGGATGCGAAGGGCGAGTCGTCGCCCGCGTGAACCATAGCGTCGCCCGTATCCCGCTCGTGACTCCCGCCCCCGCGTCGTCCGACCGTCAATCTCGCGACTATCCATGCAAACAACCCCTCCCGCCGTCGTCCGCCCGTCCCTTGATCGATCGCAAGGAAACAGCTCCTACCCCGGCGTTCCCGTCCGCCCTCCTCCTATCGCCCCTTTGAGTCCACCCCTTTCCCCATCCCGTCCGCCTCCTCCCAGTGCCCCTGCCCACGTGACCGCCCGAGGATGACGACGCTGTCGCGGCGCCCGTGCCCCCGTCCGGCCTCCTCCGGTCCTCCCGGCGCACCCATCTTGCCTGTCGCCCTAATCCAGCCATCGGACTCCGCCTCCCTCCAGCCCAATTCTCACACCGCCCCAAGCATCTGCTCACATACCTCCCCCACGAAATACGCCTCCTGGGTCCTGGCTGCTGCCCTCCACGACGGCGGCCGCATCATCAGCACGCCCGTTGAAGACCAACTTTGAGTCTGAGGTAAGATTTGTTTTTAAAGCACAACTTCTTCCCTTCTGCAAGCTCTCCACTCTAAGTCCTGGCCAATTTGTCTAATGCGCACTAGCTTCTTGTGTTGTTCCTTTGCATCTCGTTCTTGCGTGATATGTGATCTACATATTGTGGTGCTTTGCATGTGATCCTGCAGAGAATACCCATTGGAATGAGCATGATGCGTGGAAACATATATATACATATCATAGAGCTTATATTTGCTTCCTGTTGTCAACGATGGCTTAAAACACGGCATTGTGGATATTTATTTTTTTATAATGAAGCTAAACAAAATATTTTGTAGTTAGTGATTCTTAATCTATGATGCACTTTGACTTCTTAATCCTCACTGGTCTGTTTGCTCACACGCAGTTCTAAAAATTCACCTCATTTACAACTAAATCATGGCAATTCACATTTGATTGCTATCCTACTAAATTTACCCGTAAACATTAACTTAACGTCATATTCGAATGATGTTTTGTAAGAATATAATATGCCTCACTGGAGTGTCCAAATAACGTTCTATTCAGTGATCGATTGTTGGTTTAGCAAGTGTCTTCATTTTACAATGCGCTGCTGCTGCTGTTGCAGGAGTGAGTTCTCCCTGAATTTGGATTGTGACCCAAAGAATATGACTTGGCTATGATCTTTTGACATTGGGTGAAGCTATAAAGGTATGGACGTATGGTTTCTGATTTGTATATTTTACAGGCTGAAGATTGGCTGCATATCTCTTCTCTTCTCTGAACCGTGGTCTTGCCGGTCAAGTATGTGCGCTTCGCCCCTCCCACTGATTTTTTTCGACGATGCGTTCGGTTTTGCCCGGTCTGCTGCGACGTCCGGTTTTCTTGCACCTGCATCGTGCCTCAGAACTGCAATTCCTTCCCCAGTAGCATAGCAACAATAGAGTACGAAATTAATGTATCAGTTGAATGGAAAATGATCCAAGCCATGGACGATTTATTCTGAGCACGGAGAGGGACAATCAGTCAAATTTGTTTGCTAATGACATGAATCGGTCATATACTCATATGTTTGAATAAGAATGCTACTGATTTACTTGTCTACGTGACTTTAACTCCAGTAATAATCTCTGCAATAAGCTATGCTATAACATGATGCTCAGACAATACATCATTGCTAAGGTTGCAGTAGGGCACCAATCATGCAGCACTACAGTGCATGCTCACCATGGAGATCACTGCCACCATCGTGGTAACATGATTTTAACTCTGCTCATTACTCATAGGAGTATCATATCATTTTTGCTGGTGCCTTTCTTATTCCTGAAATACAAGATCGATAAAAATGCAGTTGCTAATGGTTCTATAATTTGAGTGGTGCTAGAAGAGATGATACCAAAATATATATTATCTGTCATGTCATACCATATTACTTAGCACACAGATGGAGTGCAAAACTGAAGCTTTCGTATCTGATTTATTTGAAAGTTCGTTTTTGTTGAAATTCAGAAAATGAAATCTCGCATTGTGCAATTTCAAGCAGCAAAGTACATTCTTCAGAGTTCGAACAAAGGTACTAGATGCTTACACATGATGATCCTAACATGCCTGTAGTTTTGTAAAACCAGACAGGATTGCATATGCCCAGTTTTGAAAGGCAGGGGGATACTGTATTTGATGGATCAACGAATGTACCTGCACGAAAAAGGTCCAGAGCACTGTATATATCACAATGTTATCCAAGAGCAGTTGTATGTTATGTTCTTTTGCAAAGGTAAGCTGAAAAGTGTAAAAACATGATACATGCACTAGATTATGAGTATTTTAAATTTTTAATGTTTGCCATAATTAATCATTTCAATATACACCACATTATACCTATAACATCAAAGAGATCTATCAGCTTTTAGTTTCCTTTGCACCGAATTTTGTGTTTGGTCCATTCAATTGAACCAGTTCAGTGGTATATGTATCTTGAAGCATTAAGAAGAAGCTACTTGCTTACACCTCTGTTTATAATTAATATTTGAGCCTACTTCTCATGTTATGTTTGCTAATCAGCTTGGCTAATCAATTAGTTAAAGCAGAATTGAATGAAGACCAAAATCCCCATTTACGAAAGGTCTTACATCGATCAAATTCAGTTTTTTTTTATTCTATTCTTTTCTCTGTTATCTCTAACAGTTGTTTGGCAGTCCATGGAGTCTGGTCCAGTGAAAAATTGTTGTTGAGGGTTTTGAGTGGTTCAAAAGAAAATTGTGATCTCATCATTTTCGTACAAGTGGAGGGAAGATAAAAAAAAAAAGCGTACCCAGTGCCGTAGGCTCCCACACTGTGCGTGGTCAAATGTACTCTCTGAAAAAATGAGACAGGTTTCAGAAGCATAAGTGCGCTCATGATTTGCAAATAAATTCTGCCTTTCAGCAATACCCTAAAAAAACCCGAGCAAAATTTCAGCACAAAACTTAAGACCAGTATTAAGCAGGCTGCAGAAGTCTTTAAACAAGTATTCCTAATGGTGCTGTGATTATTACAGGCCATTATTTCAATTTTAAAGATAAAATTTGCAGGATAATATAGTGGACTATACTCACAAGACAATGTGTTTTTTTGTGCAGGATAGCTAAATCAAACAGTCGAAGGGTGATCATGATAGCTAAATCAAATGTATTTTTGGTACAAGACAAGACAATGTAGACTTATTTTAAAGAGTTGAATATCATGATCTCAGTGCTAGAATAGGTGCAAAGTTAGTGTTTTATATTATAAGTTAGTGTTTTATATTATTACAGTGTCAATAGTTAGGAGAATGAACAATGGGGTAAATGCATTTGACTGTAAGTTGCTTTCTAGGGATTATGCTGTCAACAAGATTGCTTCGTATTAAGCATGTTAAGAAATCCATGTAATTTTCTCTTTAGTGATATAATATTTTTTTTTGAATGGTGTTATGTGATTTTGGAGTAATTTGGTTTTATGTTTGCCATTCACACATATGATTGTATTAGTTTCACCTGTAGCAACGCACAGGCACGAACCTAGTGAAGCCAAGAATTGATTTGTTTCAATTTTGGGGCGAGCAAGAGGTTGATTTGTTTCAATTTTGGGGCAAGCAAGAGGTAACTAGCCGTTTGTGGCTGGACACCAGTTTTCAGCTGAGCCGACCCTAATGTTGGTCGAGCCAAGATCTGTACATATCCCCTTTTTCGGTCTAGTTTGGCCATACCATCTGAGACAGTCCTAACATCCAAGCTGAGCCAAGATGGGAAGAGCTGAATATGTATTTGGGTTTAAGATTTTGTGAGTGAACATTTGAGCTTTGAAACACCAACAAAACTTACTCTCTGCACCCCTCTTGATAGTACGGCTTCCTATGCTCAATTTCAAAATATAGAATCAATTTAAATCATCCATCTTGAGTATAAATTCCATAAATGTCATAGCTATTTTCATTTTCAATTTGGAGGGGCATCATCTCATACTTCAAATGATCGATGTTGCACACATGTTGCTTAAACCATTAGAACTTCAATCTAATTTGTCATCGCATCACCAAACCCACATAGGAGGATGAATGCACTTAAGCACTTTCAATAGCACATATGTGAGATGGATTGGATCACACGCAATGACGCAAACATAGGAGGTTGAAATGCGAATGATAGATTCTCATACGAAAGAGTTGTTGTTTCAACTAGAATTGCTCTTATTACCTTGTTGCATTTGTATTGTGTTGGTTCTATACTAGAACTAGTGGCGTGCACGTGCGACACGCACGTGTTTTAAAAGATTATAGTATAAGAAGACAATGTTCTTTTGACAACTTTACTAACCTAGTTTTTTCATCTCAAATTTTGTTGATGTTCTGCCCTTAGATGTAAAATATGAATTTCAAGGTTTATTGTGCAATCTACCTGTGCTTGATCTCATCGCATGACATTCATCCAATGCCTCATCCAGTTTGGCAAATAGGTCAATATGTATTTCTTCAATACAAGGCACATCTGTTATGGAACGTAAGAGCAGGATAGAAAGACTACAAATTTTGACTGTAATGAGCATATCGTATCCCTATTGCACTCAGACTACAAATAAATGATCGCCATGCCATTCTAATACATATAATAGTAATGCATGGCTGGTACAAAAAATGTTTGCCGAGCAACTTCTGATAGGATTAGGATTAATTGATTAAATACATTATCTTTCTATCGAACTAATAAGACTAACACATGGAACACATCTACAAATTGGAGAACTGCTGTACTGGAAAATTCTTTGCAAACATGAACCAGAGATGCGCAGCACAGCCAGAGACTCAAACAATGTTCTTGCTGACCTGTTCACGGAAGAAGGAACAGTTTGGATCAAACATGGGACTTCCCATTCAAACTCTATTTTTAGAATTTTGTGCACCATTTAAAATCCTGAACTCTTCTATAGCTGAACTTTGGATATGTTGTTTGTGTGGCCTGGAGTAGCACTGTGTCCAAAGGGGACCTAACAATATGATATGTAGCTTCTGATATGAATTGTTTAGTGATTTTTGTTCTAGCTCAGGGGAACTAAACACACCCTAAAAAGCGGAAGTTGGTCGTCGCTGCATCTTGAGAAGATTGGAAAACGTGCATGTCGAGTTGCACATTGCCTCGCCGTCAGACTTCGATCTCGTCCTACAGCACAAGCAGTGCTCGCCGGCGGCAGCTGCGCTGACCACCAACCTAACCGTCGGGGAAGTCCTGGCGCCACCGGGATACATCACCAGCTCCTCACGCGTCTTCGCGTTCGACTTCCGCGCGCTCGACTCCAACCCCATGCAGTTCGTCCCCGCCACGTACGTGGTTCCGCCTTGTGCCCTTGCCGATGGCACCGACGGCGACGCTGACGCGAACGGCTGCAGCTCCTCCGTCCCCTGCCCTGCCACAGCCCATGGTGTGACTTGCCAAGAACATTACACCGATGCGACGCCGCTCGCCATGGCGTGGTCCGCGCTCAACGTCACGCTGGCATGGCAGCTCGTTCTTTAATTTGGATCACGGCGCCAAGCAAAACCCGAGCGCTGCTCGAATCCGACGACCTCCGGTGCGTACCAAGGAGGGGAACTGAGGAAGCGGTGACAGAGAGGAAGGAAGCACGAACGCCAGAGCAGGGAAGCGAAGGAGGGGAGAAAGCGCGAGCTTACGCCGCACTGGCGGCCGGCAGGTGGGGACGGCGGGTACGAAAGCGCCGGTGAAAAAATATTTCATTTTTGGCAGCAACCAAGCAAGCAGCGGATGGAGGAGCACCCCCGGCGGCGATGTTCTCGTCAGGTGTACGACGTCACGGCGTTCATGGAGGAGCACCCCGGTGGCGATGAGGTCCTGCTGGCGTGCCCAGGTAGGTAGCTCATGCGTTCGCCCAGGAAAACTCACCCTTCGCCGCCGTCAGCGTCCTCGTTTTGTGCAGGTAAGGACGCGACCGCTGACTTCGAGCGCATCGGCCACAGCGAGTCAGCGACTCTGCCAAGGATCTCATGCCGCAGTACTGCATCGGTGAGGTGGCGGTTCTCCACGCGGCAGACGGTCGTTTCGGCCCGCTTCTCGGCGTCCTTCTTGCCACGCCACGCCGAGCGCGACTTGGGGCCCTCGAGCGGTAGCCACCCAAGCGGCGGCCTGACGCCAGGCTCGGACGCGGACGCGAGGAAGCGACCTGGCGCTGGCACGGGGAAGAAACAGAGGAATACGGATCGGTGGCCACCGGGTGGGGAGACGGAGCGGGAGTTGGCAGGTACACAAGCGTGAGTAATAAAATATTATGATTTTGGCAGAAACATTTTGTAAATATCAATTTTTCTAGGTTTGAGGCCATTTCCACCTCACCGGCTCTTACAGGTGGGTCCGACGTGAGGGGTAAAGTGAACCCAATTTAGGTGGGAAACGTTTTTCAATTCTACTCGTTCTTTTATATACTAGGACTACTGGAAACATGTACACGTATATTCAAATATTCAGCTTAAGAAAAATAAATATAAACATCAATATATATATATATATGTGTGTGTATTATGAGCCATAATTAATGTTAAATCTAATAATACTTATTTAATGTGTTATATATTGATTTTATAAGACTAAAATTGGCTAGAATTTGACTTCTTTTTAAGAATATAAAAATCTTTTTTTTGAGGAATAAGAATAAAAATCTAATCAAAGTTCTTAAAAGTCCCCCCTGTTTCCTTGTTTGCTTGCACCTCCGCGCTCCACGGCACCATCGAGCCCTCCGCAGCTCGACACGCGTCTCAGCTCCTCGGCACTGCGTTTGCTCTCCTCTTGACCTCTCCCGGGAGTGCAGCAGGCGAGGCCCTCCTGGACTTATTCCACACCGCAGCAAGTGTGCCAAGTTGTGGACCGACCTCCTTAGGAGGATGGGCCAACGTTGAGCAATTAACAGAGCCGGGTAGACCCAGTCCATCTTCCGTATGGCAGCAGCAACCAGGCAGGTCCCTGTGCGCCTAAACCAAGCAGCCTTGGCCAGTCATCACGCTTTAGTCTGGTTCGTTGTAGGTGGACCTCCTAGAGACAAGGCCCACACGCAAGGGAAGGAGAGGCTCAGCGTGCAATGATATCGCGCGTCGAAAACCTCACAGGGAACGAGCGTGAGCGCGCTCGCGCTGGGCGCCCACGGCCTTCGTGTCCACGCCCTCCTGTTTGCAGTATCCCTGTGCGGTGGGCCCTAAATGCCTCGGGCCCGGTTGTCATTGGATGGATGGCTGGTGGAAGAGTTTCGTTGATAGAGGGGAGATGTATCTGGAACAAATCTTGCTCGCTCCACCCGTGGTGGCAGGTCACAGGTGGGGAAGCGGAGTCGTCGCCGCATCATTGCTTTCGTGACCGGCATCGCTTCCCGTCCCGTCAGGTCGGCGCACATCTCTCGCCCCCCTCACTGTTCTCTGTCGGAACAGTTGTTGAACGTGGAGCTGCGCAGCGGTCGTACAGGCGTGTGCCCCTTCCCTCTTCTCTCCTCTCTCTCTCTCTCTGATGCCGGAGCAGAGCCGTCACGTCGGAGCGTCTGGGAAGGAGGAGGCGCACCCTCGCCGGGCTCCACAAGCGCTTCTGCAGATATGTAACCCTCCCCCCTTCCCCTCCCCCCGTCTCCGTTTACTGCTGCTTCTTGCTCCGGGTCCCAAAGCCAGAGGCTTTCCTCATCCCCTCTCTTCCTCGCTCGTCCGATTCGCTCTTCTCGACCAGTAGGGTTTGGATCCATGGCCTCCGGCTGTTTCCCGTGCCCTCATCCCTTCCTCCCACCGCTGTTGTTCATTGCGTCGTCCTAAACTGTCGATCTTTCGTGGGCTTGTGCAGGTGGACGCGCCGCCATGGCGTCGGTGACCTGAGCTCGGATAAGTGCTCGTCGTTGCAGGAAGGTGGGTTGCGTGAGGTCTCCTTTGTATTTTTCTGTGCGTGATGAATGATGATGTCTCCTTTTTCTTGTGGTTGCAGCGAGGTTCGTGACTTTGGCCGACGAGATTTGACGTGAGTTATTCCTTCCCTTACCCTTTTCCCTCAGAGTTTTCCCTCAGATATGCAGGTAGTGGATCAGGTCTTTGATGATCTTTTATTTAGAGAAGCTTGTTTGCCGTGCTTAGGATGCTTTCTGTGCTATGTGTATGTAGAGATCTGATTTCTCTCTTCTCCTCTTCCGGTTCTTTCCTAATTATAAATGCTTTTGGCTGCCCGCATCTCTGTTAGTGTGATCTGTGCCTAGAAATGCTACCTGCATCTCTGCATTTCTGATAGCAGTTTGGTGTATAATAGTGTGCTTTTATTTATGACATTGTTTTGCTCTGTTGCTTAGCTTTGAATAGAGCTACCTGTTCAGAATCGTATAGAGTAGTGTGGTATGAATAGTGTGCTTTTATTTATCACATTGTTTTCTTAGCTTTGAGTAGAGGTAGCTGTTCAGAATCATGATGAGTAGTGCAGTGAATAATAATGTGCTTTATTTATTACATTGTTTTGCTCCTTTTCTTGCCTTTGGATAGAGCTAGCTGTTCGTGTGACATTCTAGACTTTGTTGTGCATGCATCTGGACTCGAGTTGTTCTCTGTATGTGATGTTTCTTCATTGATTATCTTTGCAAGGTTAAAGGAGTTGTTGGTCCGTTGTGAGCTCGGTTGATAAGTTGCTGTTTCTGAGGTTGTCTTCTGGGCATTGGAAAGGTAAGAAGTCTGCCTTAAGCTTCTGTCATGACCTTTGTCTTGAAATTACCTTGCTGGATCTCTTTGTCCTTATCTAATCCAGTATCCTCTGCCTTAACTGGTTGGTGGAAATAGCTTAGTTGCATGTGCTATGTTGGTTCTTTCTGTTCTTTCAGTTGCATGTTCATGAAAAAAAATGTATGTTCTATTTAGCTGCATGATTCATGAAAAAATGTCTATTTGGAGCCAGTAATATTATGAACTTAAGCAGCATAGCATGACATCATGTCTGAATATGTGTAGTTTGCTGCTTTCTTCTTTAGTTTTTTTTTATCTGATAATAGTTTAGCTTCCCTTTCCTTGGATAGGATCGTGTCTTATTAATATCCTTCCTTGATTTGGCTTTGAATAAATGCCTTTGATGTTTTGACTTTGGCATGGGATGAAGATGAGTTGACTGTTTTCCGCTGTGGCAGGCGGTATCTTGTGATGAATTACCAAGACACTATGGCCATATGTAGGGTATACGGCCCTCCTGACCTTTTTTTGACCTTCACATGCAACTCTAAGTGGAGAGACATTGCCAATGCGCTGCGATTCGAGCCCGACCAGCAGCTTAGCGACCGCTCTGATATTTTTGTGCAAGTTTTCCACATGAAAGTCAATGAATTCATAGAGAACATTAAGGAGGGAAAAACATTTGGTGCGATCCGTGCAGGTGAGCGGTGATATAGGCTACCTATCAATTCTCCTCTCCTATCTTTGTTGCTGGCCTATCTAATATGTCCCATTGCCTCTGCAGTTTTGTATACTATAGAGTTCCAAAAACGTGGACTGCCACACATCCATTGCCTTGTCTGGTTGGCTGATTCGAACCCTAAATTCAGTGCTTCTGCTATTGATGCCTTCATTTCCGCAGAAATCCCAGACAAGGACGTAGACCGTGTGGAGTGGTCTGATAAATCAAACATGATTAAGTACATGTTTGAATATGTCACGAAAGGGAGTGATATAGAGATAATATACTTTAAGGTCACTGCTAAGACATCGAATGCATCCCCTTGCCCTCAGTCGCCTCCTCGGAATGAGATCCAGGAATACATGGGTGCTAGGTTTTTAACTGCCTGTGAGGCTACAAACCTGACTGCAGATGAACTGATGGGCACACCACAGGGAGGGAAGTGTGCTACAGGTGATGTGGTAAGATGCTCCTTACCAATGTTCCGTGTACTTTTTACAATAATTCATCATCATAAATTAGTTGGTATGTGAAAGCAGACTTCATGTTCTTGCATGTTCTATCACAGGCTGATACCTTGACTTCTGCTGCCCTGCCTGGGTTACCTGATAAGGCGTCGACGAAGAAGTAGATGGGTACCACAAAGAAAAGGTTAGTTCTGTCAGCGTTCTATGGTGCTGGTCTTACTACTCTGCCGTTGCACAGTGACTACATATGTGCATTTGCAGGACTCGCCAATCCCCTAACAATAAGGTTACTAAGGAAATGTTTGCTGGGGAACAAGCTGGAGATGACCCTGCTGAAGATGGTAGTGATGTGCCTGCCGCTGCTAAGACCAGGTTATACTCTACACCATTTTATTCTAAAAAATAATGTTGGAATGATAGTGGTAAGTAGTTTGTAAAATGATGCCAGGACACAACAGTCTGTAACTGTGCTTTCATGTGATGTGAACAAAAAAAAAAGGATGTTGCTTGATTAACATTTGCTACTGAAACTTTACCATCTTGTCAATTAAGTGTAGACTCTTATACACTATTCAGAAAATCAAGCGTTGGGTAGTTCTGCACCAAACAATTACTTCTGCTAACCATTCTCCCGTAGCTAAGTCAGTAATATATCTTTTCCAGAAATTATGAATTGGAAGCTTTATGTTAAAACTCTCAGCACGTGATGATTGTATAAGCCTTTTTATGTTGATAATTGCTGGCACTATCAATAGTGCTCCTAGGTAGTACTGTGATGAGGAATTTGTTTTGTCTGTATGTTAAACTTCGTTTATTTTTGCAGCCCAAGCACTGCTGCATGAGCACTGAAGCTTGTGCCTATTTTGGTCGCTTCGTGTTGCACCAGGGTTTTGAGTGACGCTCAGGTTCATCGATAAGTCATCTTCGCCCTCTTCTGGCTTCAACACATGCAGTGTTTGTGTTGGTTCTTTTGTGAAGTACCTTTCGCAGTTTGTGTAAAAAGCTACTGGCTAAGGCTGCTTGGTACCTATGGATAATTGTGCTATTTGTGGCGATTGGATGTGATGTAATAGCTGTGATGTTTATGCCAGATAGACACCACTGATTTTGCTGATTGAATGCCTGGTAGTTAGGGATACTATCCTTGGTGGTTAGAATAGGTGATCGGATGTGTTGTGGACTTAATGTTGCGATTGCCGGATCCCGTTGAGATGTGCTTTAATATTTGTTGTGTAATCGCTGGACAAACACTTAATAATGTCCAATTTGTGTAAACACCGGCTTATGATATTGTTATGCTGAATTGGCAATCTTCCATGATATGCTTTTTTGTTAGCTGTTTTTGTTGAGATATTGGTAGGACGCGCTTTGGCGCGCGCCCAACCGTTCCAGTAATACTCAAAATGCCGTGGGAAAACTCAGCAGTGCGCTCATGACAGGTGGGCCCAGAACAAACACGTCGGCTCTCTTCCCCAATTCGCCCTTTCCCCGTCTCCCCTCTCCTTGCCTTCACGCCTTCACCGCTCGACCCCGCGCCGGCACGAAACCCTAGTCCCTAGAGAGAGAGAGAGAGAGATGTACTCGGACCAGATCTCTACCGGCCGCAAGCGCTCTATCCACGACCGCCTCGATGGCGACCTCCCCGCCGGCGCGGGCGCCGGCGGCCGTGCCCGTCACACGGCGTCCAAGAGGTCAGTGCAAGCGCCGCGCGCGGCTCCTTATCCTCGCTCCTCTCCTGTTACGGCTTTGGTTCCTCGTCCCTGGTCGCGTTGGTAGCGGGCGTCTCCAGATTAGAAATCTGCCCTGCTCTGGCTTCTCCGTGCGTGCTTCTTTTGTACCCTCAAGGCTCTGATCTTCAGAATAGACATGCCCGTCCGAAACCCTAGTGGAGGATCTATCTTTGTGCGCTGGGATTTGCTTCAGAATTGCAGAGATTAGGTTGGGCCGTTGGGGCGAGGGTTTGGTATTGGGTTGTGAAAAAGGTTGTGCCTTTAGCTTGGTTGTCTTGTTCCAATCTTCCATGTGTGATTGTGCTGTGTCCATAGGTTATTAAGGTGGAAGGGTGTACTTTTATGGTGAATGATTTGTGTTGTTATTCTGAGCGGAAACAGTTGAAAGCTCCTTATGATGCCATTTCACATTCGCAACTGTTGTGTAGTTTGGATTTCCTTGTTGCTGCTTAAATGAGAATTACCAAATTTTATTTCGGAGCCACTTGAGACATGGACTTCCATGATACTGAGGGTTTATGGGTCCATAACGGTACCATGCATTCATGGTATGGAGCTACATCGGTTTCCGTCTGTTAGTTATCAGTAGCTGGCAGAACTGCGTTTTCTTCTCTTTTTCTGTTAGCGATTGATTATATGAAATGGGATGTCCCTGAATATGGTTTCTGTCTGTTAGTTATCAGTAGCTGGCAGAACTTCGTTTTCTTCTCTTTTTCTGTTAGCGATTGATTATATGAAATGGAATGTCCCTGAATATTATCGTTTAGTGAATATCCTTTTTTGAGCTGCAGAACTTTTAGTTCCTCAACTTTCCACCAACTTGGCACACTAACAACCGTGCCCCTCTCACACGCCAACTTGCCACCAACTTTCACCAACTTGCCACCAACTTTTTCATCTAAACAAGCCCTAAGGAATTATTCACGTGCATGCTGATTAGTGAAAATTTTGTTAGCAAGTTATTTTGGGAAGGAGCCAAGGAGGTGTTTCATATGTGTAGCGGTGGGTTATGGCATTGTTCTATAAACTGTTTAAAAATCAACAACTTAGCTTTTTGCCTTTTGTTTTTTGATAGGGTGTGTTTTTACTTTTAAAAAAGAAGAAATCCTTGAAATTTAATATGGCTGTACCATGAACAATTTGTCAATTCATTTTATTCCTTCCTCATGACCTGTTCATACTTCTTACTGGTGCATCCACCAATAGCTGTGGATGTGTTTAAGGCGCATATAAATGTGCTCAGGATAAAAAATTGGCTATTATAATCATGAAGTTCTGAGATATTCTATTGATGAATTTCAATAAAGCAGGGGAAATCTCTTTAAAAAGAAGATATTTTATTGATTAGACCAGGGTTTTAAAACACTTCATTTTATGATAAATTTCTGTCTGGGGAGAGATCAGTTAACTGGGGATTACTGGGTTGTTTGCTGTGTAATCTTAATCAATCCTTATTTTGTCCATTTTTCATTCAAACTAGCATTCAAGCTTCCAATATGTTGTAGCATATCCGTTCACCTGAGCTAAGCACCCTTGATATCAACAAGAGTTACCTCCAGGATTTTAAAACATAATAGGTTCAATAATTTTATATTGTGTTGTTCCTTTGTGCCAGCTATCCTTATATTATTGTTTGCTCTGTAGGCAACGGCAGATAGATGAAAAATGGAAGCATGATCTGTATCGTGAAGATGATGAACCAGCTTCAAGTAACTTTTTTTGTCATTATATGGCAAACTATTCTGTATACAGTTCCCATTTGACACATGCCTGTAATGTGATTTGTCTTAAGAATCAATTGATCCAAGGGATTTACGATTGAAGCTTCAGAGGAGAAGTTCTCAACAAGGCTTTACGAGCATAAAGACTTCTGGTGTGCGTGATCTACGTGAGAAGCTATCTGGAACAATGCACCCACAGCCATCGAATGCTGACCCTCCAAAGCCAAAGCCAGTATCAGAAGTTGTCAGAATCGCAAGGCGTCAAGCTGCTGATGAAATGCCTGCACGCCAAAGTAAGAAAGCATCAAAACAGACTGCATCGAAGAAGGCATCTCAGCCAAAGGTATGTAATTATGTATGCTATTAGTAACACTTGCCATATTATTTTCATCTTTGCTGCTCTCATGTTCTGAATGCATTTCTTGGCCAAAGCTGGAAGAAAAATTTATTGTTGGTTCTACTCATTACCAAAGGCCAGCACTAAAGTCTTTAAAGACCTTTTGGACTATGTAATGTGGTACTGTTTTTTGGGTTATGTTTGCTACATTCTACTATTACATATGGAAGAGCTGTAACATCTGGTGTGTTTTCCTTTTTTTTTTGTCCCACCCCACCAAAACACAAGCAGGCCAACAAAAAAAAAACCTTCTGCAATGAATTTATCTGTCTGTCCAATTGTTTTGGAACGAACTATGTGCATGAAATTTAGAGTCTACTAGCCACTACCATTTGAACATACTCCCTCCGTTCCAAATTTTAAGTCATTCCAACATGCTTGGAGTGTCAAAGCATCTCAAGTTTGACCAAATTTATACAATGAAATGTTGACATTCATAACACCAAATAAGTACTATCAGTTTCTAAATTAAATATCTTTTCATAGTATATCTATTCGGTGCTATAAATCTTTGTGATCCCATCTAAAATTTTGGTAAAATATAAAATGTCTTAACTCTCCAAAAAAGTTGGAATGCCTTGTGATTTTGAACGGAGGGAGTATGTATCAGTTAGGTACATCAATTTTGGTACCAGAAACCAAAGTTTTGGTTTAGGGGGAGCACTAACATGCTGAACTTTTGTGTATATCATTTTATCTTGACCACTTTTAGCGATAGCTCGAGTTTTATATGATTTGAAGGAAGTGGTGAGCATTCTTTACACCTTTTTTTATTGAATGCAATCCTCATTTGTGAGATGAGATTCACAAATATAACACTGATCAAAGGGCTGTGCTAGGTTTCTATATCGGGAATTTGTAACAAGCACAGTTCAATTGTTTTCTGCAATGCTTCTTTGCTATTTAATTGATTATAGGTAACTTAGTGTTGAAGGGTGGGCCTGGTGCCAGCTGTAGAGTCTTACCACCTGTGACCGGAAGGTCCCAGGTTCAAGCCGCGACCTCCTCGCATTGCACAGGCGAGGGTAAGGTTGCCATTGATACCCTTCCCCAGACCCCGCACAGAGCGGGAGCTCTCTGCACTGGGACGCCCTTTTATAGGTAGCTGAGTGTTGCTGTCACTGTATTCTTATTAGACGTAGTATGGCCCGATTTGAAATTATTCTACTTTGTCTACCACATAGTGTAGAATTATTTAATTGTTTTTATAAGCTTACCCTCGACGTCTTCAATTTGGTTTTGAGTGTTATTGATGTGGGGCAGTTGACTCTATACATATTACGCAGTAGCTAAATTTGATTATTTGGAGAATGTGCTGCATATTGAAGGATAGCTATGCATCAGTTTCAGTGTTGTGCTTGTTGCTTTACATTCAGCTTCAATATCTTTTCTTTGTGGGACTCCTTGTCAGGCCGAAAGTCCACTTGACAGTTTCCTGAGTTCACTTGGACTTGAGAAGTACTCGATTACCTTCCAGGCAGAGGAGGTCCGACTAAATTTCTCAACTGTCAAAATTTTCATATTCTCTTTGCTGTTTTTCCTTGGGTTAATATTTGTTCTATATCATACAATACAAGGTTGACATGGCAGCCCTAAGGCATATGACTGACAGTGATCTGAAGGCTTTGGGCATTCCAATGGTAAGCACTATGCTTTCTGAATATGAATTGGTGAATTACTCATGTTCCTAACTCAAAGAGTAATGGCATTTCATCCTATGTAAGTGTTGAATCGGGACCATTTTGCTGATTAATGATATCACCTGGTGCATACGCACAAGCTTCCCAGTTTTATTTGAGGAAATGTGTGTTGGTCTATATTCAAGTTATTGGAGCCTGTTGTTCATTTGTCATTTATCTGATAACTAATTAATAATAAACCCGATGTTGGCCAATGAACAGTTAGTTTGGTTTCATGCATTTCCATTATAATTCTGAGCTGCAGAAGTTGGAACTCATGATGAGTGTTCGTTCAGGGTCCTAGGAAGAAGATTATCCTTGCCTTGGAATCCAGAGCATAGGGCCGTGGCAAAGGAGCGCAATGTAGGAAGGTGGTGAGAGGCATGTTCACGTGCAAATTTGACAACTTTGTATCCACATATCTGGTAAAGGGTACAACAACGACAATGTGGCTTGTAACGCATGCTTTGTCCTGTTGAGCATGCTCAACCAAGTTAGGATGTTTAGAAGGCAGGCCATGGCGGCTAATGATGTAACTTATTAGTCTCCTGTTAATTAAACGGTGCATTATACATGATAAGGCTATTCGGTTGTCTTGGCATGCTGTATTATATTGCTGCATTGTGAATTCTTCCATCGGAGATATATTTGGAATTGGCTTGGCTTGGGGCGATGCTTTTGCAATATTGCGATGATGTTGTATAATAGCTGTAGCTTTTGGTTTCTGTTTGATTCAGAAAGTCAGAAGTTAGAATGAAAAGCCCGTGGGGGTAGAATACGCTGATGAAGATAGTATAATGGGTTAGAGTATCTCAAGTGGGAGTAGCTCAATTAGGTTCCTAAATCCTATTTTACAAGCTTAGTTGTAAAATTTGAGAGCCCAATTTTGCTCTCAACTCCAGTGGGAGTCTCCATATGGGCTCCTATTTTCTACGAAATCCACCATTCAAATTAAAAAGAAAAAGAAAAATGATAAAAATTGGTGGAGTCGGTGGATAGGAGGGTCTTATTTTTAGGTCGGGATCAGATTTTAGGAGGGCATGGAAAATAAGATCTCATTTATAATCCCTACTGGAGTTAGTTTTTTTCTCTCCCCCTTCTAAAATTTAGAGTAGAAACTTGGATAGAGACCTCCACTGGAGATGCTCTAAGAGTTAGCATATCCTAAGATACATATCCGCATAGGGGCAAAATAGACCCACCTTTTATCGAAGCATTGAATGGACATGCCACCTTCTTTACTATGATGGTGTCATGTGACATATTTCTCAAACACCTGACCGCATTGAGTCGGTCCTTAGTTTTGAGGGTCAAATCATGAAATCATCTGCTTGGGTGGTTTTAAGACCGAAGCCACCAAACCCGGTTGAGGCTAAACTAGTTAAACCATTCCAATATCGATGTATATCCGACCTCCCACCAAGCCTTGATGCCCTCAATTTTTTCGCACCATTTCATTATCCTTTCCATGTACTCTTGCTCATTCATGCGCCATTTAGATCACATTTCGCCGGGTCTCCTCGAGTCCCTTGGTCCAAGTGTATTCGCGGTCCTCTTGAACCTTTCACTTGACATTCACCTTGCACCGTCGACCGCCATGTCACACCGAACACTTGCGCATCACAACCAAGAGATACAGCATAGATCATGGTTGCCAATCATTCATCATCCATGGGTGATCACCTTTGGTCCTCATAAATGCATTTTTTTTCCTATTACATAGGAGTGATTCAAAGGATGGTCAAAGGATGGTTTGATGAACTCTGGAGCCTCATCAAGCAAAACACAACCAATGTTGATCTGTTGTTCTTACAATTACATGGCCACCATGAGGACATGGATGAAATAGATAAAATCCCCCCATTGCAATGTGTGTATGTCCTAAATAATGGCTCCAACATGAAATCTATCCCTCACAAAGTTTGCCATGTGTCTTTCTAACAATATTTCAGCAATCTGAAGCCAGGATTGCTTGAGGAGTATGAAGCTGGTCTCAAAGTACACAACATTACAAACCGCCAGGACTTCAGTAATTTCAGCATCAATACTTCTATAATTTTCTACAGCTAAGAAAGAACATGGATGATCACAATACCTCGGTTCATAATTTAGATGTTGTCCTAGTACCTTGGTTCGTAATCTGAAAATGAACAATGATGACTATCAACAGTGGATGTCCAAAGGTTCACACATAATTTAAACATGTGCTGAACATATGCTTTTATTACCTTCTCGGCGTTGCAATGCGTGAGTCGCAGCAAGGCCTGGTTCATTTGTTATTTCTAAACACTATGTAAAGGATAAGTGAGCATTATGTATGGTTTATTATTTAAACATACTTTAATTTGTCAAATTTTCATATTAACTTGATTTTTGTGTGGCTCAAGGCAAGTGTACTTCTGGCAGTATACGATTGATCAGACTCGTGATGTGTTCAAACGAGTAAAGTTTAAATTATATCTTCTCGGTTTATTATCACAGAATGGCTCCTAAACTCTTTGGTGCAATTGGACTTGTTCTCAGTAGTACTTGGTTGTTCTGAAACAAGAAATGCTATGGAGCATGAATTTGACCCTGACAAAGGTATGTTAACTCACTTGATTGAGGGTTGACAGTTGGAACAACCACAAGACCAATAATTGAGTTCAACACGGCCGCATGACACTCCACTCTGTACCATGGTTGTGTTTCCATATGATTATACCTTAAACATTCCGTAGCTGATAGAGTGTCATGTGACCTTCGAATATGTCCTTTGTTTTCATTTTTTATACTGATAACATAGCAATGGAAATGATTAGTTATCACTAGCATGAGAGCTAAGCTTTATGGCTAACGCCTCACTTTTACTATTTTTTCTTTAAATCCTTTGATCACTCAGAAAGTGTGCGAAGAAGAAAAGCTTACCTGATCCTTCAAGGCTGTTACCATATGTATATATAATCTACTTATTGATGTGTATGATGAATAAGAAGATGAACAGGGACTACTCAAGAACTTGGTTGTAACTTCTTCTCTCTTTTTTTTTTGCTAGTGTTCGCTTTGCAATGTGTCCGATGTGATATATACCTTTTACTACTATAAATCCAACTTAACAAAACAAATGGGATTTTGTTTGGAGTGTACATTTCCACAAATATATGTGGGCTTGTTAACCCTTAAAATATGAACCAAATCGCACTAACATGAATTGAAAATTATGATAAAAGGGATGGTCAAGGCTTATTAACAAATAAAAATTATGGATGTCGATGCTATGTAAAGCAGATAATCATGATAATGTGGTGTACAACCTCTAAATGGAGTATCATCGACTCAGACCGTTCTGCTGAAACGATCCGGGTTTTCCAGACTGAAAACCCGACTCCCTGTACCCTTGTGGTAGTCCCTGGATCGGTCGCTACCACGTCCAGAATCCCGAAACAGAAGAATAGCAGTTCCAAACCTCCGATAAAGCAACACAGAGTTAAATAAGTTATTACATTCCCGACAAAGGGTTCAAATTATTCGCCACGCAGGGCTAAACAAGCAAGGTAAAGACAGCTAGCGCTAGGAAGCTCGGCGGTAGGCCACCATCTTCACGTCTCTTCCACAGGCGGGCTTGAGCGTAGACCGTCGCCTAGTCGTACCAGTTGTCGAAGTTGGAGTCGAACTCCGCCCCATCTCCCAGATACTCATTCTCTGTTCCCAAGGAATGGAACAGGCACACGTCACCGACTGAATGCAGCTTTAAGTGGACTATCATACTAATGGTATATATTAAAGACAAGAAATATGGCTTGGGGTTCCCTAAGCAAGCGGCTTAATAATAAGAATATCTTCATCCCACCAATTCCCATATATCTGTCCCGGGCTAGTCCCATCATACGACGGGTTCCCGACGGCATCCTCCTCGACACACACACCTTCAACTCTCGGCGATGCGCAACTTCATTCCTGGCATCTCAAGAGGGATAACCGGATCACAAGGCAGGCGGAGCACAACCTCCCTCTCCCCGGCTACCCCTACGCCCTCACACTCTCACCTATAGGGGGAGAAAAGCATATCCCAAAACAATGGCCGACCATACTGAAGAACACTGTGCTATCCATGACCAAGATCACGGCTATACGTATAGATCATAACACCCTGCAGAGGTTGTACACCTGTACCCAACCCGGGCTGCGACTGGTAGCAAGCCAGTCGAGACGCAGCCCACAACTAGTAAACCTCCTAGTAAGAATGACACCCTCCTGGTCTCCCGGGTCTGGATGCCTCCGCACGAAGACGTTGGCCCCAAGGAAATGTGAAAGCATACCACCAGAGCTGCCCATCGGGGGTGTAAGGCACGGGCACTCATCCCTCACACATACACAAACTGTGATCTCCGCATTCGGGTGCCACCTTAGCTAGGCTAGTCGTTACCGGTCACATCTCAGGCAAGTTGGCGTGTACGGTACAGTGAACACAGGACAATCATCAAGGTTTAAAATACCGGTACGGGAGGCAGTCTTCTTCCTCACCATCTCAAGTAACCTCCTACACCTGGCTCCAAGTCATAAAGCCACTAGGGGGTCCAACCCCCCCTAGGGTACCCTAGGGGGCCATCTCCCCTAGAGTCCACGAGGTGACCCAGAAGTCATCTCACCCCGATTTAAGATCGGGTTGTTATTACCCGCACCGGTAAGACCTAGTAAGGTCAAAATCGCCATACACCTTCCCAGTTTTATCCCCACACACACGCCAAGAATATCTACCACATATCCCGCACACAAGCAAGCATAGCATCTCATCATCATCATAGAACAAGGTACGATATGATAAGCAGTAGGTAACAAGGCATACGATAAATAAAACAGGCTATGCAAGGTTCACAGCTCAAGCAACACATGCAAGCATAGCATATCTAATAAGCAATGCCTATAGGTGATCAAAGAAGCAGTCGGACGTGAACCTGAGCAAGTGGGGTAGTCGTCCTCCTCGGCGAAGTGGTCCTCCTCGGTCAATGTTCCTCCGGCGGCGGCTCCTGATCGTAAATTCGTGTAAGTCTAGGGGCCTATTTGCAAAGAAGAGCCAAATGGAACCCAAGAAAGATCCAAATAACTTCAATTGCATTTTCAAAGTGTTATTCATGATTTTAGAAAATTATAGAAGTTGGTTTCACATTTTTCCGAGTTAAACTGAATTAGTTATGAATTTTCTAAGTTTAAAGCATTTTCTAGAATTATTAAACGTATTTTGGAAAATGTAAATCCCAGAAAAAACCACAGAGCGCCACGTGGCCTGCTGACGTCATCATGACATCATGCTGACGTCAGCACAGGGGTCACCGGGTGATGACGTCAGCAGTGGGCCCTGCCGACGTCATCGTTGACTGGTCAACGGTCAACGGTCAAGGGTCAGCGTTAGTGGGCCCCACACGTCAGCGCGTGGGTCCCAGCGGTCAGTGGGGGCCGGTCACCGACTGGTGGGCCCCCGCGGTCAGTGCGGCACCGCGGCTCGGCTCGCCCATTGGGCCGAAACCGGCCATGGGCCAGGCGCGGCCCACAGCGCGCGCGGCCCAGCCTACACGAAGCGCGGCCCAGGGATCCGCTGCGGCAGTGCAGCGATCCCGTGCGGCCAGCGCCGTGTGGCCAGCACCGTGTGGGCGCGGGGCGGCGCCGCGAGCGCGCCTGCCAGGCGTTCGGTGAAATGCCGCAACGGCACGACCGAACGCCGGCGAGCGAACGCTCGACGCGTTCCCGAGCTCGCACGGCTCCCGTGTACGTGTGTGCGCGTGCGCGTTCGCGTGCGCATGCCAGCGCACCACGCACGAGTGCGTGCGCGAGCGTGGCGAAGCGCCACGAGGCGGCTCGGCGGCCGGAACGGCTCGCCGCGACGGCGAACTCGCGGGGCAGCGGCTGCGCGCGCCCGCGGTCGCGTCCAAGGCCAAAAGGCGCTAGCTTCGGGCTCCTGCAAGCGGCACGACGGCCGGACAGAGAGGGTAGGGGGGTCCTATGGCGGTGGCGTACTACGGCTGGCTCACGGCGACCCGCCGGAGCAGAGCAGCGACGCGGCGAGGAAAAAGGCTCACCTTGGGCTCGAAAAAGGAGAGCTTGGCGACGCAGGATGTTCGACGGGGCTGTGGCAAGTCGAGGCAGGCAGGCGTGGTGTGGAGGCGTGGCTCGTGGTCGGCGTTCGTCCTCGTCCCCGGCTTGGCGGCGTCGACGTCGGTGTGCAGCTCCTGCGGTGGCGTGGCTCGGTGCTCTTCTTTGTCCCGCGAGCTCCGCCTTGGCTCAAGGCACGGCAAGGCACCTCCTTGCCGCGGCCCTCTCCCTTCTCCTCCTCCTCTCCCTTCTCCTTCTTCTTCTCCGATGGCGGCGGGTGGAAAGGGGAAAACCCCAAATTGGCGGCTAGGGTTCGATTGGAAGGCACACGGGTATTTGTAGACGATGGCTAGGGCTCCTGGGCGTCCGCGCGGGGTAGGTAGGGCTTGCGACGTGATGACGGCGGCGGTGAGCAGTGAAGCCGGCGTGGACACGCGGCGTGCATCCAAGGGAGCAGCGGCTAGGGTTTTGAGGGGCAAAAAGGGGGTCACGGGCAGCGCGGGGCGTGCAGCGCGCGTGAGCGGCTTCTAGAGGATTCCCGCGGCGCGGCTAGGCAGCGCGGGAGGGCGGCCGGCGACGGGGTCATGCGAATCGCGTGACCCTGTCGGGAGGTTGAGGGCAAAGCTGACAGGTGGGGCCGACCTGTCAGCGAGAGGAAAAGAGGGAGAGCGGCTGCGCGCGCGAGGAAGAGAGATGGCGCCGACAGGTGGGTCCGGCGGAGCAGAGAGAGAGGGAAAGAGAGAGCGCGCGGGCTCGGCTCGGCGCCGACAGGTGGGTCCCACCTGTCAGCGGAAGCGGGCGCGCGAGCGCGGTTGGGCCGGCGGCCTGCTGGGCTTCAACGCGCGCGCGAGAGGGAGAGAGATGGGCTGGGCCGGAAACTAGGGGTAGGCCGGTTTCTGGGTTAGATTTAGTTAGAGCCCAAATTAGTTTTAGGTTTAGAATTTGAATTTAAATTCAAATTCCAGACCCCACACAAGGATCCAAATGAAAACCAAAGAGAGATCCAAATGCCACTCTAGCATCAACATGGTCCTTAAACAAAAAGTCAACTTTTTCTAGGAATTTTTGGGGAGAGAGAAGAAGACATCCTTAGGGTAAGCCAAACTTTTCAAGCACAATAAAAGTTTTAAAAATTTTCACATTTTGAAAATTGTGGACTGTTACATCTGCCCACGATAATATAAGTGTGACCTCCCAGAAGATGCGAAGATTATATTTATTGATATATGCAGAAAATTATTGTCTATGGCTTTTCTTGGTTTAATTAGGCCCCACGCAAAGCAAGCTATGCTGTGTTTTGCCTTTAGCTTTACACACATACTGGTATTCTTCTGTGTATTGTTTGTGTTTCTTTAACTCACAAGCAAAATTCTTATGCCTGCTCATTTTGTAGATTATGCGTTTTCCTTCATATATTCTTTGAGAGCATGGCCAAAGGAGGTGAACAAATTCGGATGAAACAGGGAAGGGAGCACATACCTAGATAAGATTATTCTCATGGGTCTTTGCCATGAGCTATACCCATATGACACAAAATGCCAGACAGTGACTTTTTCTCAAAGACCAGACTCTGACTAGTCTATAGATGACGTTGTCAACTTCTCTCTGCATTTGATAAAAAAAACCTAGCTCTCTGCACTAATTAGTACTAGTTATAAAAACTATTATAAACCTCCATGATACCAGCATGAGCCAATCAACCAGCTCATAATTCTTTGTGTACTGGGATGGTGTAAAATACAAATAAAGTCATACAAAAACTGCAGCGCCTTGTTTGTTCCCTTGTCCAGACACCACCTTTCATTCGTATGAAACCTGAACAGGGATAGCACTGGAGATGCCAGCCTCGCGTTGCGTGCTGGTCTGGTAGGTGTTGGTCCACTGACCGGCCGTTGTGTTGCCTTCACGGTAGTCTTCAGTCGCTCTCAAATCATGGTGGCAGACCCTCGCACAAAAAGTAGTCGGTCACACATGTTGGCTGTGGTTAGTTGGGAGGGAAGAAAAAGAACTTTTTCTGGAAAGCGTATTTTGTGGGTGGGATGAATAAGAAAGTTGAAGGGAGTTAAAGAGAAACTTTTCTCGAAAACGTGTTTTCTGAGAGAGATGAATAGTAGAGGGAGGGAATCAACGAGAACACTGCATTGATGGTCAAAGTAGTTAAGTACAGACACCTCCTTACACATCAAGAATCTCCATCTTTACCGGGCGCCGTGCCCACTCCTTCACCATACACACAGGGCTCTCTCCCCCAAATGAAGTCCACCCCAAAGAAATAACCATGCTAAAAACAACTAATCAACCCACTAATCTATCTACCCATCAACAAACTTCAGACACAGCGTCGTCCTGAGCCGCCGTGCCGACCTCGCCGGCGCCGCCACCGGCGGCGGCCACCTGGTTCCGCCGCTCGTCGAGCACGCCCCTCACCTTGCCCCACCCATGTCGCGCCCAATCATACCAGTGCAGCGCGACGTACACGGCCAGCCCAGCGATGATGCCATTGGCGATGGAGAAGGACAGCGGCATGAGCGCCATGGTGACGAACGCCGGGACGCCCTCCTTGGCGTCGCCCCACTCGATCTCCTTGGCCACGCGCATCATCATGGCCCCCACCAGCACCAGAGACGGGCCCACCGCCCACGGCGGGACGCTCATGAGCACCGGCCCGAAGAAGAGCGACGCCATGAAGCACCCCGCCACGGTGATCGCCGTCAACCCCGTCCGGCCACCTTCCCTGATCCCGGCAGCCGATTCTACGTACGTTGTCACCGTCGAGCTCCCGAGCCCGGCGGAGAGCACCGTCGACCCGGCGTCCACCAGGAACGCCGTGTACTCTCCCTCGAACGACCCATCGCCGTCCTCGGCGACGAACCCGGCGAACTCGGCCATGGAGTACATTGTGCCCGTCGTGTCGAGCACGTCGACGTAGAGGAGCGTCACCAATGCCACCCACACGTTGCCGTGCCGGAACCCGGCGAAGCCGAGCTTACCGGCGGTGGTCTTGATCATATGAAAGTCGACGACTTTCTTGAAGTAGTCGAAGCCGGCGTTCCCGGCCGGAGTGTCCGGGAACACCGTCACGGTGGTGCCTCTGATCCACGACACCACCGTCACGAACACGATGCCGTACACCATGCTGCCCTTGACGTCATGGGCGAGGCACGTCGCCGTGATGAGGAACCCGACGGCGCCGAGCCAGAAGGTGGGGCTACGCATGGTGGTCCCGGCGACGCAGGCGCCGGTGGTGGGGTCCACGTTGGAGCAGGCGGCGAGGGTAACGAGCGTGGACGGGCTGGCCCCGACGAGCCCGACGCCCTGGTGGGCTTGGAGGCCCGTGAAGGCGAGGAAGAGCCCGATCCCCACGGCGGAGGCGAGCCGGATGTTCCGAGGGATAATCCGGGCCAGCTTGGACCTGAGGCCCACGGCGGAGAGCGCGAGGAAGACGACGCCCTCCAGCATGACGACGGCCAGTGCCGTGCTGTAGGTGATGGGGCCCGAGCCGTGGTACCCCACCATGTTGTAAGCGAAGTAGGCGTTGGCGCCCATGCCAGGGGCGAGAGCTAGAGGGAGGTTGGCGAGCACGCCCATGGCGAAGGACCCGGCCATGGCGGACACCGCCGTCGCCACGATCAGGTCGCTCTTGGTGCGTGCCAGGCACTGCTCGTACCCTGGGTTGTTAGAACCGACGAACGTGCACTCCGGCCCCGGCGCGGCGGCGGTCGAGTTCGCCGGAGTGCAGTCGCGGAAGGTGCACGGGCCGCCGGAGTCGGTGAGGACGGCGGCGTTGACGGAGATGATGTAGGCCATGGTGAGGAACGTGGCGGCGCCGGCGCGGAGCTCCTTGGTGAAGGAGCTCTTGCGTGCGTCCAGCTTGAAGTACCTCCCCACGCGGTTCGTCGCCACGGCGCGGTTCACGGCGGCCTCCGCCTCCGAGAGCCTCTGCCATGGCGCCCTCCTCTTGGACGTCATCTTCTTCTCTTTTCTCTCTCTCTCTCTCTCTCTCTCTCTCCTCTTGGACACGACGAGTTGAGACTTGAGAGTTGAGTTGAGACTATAATTTGTGTGTGCGACTCGTGGACTTACGAGACCCGGAAATTTATAGCAAAGCGTAAGTTAGTGGAGAGGGTTCAAGAAAACGTTTTGGGGTTGGCAGATGTGAGGTGCGCGCGCCCACAGGGCGAGGGCGTTCCTTTCCTGGGAATGGTGCACAAAGAGAAAGAGAACTTAGCAGGGCACTTTTCAGAAGTTTATTCTGCGTGTCATGTCATGATATTGAACGAATATGTGACCCCAGCTAGCTGCTGATCGTCCGGCGTCCCTGCTGGGGTCACGTGACTAGCACTGAGGTTAATTGCTAATTAACTTGCAGGATTTCATTGGGAACTAATGATCAGTTACTCAATCAATTATATGTACGTAACTCTCACTTTTGTAAAAGAGCTAGGATACATCACAATACCGTCCACAACATAGTACAAACGAGGAGGTTTGGCTCATAATTAAGATGTACACATCGATCGATCGGTTTCAGCTTTGCTAACATGCATGTTCGTATTCAGAAGAACACCCATAGTTTCTTCAGTTGTCCGGACAAAGAAAGACCCCCACTAATGAGTAGGCATAGAATATAATAATGTTACTAGCTACTACTAGTAGTTTTTTACGCAAATTGCCTAGGGCCGGGGTTAGCTAGGGTAGTGCGTTGCGTCAAGTGTCCACGTTTACAGCGCGAAGTCAAGCAAAACCACACCACGATTAACAATTCTTCAGGTAACATGCATAGTTTCTCGGTAGGTCAGGGAAGAAATAACGACCCACTTGTGTGCCAGCGAGCTGTATCACATCAACTAATACAAACCAGTTTGTTCAGAGCCACGCTAAGTCGCTAACATAGTTTAGGAAAATGGTAGTACATTGTTTTAGTGTTGCGTTGCGTGAGGGCGCCCTGAACGTAGCACGAGCGATGCCAATCAAAACGTACACCATTGAAAGCGAGCATAGATAGGATTTGGGTGTAATACTAGCTACTAGTGTCTTTTGATATTTCACAACTTGGAAACTTTGTATATGAGTATATCTACCACGCTGGTAGCATGCTTTTTTTTTTTTTGGTTTCCTGTCATAATCCATGTAGCAACTACCGATGTATGATTACTCTCTCGTATTCTATATATCACTGCATCCACTATATTATTTGCACGCAGTCTCATCATGATCCGAAGCTTTTAGGAATGCAGCAACTTGCGTTCGTAAATGGACCTTTAATTTCCCAGATAGGATACTTCCAATCCATGATGGATGCTGTAAATTTTTCTCTCGTTCTCTGATATGACTGTAGTAATTTCTACTAAAAATAACCTGTCTGCAAGAATTGACAGGATAATAGCAGCGTCGTGCGATAGTAGAGATATACGGAATTCACATGCGCTGATGTGTATTGTACTGCAATATTGAGTGATGAAATTGGCAGAGGTTTTTGTCGGTCTGTGCAACAGAACGTTGCAGGTATACTCGCAGACAAAGCGTCAAATAAGGCTGTGATGTAAGCCCCAGATACGCTCTAGACCCCAGTGGATGTACACCAACCGTATGTGCCACTGGAAAGATATCGCAGCGTCACGCGTGCGCACACGAGCTGGGTTTCGTCTTCGCTGCTTCCTCGCTCCTACCACTCTCCAACTGTCCGCATGTACACACAAGGCAGCTAACAAAATTCCAACACACAGGGGCTTCTGGATTTTAGGCTATGAACCAACCATGTCTATCCAGTGCAGAAGAGCAATTCGCAGCACGATGCTGACATGCATGTGTCTGTCTCGCTGTCTATGTGCGACATACCATATCCAGGTATATGGGATTCGGTTGGAAACAACCGAATTTCACCAATTTCGGCGAGGACCGAAACGAAACCAAATCGTTCTAAATGTTTGGCTAAACTTAACTTTTGTTACCATTGCTAAGCCCTAGATAAGCTAACATATTTCACTAGGTACAAAAAGTTCAATTAATCCTAATTCTTTGCTCATTTTGTATATCTTTCACTTTGTAATGTCTAACAGACATAGGGACAATGTACTTTCGCTTTCTTTCTCCTTCAATCCTCAATATTTCCTGACTTCTCTCCGATAATCATTGTTGGGAAGTGTTGGATGCTAAACTTTTCATCAACTTCTAACCATTTTCATTTAAATTGTAGATATGTTAATCGGTCAAACAACTAAATCCCGGTCCAAAATTTCTGAATTTTCCAAAATTCATCCATTTCAGTGGTGACCGAAAATTTTCAAGTTTTGATTCCCCCTATGTTTTGCAACCTAAATGACTGGAATGCAAGGGTGGGGGACTGGGTGGGCAGGCGGCAAGTAGGGAGCTCGGCTCAGGTGAGGGACGGGGTATATAGAAAGAGAGAGGAGGAGGGAGGGGGGGGAGGAGGGTCTGCACACTGGCGGCTAACCAGGCACTGCCGTGCCAAGCGGTTTGGCATGGTAAGCCGCATGCCAGCGTGGCAACAACGCTACCACAATAGCATCTACCTGTCGTGCTAGGTGTCTGTTTTGCCCGCTTCCGAATTTTTTTTATTAGTGTTACACATAGGTTATTTAAAACTTAAAAATTGTTAAAATAAAAAAAATTCACACATTGATAATTCGACCGGATGGTCCAGATGTAACAGTCTACCATTCACCATGCAGGATTCCTAGTGCCATTAGATATGCTAGATCTAGCATCCATGTTGAACAATTTGACATTGTTGTGTGCAACACCGGAGCACGTACGGTCGGCACCGAAATGAAAGGGCACAAAGCAGGTACGCAAACGCAACCTGTCTAATTCACACGCTAGCTAATTAGTTGTAGCCAGCGGTCAAAACGCAGCACTTTGGTTAGGTCAGTTTCATCAACTCTCTGCCAACCGAGTGGCCTTGGTCTCGCAAGTGCTAATTTTTGAAAAACTTTATGCCCTCCTGCCTCATTTCAGAATGACTTAGCTAAATGGTTAACTGGTAAGCTAGCAATCCCCCTATTGTCAAACTAGGCACCCAAAAGGCGGATGCTACTCTGATTGAGCTTCGGCAACCACCATCTGCACTGCAGAAAAAGCTACAACCATATACAAATAGGAAATGCTGCTTGCCCGTGCACAAGTATAAAATTCGCCATCGCCGCGACATGTGGTGCCAATGTGCATTAGTTGAGCTCCACACACAATCTTGCACTATGATCGACTTATTTGATTTTACATGAGTATATTATGGGAAACGAGATCACAATCGATATAATTAGCGAAGCGAGATCATGGATAGTATGATGAACCCAAAGTGGCATGGAGATTCATAAGATCTCGCTTGCTCAACTGTTTCGAAAGGGCCACGGCCTAAGATGGATTTGCTACTCCTGAACGTGATTTGGGGATTTCCTTAGTACGGAGCCTCCTGCTCCTCAGTGGATAGAGTAATCCTTGTCGTGCTTTTGCTCGTCATCAGGGCAGAATTTTTAAAGGGAATAGATTCCCTCGACAATTCCCCGTGCAATAGAATAGGACGACAAACTATGATGGATTTTTCAATTGGAATTTTCAACTCCAAAAGCGCACAACTTTGCTTGCACACCAAACAGTTGTTCGGATACTCTTGTTGAGCGTGTATAAATAACTAGTTCATATGGTCACCATCTTTCAGTTTTCAAGTAGTGCAGCGTGGTAATCGTCATCTCTGGCATAGATTTTTAGGGCCTGTCTTGCTTAAAGGAAAAATCTTGGGCCACCAATAGTTCCAGACATAGTCCTTTGTATCGATGAAAACAAAATAGTCATTCCTGGCATATAGTCCTAGTACAGTCTAGGCACCTGATGATATAAGTCCTACTATAGGTTAGGTTGCCTTGCAAAATGTCACCATTGATATATCATATACGGTTTCTAGGTAAGAATATATGCATCATGATAATAATCTTAATTGTGTTTCACAAGAGCAAGTAGCCTAAAGAACTGCGCATCATTGTGTTAAGAGTGACGCAACTGGTTCATGGCATACCTTGACCTACCCGCACCTCCAACTCTTTCAGCACTGCTCGGATTAGACACGACACGAGTCCAATATTCCAGCAATTACGGTGTCAACTTTTCTAATCGATGAAGAATCCGACATGAGACTACGAATTGAGAAAAAATAATGGCCAACAAGCAGGATGAGAGTGTTGGGAAAAGGCGCTCCAGGTGGGGAGCCACCCCTTCTTTCAGCGCACGGCGCTCCAATATTCCACGAGACCAAATGCAATGCGATCCCCCACGCAAGCGTTTGCTTCTCGTCTCGCACCTCTCCCTACTACCGGTGAATTTGGCCTCGATCAACAAATCAAAAGTTGCGAGAGGAACACATTTGTTTCCAAGTGCTGTCTTGTCGACAGCTCTGGGCCTTTGTGGCTAAACTACAATCACAACTTTGGATGGAAAAAGGAGGAGAGGGAGAGGGAATGCTTTGTGCTGTTTCTGCTGCTGCGTGAGGTGGTGGCATCAATTATGGGAGAGTAGTAGTAGCAGGAAGCGACTCTGCAGAGGGGATTGGTTACCTCTAGAGTTCTGGTAATTCAGGCCCTGCTCAGATTTCCTAAGAAAACACTATTCATTTCAACTTTTCACTATTCGTCAACTTTTTACTATTCACCTCTCTCACAAAACATGCTTTCCTGCTATGGTGTTTTTCTTCAGCTAAAGTATTTTTTACCCCAGTCTGAACTTTTCACTATTCATTTTGACTTGTCGGCATTGCATAATTAGGATGAATATTATAAAAATTTGGAGAAAACCCTAGGGATAGAAATTGCATGAACAGAGAGACAGAGGTACTCCATCCGTTCCAAATTATTAATCATTCTGACATTTTACTAGATTCATTGAAGATGATATGCATTTAGATATGTATATGTCTAGGTTTTCATAGAAGTTGACATGAACTTAGACACTCATAATGACACCTAGGATGACTAATAATTTAGAATACACAATAATAGTAAATTATCAATTTCCCCACTAACAAAGCACTCGATTAATCCACTCGCTCAAATCAAGCTTGTTTAATTAAACAATTCAAGTGCTAATAGAGAACAAAGCAAGGTGAGTAATTACTCAGATGGTCGGCGAAAGCAAGCTTGCAACTATTAGATAAGTGGGGCAATGCAACAACCATTAAATAATAATTGCAAATTTTTACCAAGGATTAGCAAGTATAGTAAATACGAGAGAAGGTAGAATGTTGGCTTGCTTACCTTGGTCGATGAAGCTACTCCTGTGTTCGCAAAAATCAGGTGCAAGCAGGCCGTCAGGTGAGCCTCTGTGCGAGCTGGGCCGCTGCTTCTCGCCTGGGCCGAGTTGGCCGAGCAAGCAAGCGGCCAAGCCTGCTATGTGATTGCACAGAGCTAGGCGGTGTGCTGTGCGGTTCAACTGCGCCTCTACTGCCTATGCCGTCCAACCAAACAAGCCTCAGCACTGTCCTGATCGGATTTCCAATCCAGCTTTCAGTAGAAGTTAGCTTCTTCTCGTAAATTAGTCACATATAGAAGAAACAAAGAACATTGCCGATCTGATCAACAGAGGCAAAAACATAGAAGAAACAAAGAACAACGCTCTAACTTCAACTCTATATTAGTCACTACTCATTGATTTGAAGCAATATTTGAGCCATAGATGTGTCTCCGCAAGAGCTAAAAGATCTATGAAATGGATTAAAACAAGCTTATAGCAGCCTATTGGTGGTTACAATAGCTAAAAAATAGTGTTTGTGGGCCCCTCAGAGGCCGACTGGCAGTCTCGAGGGCTTCTAAGGACTGAGTGGCTACAAGACTTTGTTCAAGTGTCTTCTTAGGACCCCTATGGACCTCTATTTATAGGCCCATGAGGGGCTGAGGACGGGAAGTCAATAATGCCCCTTTGGTTGCTTTTGGTGATAGGACGATAATACCCCTCTCGTACGGAGACTCTCTTTGGCCCTGCAGGAAGCCCCCCTGCTGGGGCAGCCTAGTCTTTACACCCCTAGGTTTGCTTTACACGCGATGCTCTCCAAGTGCGCCACGTATTGGGGCGTCCATCGGGGTAGCCTGTTCCGGGTGGAGGGCCTTCCGGGAGCCCTTCAGAGCCTAGCGTCGGTGAGCTTCCGAGTCGTCGGGTGACTAGCTCTAGAGGCACCCCCGAACCCACTAGGTGGCGGGAGTCTCTGGCACACTAGGTTGGCTAGATTGTAGGGGTGTTTGCTTCTAGAGCTAGCCTTCGAAGAAGGTCCCGGGAGCTCGAGCTTTGTGTGGTGGCCCGAAGGCTCTAGGCCCACTTCTAGCCTAGAGACGGATACTCTGCGAGGATGTATGACCTACAAAGCTAGGCCAGGGTCTTAGGATGGCCCACATTAGTCCATACTGGCCCATCTCTCCCCTATTTCCCCAACACGGCCCAAAACTGGTTTTAAATAATAATGTATCACTAGCTTTAAACAAAATCTTAACTGGCAAATAATCTAGTCATGATTATAATTAAGGACAAATACTCATTTTCATTGCACATGTGAACGGTCTAGCCCCTGGGGCCGAATGGTTCGACACCTTTTCTGGCGCGCATGATGCCGGTCGTCCTCGTTGCCACACGACTCATGGGCCCCACCCGTCAGGCCACCTGCCCAAGCCGAGGGGACTTTCTTTCCCAGATGTCCCTCACCCAATTCCATCCCCACCACACACACACACTCTCTCTCTCTCCCTCCCTCCCTCTCTCTCTAACTTAGATGGAAACCCCATGGATCCTTTATTGGAGCCACATCCAAGAACTTGCTATAGCTTCGTTGGAGGGATGATGAGCTCGACGCCATCAAGCTGCTCCAATTCAACGCCACCGCCTTCCTCAAGCTTAAGCAATAAGAAGCTTCCCAAGCCTTTTCCTTCCTCTCTACGTCATCTTCTCCAAGTCCAAGCCAAGAATGAGCTGAGCTTCCCCAAAGTGCCCCTCTACACCAACTTGCGGCTCTCACTGGAGTCGTGCTCATTGCCGATGAGCCACCACCCCTCCCGATCCAATCCCCAATGCACTAGGTTTAGAGTTATTGAGCTTCTTGGAGTCAAATCACCATTGATGACACAAAGCTTTTAAACTCTTATGCATGTCAAATCTATCACTTGGAATGAAGTCTAAAAGTTACCAGGAACTCATAGAAACAAACGATACACGAAATGGTGGCTAGAGCCGCTAGAGGCGAGCCCGTTGACGAGCCACTATTGCCAGTCACGGTAATTCCATGGAAATTAAAGTGTTACTAATCATGTATAATTCATGAAATATTTGGATTGTTGTTATGATTATTGTTTGTCTAGGAACTAATAGATTGTGTTTGTATGTGTTGACCAGGTGGTATAAGGAGGGGCAAAAGTTGAATTTTTGCTCCATAGATTAATTATATAGAAATCAGAGATAGTGGGTGCATAGATCTTTTCGAAAGCAATCCGTTTGACCACTCATATATAGTAATCGGAGTTAAGATCACAAAGCTGTGTGGAATTGAAGAATGAAGGGATGAAATGAATTTAGAAAATAGAAAAGAGAGTACGTAATACTTCCTCCCCTCCCTTCTGGCCGCACATGGGCCTCCCCTTCGCCCCCTCCTCTCGAACTCCATCTTAGAAACGCTCCCTCTTCTCTCTACTCGTCCCTCCCCCCTCTAGGTCCCCTCCATGGCAGCACCTATACCGGAAAAGAAGGAGCAAAACAGATCGAGGAGGAAGAGAGGATCAAGAAGATGTGCAAGATCGGAGTTTTCCCTTGTGGATTTTCATGGTGAAACCCTAGGTGAGGCTTGATCCCTATTGTATATTTTATTTGGGGGTTGCTTGGGCGAGGTAGTTCATGGATATGGAAGGGTTTAGTGTGTAGGGTTAGTGGTAGATGTTTAATCGATGTTCGTTAGCAGTTTCCAAACTTGGAGAGGTGATCTCGTGGCTGTTTAGTACTGTCTAATGGAGGATAAAAATAATAAAAAATTTATATTGTGGTATTATACTTGAATACTTTTCTTTTGATGCAAAGATTACATCATGGCTGCTGTATGATGGGAGCAATGGTCGATTCTTTATGGCCCAGTTCTTTTGATGAATTTATGTGTAATTTTAGATCTCTCCAGTTTGGGCAACGATACATGCCCAAAAAGATTACACTATTAGTACAAAAATTGTAGGTAATTTATTAGCTTTCTAAATTGTATTTAATTATATTTTTTGGTGAAGTAGAAATCAAGAAGTGGCCAGGATATTGGGACTGTTCATGTTTTCCAGGCAGATCGGGTGATGTCTGTTCATTGGTGTATGTTATCTAGTAAATGACCGAATTGGATCTTCCATCTATAGAGACTTTTGTAGGGGAATAAAATTTCTTACTGCCAGAAAAATTTCATAATTTTATCTTGCATGCATTGTTTAGGATATATGAACTTTATATGTTGGTGCTTGGGCTGTTAGGCAGATATGGAAGTGCTATTTTGAGTTGGGTATAAGGCGACCTTAGACTTGTGATAAAAGTATGGTGCTTCTACCAAAGTTGTAGCTTATTCTCTCTAGTTTTTCAATATATATTTGTTTGGTAGGTAATCCTTTGTATAAAGATAGATGCGGAAAAGACTTTATCAATATTGCAAGAAATGGAGCTTGTCTATTTATATTCATATTGGAGTTTGGGGGCATAGGAACACTTTATTTATCATATGAGAATTTGTTTTGAGAATGTATATGCGTCCCCCAGCTGACCCGGAAGCAATTTGAGCACATTTGGCTTCTAGGGCGTCCACTATTTATGATCACGCCCACCAACATTGATATCCGACACCTTCTGTAAATTTCATGAGGGAGGAAGTCAATTACAGAAAGAGTAGAGTTGGATATGGGGACTGTAGTTCCGACCATGTCAACTATGATGCTCTCGCTGCTGCCAGTCCTTTCACTAGTGAATGTTGTCATGCGCTACTTCCTGAACCTCCATGTCTAGGTCCTACCGAAAAAGACTGCAAATGAGCCGACGCATGAGCACCAGCGTAGGCTTAATCCTCATTTGCAATAAGTTGTAAAGAAAGAGGGAGGAAATAACCAAGCAATCAAGCTGTTTCCTTTTTTGTTTCGCTAACCCGGGTTAACTACTCTCTAGGAAGCTTTCCCCGTCCTAATCTAAGGAGTGAATGAGTGAAAGTCTTGTCTCTTCTTTTCCGACACCCACTTCTAGATCGCCAATTCTCTTATTTATCGGTTCCTGAGACTCTTCTTTGGCTCGCCTTGACGGATAGCTTATACATGAGTGATTTAGCAGGTGGTGCTGCTTCAAGGTGAATGTCTACATGGTCGGTAAAGAAAGTGAATGTAGCTATTGTGTTGCTACAACTTTAACATGTTATTTTTTACCGCCTACACTTATAAAATGCATTACACATACTTAATGTGTTAATGTGAAAAATTATACATGACTCATAAGTAATGGATAGCGTAAATATGCTATTGCTAAATATAGATGTACCGTGGGCACAATAAAATTGTTTTGTAAAGTAATAAAGTCACTAATCTTGTATATGTACACAATCACCATCAAAGAGAAATTAACTAATGCATTTTCTCACCCATGTTGTTGTAAAGAGAAGGCATGTTAATAATCTTGTCTAGGTCAAACTTGCTATCACCTTTCTTCTTGACTTGGCCAACACCATCTATCTATGTACTCTTGCTGTTCCTGCACCACCAATTTCTCTTAGCAAATTATTTTCCTTAATGGTGGACTAAGGTGGAATTGTAAAGTTGAACCATAAGAACCATAAGAACAAGGGTAGCAACTGAAGCATAAAGTTGAACTCCGAGGCATCATGAAATTCTTTTGATTAGCCAGTGGCTACAACATTTTGCTTCATGATGTAAATAAGAGAAACTTTAGTTTGTTTCATTATAAAAGGGTTATTATGTCACATTATGTTTGTGCTATTATAATTGCATTATTAAGTTCACTCATTTATTTTAATCGTTTACATGTTCTTTTTAATTGATACACTTATGTGATATTTATGCATAATGAAATGATGAGACCTTGTCGAATTAGTGGCTCACTAATGTTTTGACTACAATTCGAAGAGAGAATTGGAATGTCTCATCACTAAAGAGGTACTCCAACCATTAATAACAATGCACTGAATGTATTAAGGGAAATGAGCTAAGACAATGAAAGAGTATAACATCTCTCACTATGCTCAGATTTAACCATTAAGAACTGAAATGGAAAATAATCTAAGTAAAGGGTGAATATAATGGGATACAGGCTCAATAAATACCATTGTGATAGGAGAAATACTCGATTGTTACCAATCATCTTAAATAAAATTAACTGTTGCATTATTCATTATTTCTGGTCACCGCTGAATGATGGATATATGCTCGCAAAGTTTTGTTGTTCTTATTCGTTTTTGGCCACCACTGACGTGACTGGTTCAATAAAGCTTGAGTCTTTAGAAGAATAAAGTTGAACTCCAAGGCATCACGAAATTCTATTAGATTAGCCAGTGACTACAACAATTTGCTTCATGATGTAAAAATAATTTCTTAGGGTCTTAGAGTTAAGTATTTTTTAAGTCAACAAAAAGTAGTTAAAGTTTCCATATGGCAAGTACATTGGTCATGTCAAATAGGCGCAGTTTTATTCATTGCCAAGTCAACTGAGACGATATAGTACACACAACCTCTACAATGAGTTGTCTTTTACCCTTAAGGCCCTGTGCATAGAAAAAATATTTAATGAGTTGCATGGCAGCAACAACACAACAACCATGAGATGGTCTAATGATGATCCTAAATTTTAGGCTATGAAACAATCGCCTCATGAAACAACCACATCGCTCTTTTTCTTCTTCTCGTACATGATTAAATCCTACACTGCACCTGTACGAGAGAATCTATAAGACCGACACTTGATTATTGCAATGTACTTTCTCTAAATTATTTCTCGATATTAATTATTAAGAGACTATGAGACGGTTTATAAAACATCACCATTGTCATTGTCTTAAGAAATTTCATTGCAGGCACCTATATTCCGCTTCAGTGAACATGCGTACGGCAAAAAATAAGTTGTTGTGAGGTAAGCTACCATCGTGAGCTGAAATACAGAATTACAAAGATAAGCTTAACAACGGAACACGAGCTGGTATGTAGGAATAATAGGCAGACCGACCGAGACTCCCGACGTGATTAACGGGCCGGCGCCCTGCGGCCTGTCGCTTGCGTTGACTCTACAGTTCATTAGTACTAACATTTTATTTTTCTCTTAACACAATCTTTATGGGTGGCCTAAAATATAAAAGCCTCCATGAGAATCTTGATTGCTTTCATAATATTCCTGAACAACCTAGCATCGTCCCACGTCAGTGCGCTGCCAGTTAAGAAAATGTATCTTCGTAGAGCCACATTATTATTTATAACCTGTAGTTAGTGAAAATTATATTGGTCATACGCAGTGCAATACTCTTTTGTAAGCCATCCGGTACTTAGAATTCGAGACTTTTAGTCTCGGGTCCACTGTATCATCGGTTCAAAACTAGTACTATTGGAGGTTTGGAACCGATACGAATGATCCCCACCCACCGGTGCTTGTGAACTGCCACTGCCATGGCGCTATCTGTTTACAATTCTTTTCACATAATCTCTCTCCCTAAAGCCTGATTGTCATGCCATACAAATTGCTTCTATGCCTGATCTTTGCTAGCTAGGGGCATCCATGTTTCCCCCAATGGCCCAATCAAACTTGCCAGTATAATTAGCTAGCAAAGAGACCTAGCTAAGTCCTAAATCATCGCCAGAAGCTAGCACCAGCTACATACATGTCCCCTTCACCGTACACAAGACAACTTTTCCCAATGTCGCCGTCGCCGCTGCTACTTCGCGCCACAGTAGCTCTCCTGATGATATCCGCCATGGCCGCCGCCACCAAGAAAGTCGGCGAAGCCGCGCAAGCCATTGCGCTCCCTGGCTGCCCGGACAAGTGCGGCAACATCAGCATCCCCTACCCGTTCGGCACAAGAGACGGCTGCTACTTCGACCCGGGCTTCTACATCAGCTGCAACCTCTCCGACACGCCGCCGTCCGCCGCCGTCAGCGGCGTGATCATGAAGAACGGGACCGGCTACTACTTGGCCAACAGCAACCAAGCCGGTGAACCGCCGGGTGTCAGCAACAACGACAGCCATGGCTACTGGATCCTCGGCCTCATCGACCTCGACGTCGCGCATGGCGTGGCGCGTGTCGACGGCCCCGTCAGCTACGACTGCGGCGTCAACGACACCTACCACTCCATCGGCGTCTCCACCGTCAGCGTCAGCCTCTCCACGGCGTTTGCCTTGTCATCCACGAGGAACGCCCTGTTTGGCGTCGGCACGAACGTCGAGGCCCTCTTGTCCGGCACGATCAGTACTGATGACATCGGCGGCGGCGGCAGCGGCGCAAACTACTCGGCGGCGTGCGCGGCGATGGCCGACACGCCGCCGGCCGCGCGGAACGGGTCGTGCTTGGGTCTCGGCTGCTGCAGCGCGGAGCTGTCACCGGGGATCGACGTGTTCTCCGTCAGTATGAGACGCCAGAGCAGCAGCAGCGGGTGGAAGAAGACCACCCCGTGCACCTACGCCATGGTGGTGGACAAATCGTGGTACAACTTCTCGGCGCAGGATCTTTACGGCCACGCATTCTTCGACAGGATGCTGGCCGGAGATGGCGTCCCTCTGGTACTCGACTTCGCCATCAGGAACGAGTCTTGCCCGGCGGAAGGGCGGCCACCGCCATTGGGGTGCCGGAGCAGCAACAGCGTCTGTGTCAACGCTAGCCAAGGGCCAGGGTACCTCTGCAAGTGCAGCGATGGTTACGAAGGCAACCCATACTTGGCCGATGGATGCCAAGGTACAAACAAGTACTTGTGCAGATGCCTATATACATTATACATAAAAGCGAACATACAAGCGAGACTTCGCAAAAAATAAAATACAAGCGACTATCTAGATCTAGATGTATGTAGACGGCAGTAATCTCGTTTCAAGACACAAGGGTAACACCTTAGAGTAATTATCTTTTCTTTCTGTTCATGTGACATGTTCATGAACTATCAAATCGAAGCAACCCAAACCATCGAACCCGTCATTGCAATGGATAACTTAAACCGAACCAACAAGCCACTAGCATTCTACCCAACCTCCATGAGACTGAGCCGGCCGGCTGATCTCAAGATTGACGAAGTCACCATAGACGATGATATATCAATTATTACTGAAAGAATAACGCCGGTTAAATCCTATTATAAATGCAGTAAAAATTATAGCACCACTATGGAGTCAAGGATTTGAACCAATCTCATGAATACTTCCTTATTACTGATAGGAATCTTGTTCTTGACGTGTGTGTTTGTCATTTTCCTTGCCTTTGCCATGGACGATAATCATTACTACAAACCGTTATTAGTTGTCGTCACATTTTTTTAGATAAAGGAACGAATCCGGCCTCTACAATTGTTATTACAAACTTTGACATCTTAGCTTTAATTGCTGATAGAACAAGGGAACAAAAAACAGCTTTAGTGTCGTCACATTTGCATACCCATATATATTGTCTTCATAACATATCTTTAGAATCTATTTTCAGAACTTTATGAGCACATTATATGTTTGTTCTTTCTTTTGTTTCGTATACAAGAAAATACTTCGACCTTGTATTTCCATATCCAAATATAATAGTAACATATATTATTAGTCAAAGGTAAAGTAGTTTGACTAACTTGTTTCAATCTATTTTACCTAACTTGTGAAAGTGCATCCTTGATATCTACCTTTGTAGACATTGATGAGTGCATGCTCCGAGATGTGCACCCAGATCTACGAAATACATATCCTTGCTTTGGGATATGCAGGAACAACATAGGGGGCTATGATTGTCAATGCGAACTTGGAACGAAAGGTGATGCAAAGAATGGCACTTGCAAAATAGTATTTCCCCTGATAGCAATGGTGGCTACATTTGGTAAGTAAATTCAGTAGCACTTGCTCCTCCAATTTAAGTGGGTCTTCTCATATCCTCTTTCTCAAAACAGCTTGGTTTAGGATTACATGATGATGCATTACTACGTCATTTCTGGAACCAGTAATGTTTGGTTTTTTGCTTGTGTAAGGATGAGTATACATACTGTGAGGAACCTCCAAGTTAAACCCCACTAATTAGATCATCATCCATTGATCAATCTAATTAAAAGGATCTAACCCCGGTCGTCCTTGAGATGTGCCCTAAACCATTGCCCAGGACAGCACACCTCACTAGCACAAGTTAAATATCTTCATCACACATAGCATTGCGTACATAGAATTCATCACACCTAAAGAAGTTTAAGTTTACAACCCAAATTCAAATTCGTTGCATAAAATAAAGAGTTTGCAGCGCAAGGTTCCAGCATCGCTCTCCAACATATTACATAGCAAAATAAATGAGTTCACTCTCATGCCTCAAGTGACTCATTGAAACAGACAACATAGGGCAGCTACCCCCTGCCCGCTCCCTCGTCGGCGGAGAGGAAGTACCCAAAGACGGGCTCCGAAGACATCTCACCTGGAACAACTTAACGGCAGCACCGTTAGTACATTTCGTACTAGCAGGACTTATCCCGAACATTTATATATGGTGGATGCAAGGGATAATCAAGTTTTAGGATCCATATATAAAATTGCAAGCGGAGTTTAATAAGTGAAAGCAAAAGACATAGCACGTCTAATGCCTAAATCATACATCAATACAATTGCATGAGAAAAGTGATCATATATCATCAACCATGATCTCAATCTTCCATAAGCTCTTTCCGAAACTCTACGTTAAAATCCAAGTACATTGAGCGTGTTCATATCCGAGAACGCGGCTATTGCAATAGATCAAAACCCTGCAGGGGTGTACAACTTTTCCCACACGAGGCGCAAGACCAACGACCATACCCTCAGCCTAGAATAACTGTCAATTCATGCCGTCAACCGTTCGCATACCCACACCCGGCGATGAGAGGGCGGCCGGAGATGTATAGGGGTAACGGACGCATGCCATCTACCCCTCATCACAACCCGTGTCAAACCGTCCAATAGCAAGGTCCGGCTTATGGTACTTGGCTTGCCCATCCCATCCTAAGCATCTGGTTTGTACGAAAGAGTGCTCAAGTGTCACGGCGATAACGTCACGGTCCTTAATCAATTCGAGCAAGCCTAACCATATGAGTTCCTCTCTCACTTTGGCTCTACATCACTTGCCCAAATCTCGTCTCATATTCATGGTTGATCATCTTTAAAGCTTCTCAACTAACCAAGTTATGATTAAGACAAGCCCTATGTCTCGCGAGAGATGATGCCCTTGTCATCCCCCGACTTCTACCGGCTAAGCATGAATAAGCAATTGATTCGTATAGACCAACAAACATTCTCAACTAGAAGTTGACCAATAGCTTTAGCACATGTCGAGTGGGTTCTATTCTAGTCATCACATATGAATTGCTAGAGGATGGCTTATGCACAACCAATACGCATTTGACATTCATAAATAGATTAAAAAAGGGGTGCCTGCCTTGTTGCTCAAAGGTAGCCTCCTCAGCCACAGGATCCGGAACGGTCTCGAACTCAGCTTCCTCCGGTGTCTCGGTCTCTACACGAATGCAATGATGAAATGAGTGTTTATGCTATGAATAAAATCAAGAGATGCATGATATTATCAAATACATGATTGAATATGCATGATTATGTGTACTAAGAAGTGTTCATGTATAGATACTCCCTATAGTGGTTAGGGCAAACCGAGAATAAAAAAGGGGGTGCTGAAACTGTGTAAAACCGGACGGTCCGGCCCTGGAAGGCGGACGGTCCGGTATTCGGATAGAACGTGGGTGAAAAATCGGATGTGAGGCGGACAGTCCGTCCGTATTGAGCGGATGGTCCGCAGTTCAAAGGTTTCAGCGGCCGGTTTTGGGTGAAGAGGTGGACCGTCCGGTTCGCCCGGACGGACGGTCCGGTCCGCGGCAGAGCGTCGCCGGCGAGGTCGCCGGCGGTGATTCCGGCCGTCATTTTGGGCCCCATTTGTTCCTAAAGATTGCTGGGAGTTCCTAGGCTGCATTTCAAGTGGTGGTTTTGACATGCATAGGGTTTGTGAAGCTCTAGCCCATCCATGGTGATCCATCATCCAAAAACATCATGAACTCTAAACCTAGAGCAATGGAGGCTAGATCGGGGGAGGGGAAGGCTTACCGGTGGTGTGGGGAGCTCCAGTGAGGGTTGCAGGTTGGAGTAGAGCGGTGCTTGGAGCTCGGACTTGAGGCTTCTTGCTTGAGCTTGGAGGAGATGAGCAATGAAGGGGGAAGGAGAAGCTTGAGGGCTCCCTCTTCAAGCTTGATGTGGGGGATGGTGTCGTGGAGGAGCGGCTCGATGGCGTGGTGCTCCGGCGAAGCTCCGGTGAAGCTCCGGCGAGGTCTTCGGCGAGCTCTTGGGTGCCTTCAATGGTGGAACCTTGGATGCTCACCCATGGTGCAGAGAGGAGGAAGAGAGAGAGTGGAAAGGGGAGAAATGGATGGGGAGAGAGCTGAGGGAAGGGTTCAGCTCGTGTAGGCAGGTGGCCTGACGAGTGGGCCCGGCGGGGGTACGTGGCGGGTGAGCTCTGCGCCGCTGTCACGCCGGCACCGCACACGGGCTCTTCCGAGAGACAAAGATAATCGTGATTTTTTATGCTAATGATGCTTATGATGACATGCTGATCTATGGTTTATTTTAGGGTCGTTACAAATTCTCCCCCCCTTAGAAAAAATCTCATCCCGAGATTTGGCAAGTGTTAGAGTATGGCAGACGGTCCGGTTGGAAGTGGCAGAACGTCCGCTTGGAAGTGGCGGACCGTCCGGTCGGAAGTGCCGGACCGTCCGGTGTATGGACAGAGAGTTAGAGCGCTCTGGTGGAAAAACAGGTTGAAGGGCGGACTATCCGGTCAAGTCGGGCGGACCGTCCGCCGATCACGAAAAAGCAGGACACAACAAGTTCCTTTCATGATAGAAAATATTCTTCTAGCCCAAAAGGTACATGGATAGTCATGAGTTTCAGGCATGGAAATTAAGAGAGGGTTTAGACGGTGCTTACTCATTTGTGAAGAGGTATGGATAGGATTGGCGAAGTTGGTCCTCCAACTCCCAAGTTGCCTCGCGCTCGGTGTGGCGGCTCCATTGCACCTTCACCATTTTAGTGACTGAGTTTCTAGTTTTCCTCTCGGCTTGGTCTAGAATTTTTATGGGGTGTTCTTTGTAGGAGAGGTTTGGTTGAACCTCAATATCTTCCACTTTGGTGGCCTCTTCGGGTACTCTTAGGTATTTCTTCAATTGAGAGACATGAAACACGTGGATGGAAGACAAAGATGGAGGAAGGTCCAATTGATATGCCACCTTGCCTCTTTTTGCCAAAATTTGAAATGGGCCAACGTAGTGAGGAACCAATTTGCCCTTTTCTTGGAACCTTTGGGTGCCCTTGAAGGGTGTAACCTTGAGATACACATGGTCACCCACTTGAAAAGATAATTCTCTTCGTCGGTGGTCAGCATATTGCTTTTGGCGGGATTGTGCAGTCTTTAGCCTCTCTTGAATGATTTTTATTTTCTCCTCTGCCTCCACAACAAGGTCTGGTCCGAATAGCCTTCTTTCTCTGGGCTCGGACCAATTTAATGGAGTCCTACAACTCCACCCATAGAGAGCTTCAAATGGTGACATTCCAATGCTTGCTTGAAAGCTATTATTATAGGAGAATTCAGCAAAGGGTAAACATGTGTCCCATTTCTTCTCAAACACTAGTGCACAAGCTCTCAACATGTCTTCAAGAATTTGATTCACCCGCTCAGTTTGTCCCCCGGTCTGGGGATGATAAGCAGTGCTGAAGGTGAGTTCGGTGCCCATGGCCTTATGTAAACTTTCCCAAAAGCGGGCAGTAAATTGAGGGCCCCTATCTGATACAATGGTCTTAGGGACACCATGAAGACAAACGATTTTTGTGAGGTAGAGCTCGGCATATTTAATGATGGTGTAGGATGTTTTCACCGGCAAGAACTGTGCGGACTTAGTAAGTCGGTCCACAATGACCCAAATTGAATCATAGCCTTGCAAGGTGCGGGGTAACCCTGTGATGAAATCCATGGATATATCCTCCCATTTCCATGATGGAATAGGGAGAGGTTGAAGAGTTCCGGCCGGTTTAAGATGTTCGGCCTTCACCCGCCGGCATACATCACAATGGGACACATAGCGTGCTACCTCCTTCTTCATGCGGTACCACCAGAATCTTTGTTTCAGATCTCGGTACATCTTGTTGCTTCCTAGATGTATAGAAAATTGAGATTCATGAGCTTCATCAAGAGTCTTTTTCCTAAGAGCAAGAATTCTGGGAACAACTAGTCTTTTCTCAAACCATAAGATTCCATCATTATCAATTCTAAGCCGTTTGTTTCTCCCTTTTTCTAGACTTGCCTTCCATTTCTCAATATCCTTGGCTTCCCTTTGTGCTTCCTTAATTTCTTGTATAAGATTGGATTCCACCATAAGAGTAGTGAGTGACCCATGCTCAACCATGACAAGATTGAGCTTCCGGAAATCTTCACAAAGTATGGTGATCTTCGGACGAACACTCAAGCAATGACATTGTCTTTTCCTACTCAAAGCATCGGCAACGGCATTTGCCTTGCCGGGATGATAATGGATCTCAAGCTTGTAGTCTTTGATCAACTCGAGCCATCTTCTTTGTCTCAAGTTGATTTCAGATTGGGTGAAGATATATTTAAGACTTCGGTGGTCGGTATAGACATGGCATGGCTTGCCAAAAACATAATGGCGCCATATCTTAAGAGCATGTACCACCGCGGCAAGCTCAAGATCATGAGTGGGATAGTTCTCCTCATGCCGCTTCAATTGCCGAGAAGCATAAGCAATAACCCGGCCTTCTTGCATGAGAACGCATCCCAGACCAATTCTAGAGGCATCACAAAAAATATCAAAGCTCTTGGTAATATCCGGTTGAGCAAGAATGGGAGCAGTAGTGAGCATGGTTTTGAGGGTTTGAAAAGCCTTTTCACAATCTTCGGTCCACTTGAGTGGGACATCTTTCTTGGTCAACTCAGTCATTGGCTTAGCAATTCAGGAGAAATTTTTAATGAACCTCCGGTAATATCTTGCAAGCCCAAGAAAACCTCCCACTTGCTTCAAGGTTTCTGGTCGTTCCCAATTCAGCACATCTTGTACTTTGCTAGGGTCGACCTCAACTTCATTTTCAGAGATTATGTGTCCAAGAAATGCCACCTTGTTTAGCCAAAATTGACATTTGGTGAATTTGGCATAAAGACGATGATCCCGGAGCCTTTGAAGAACGATACGGATATGCTCGGCATGCTCTTCTTCGGTCTTTGAGAATATGAGAATATCATCAATGAATATAATCACAAAGACATCAAGCTCTTCAAAGAATATAGAATTCATCAAGTACATGAAGTGAGCCGGGGCATTGGTTAACCCAAATGACATCACCGTGTACTCATAGAGTCCATATCTAGTGGAGAAGGCCGTTTTGGGAATATCTTCCTTGCAGATTTTGATTTGATGATATCCTAGATGAAGATCAATCTTAGAAAAGAATTGAGCACCCACTAATTGATCAAAAAGGATATCAATTCTTGGAAGAGGATACTTGTTCTTCACCGTGACTTCATTCAAAGGGCGGTAATCCACCACCATTCTCAAGCTATGATCCTTCTTTGTCACAAATAATGTCGGGCATCTCCATGGAGAGGAGCTTGGTCGAATGAAACCCTTATCAAGCAACTCTTGGAGTAGCTTTTTCAGTTCCACCAATTCATCCGGGGCCATTTTGTATGGCCTTTTAAAAATCGGGGCCATCCCGGGGAGTAATTCAATGACAAACTCAATATCCCGGTCGGGAGGCATCCCCAGTAATTCTTCAGGAAAGACATCCGGAAATTCACACACAACCGGAATTGCCTCTAACCTGGCATGACAATGGCATTGAGTGCATGAAGTTTCGGACCGCCTTGTTTGTGTAGATAGAGTGCTACCCGAGCTCCGGTAGGGTGGATGAGTTCAATGGAGCGGGGGTTGCATCTAAGACCCCATGATTTTTTGATAGCCAATTCATACCAATTATGGCATCCAAGTCTTCCAAGTCGATAACTAGGAACTTCACAGGAAAGGTGAGCCCCATGATTTCAAGGTGAGCTAGTTGGATCACCTCATTAGTAACTAGAGTTGCTCCGGGTGCATCAATGTGAAAATTAGTGGATACTTGTTCAATAGAGAAATTGTGCTCTATGGCATGCCTTCTACTCATGACTCAATGAGATGCACCAGAATCAAATAAAGTTCGAGTATTGATTAAGTGGATGGAGACCATACCAACAAGCACTTGCTCATCTTCATGAGCTTCTTCGGCCGAAACATAATTCAGCCGGCCTTTCTTAGGAGTGTGGGTGTTCTTGACTTCCTGGCGGTTGGCTTGTGAAGAATTAGCTTGGTTTGGAGTATTGGGAACTCCACCTTTATTTGGAGAAGGGCACTCCCGGCTAAGGTGTCCCTGCCCACCATAGTTGTAGCATGGGCCTCGGGGAACATTTCCACCACTACCACCTCCCGGCTGCCCCACTTGGCGTGAAGCTTGAGGTTGGGGAAACGGAGGGCGGCGGGCCATCCACATAGGTTGAGGGGCTCCATAACCGGGAACTCGAGGTGGAGGGGGAGGTGGTCCCGATCGAGCCCTTTGATTGGAGCCACTTGCTCCTGGGAAGGGGCTGCCCTCTTGCGATCGTCCATTTCACACACTCTATTGCTTGCCTCTTGGGAGATGCCCTTGCTCACAAAGATATTGAAATTTGGGAAGTCATGAGCATCAAGTTGGCAATGGAGTTTTGGAGTGAGGCCCTTCTTGAAGTGATATTGCTTCTTAGCATCGGTGCTCACCTCCTCGGGTGCATACTGGGAGAGATAGTTGAAGGCATGCACATATTCTTGGACCGACCGATTGCCCTGGGTAAGCTTGAGGAACTCCTCTCTCTTGAGAGCAAGCAAACCCGCGGGGATGTGATGACCCCGGAAAGCTGCCTCAAACTCACCCCATGTGACTTGGTGCCCTTGCTGCACTTGTGTCTTGTAGCTCCTCCACCAGACCCCCGCACTATCTTGGAGTTGATGGGCGGCAAAGGCAACCTTTTCTTCATCACTAGCTTGAATGAGTGTCAGCTTGTCATTGATAGCATTGAGCCAAAAGTCAGCATCCAATGGCTCCTTGGATCCCTTGAAGGTGGGCGGGTTGGTGGCGAGGAAGGCGGAGTATCCCGGGCGTTGATTACCGCCACCACCGCCACCCATGTGCTGATTCATGTTGTTCATGAGGGCCTGAGGGATTTGATTTTGGGTCTCTCAGCTCCGCTCCGACCTCTCCAACAGTTCCCTCACAAACGGGTCCATGGGAGGAGCTGCTGGCAGCCCATCCCCATCAGCCCCGTTTCCTCTCGGTGCGGCCATCCTGTCACCATTAGAATTGTAGGTTTGTGATAGTCAAGGAAAAGATGTGCAAGGTCACTTGTATCTCACAAATATGATACGACAACCATAAATGTGCAATATAAGGTATTCATAAAGATACAAGCTTGATTGAAGAGGAAACAAACATTAAATCCAAGTATTGGAATCAACGGGAGTGAAAAAGGAGAACACAGTTTTTCTGGTCTTTGGCGGACCGTCCGCAGACACAAGCTGTCGAGGACAGAAACCCAGCCGTCTCTGGACAAAAAATTTATTGTCGGCGGACCGTCCGGCCCAGGGTGGCGGACCGTCCGCAGGCAACACCCGACGTGGAGACATTCTGCAGCGTCTCTGTATAGACCTGACTTACAAGGCGGACCGTCCGCTGCCGGTTGGCGGACCGTCCGCAGATCGATCTGAACAGATTGTACGAATTTGAAGGAAGATATAGAAATTTAGGGTCAAAACGATGATACAAGCTACCAAGACAAGAACTTGATCATGCAGAGATTTTAAAACATAGCACTAGGAATCAGATTTCCAACCCCCTATCAAAAGACTTTATAAAATAATATGCATACAAAAGTAAAAACATGATGACATGCTGCAACATACGCATAACTAAACATAGTTCTCACATAAAAGATCCGGGGTTCGAAATAAACATTACATAGGCATGATAACTAATTAGTGTCTTACATCGTCTCACAAATTAGCTATTCTCATTAGATAAAATAGACGGTCATCATGAGGCAAGTTACAAGCTTGCATAGTCTCATTTCCGTCAAGGGTTACATAAATTTCTCAAAACGAACCATAGGGTGCCCTTGCAAAGAAAGGAGGGAACACATCCAAAAGATGGCTCCCAGGGGAACCGGTATCATCCGGGTCTTGCTCTAGGTGGGTAAGGGGCTGAAGCTGTCACCTCTCGGTTCAAATTTGTAGGAGCGAAGCGACGGACATGCAACTCGGCCGACATCCGAGGCCTCCTCCCCATAGGTTGTGGTACAAATACCCCTGAAACAAAAGGGAGGCGAAGCACATCGGGGGCAACCTCATACATAGTGCTATCATCTCCCCTATAGAGCCCATCATGTGGAATACTTCTCATGCGGACATATGGCTCCACTCCATGTTGCAGTTCAACAAATCGGCGTCTAGTATCCTCCAACTCGGCCCGGAGACACCTTATGACCTCATCTTGAATTCTCACTAGCTCGGACATTCTCCTCTCCACCAAGGGCGCCTCCACCGCCGCATGAGTGAATTCATTGACCCCAACTTGTGGTCCTTGCATTGGAAAGTATTTGAAAGGCAAGTCCCACAACTCAGGGATTTCAGTGCGGAGCAGAGCCATTGCCTTGTAAGCCGCATCTTGAACGGCCATGGGAATTGAGGTCCCCTTACCAACCAAGTTATAAGAAGAGTTGTTCCCCTCTACAAGACGCATTGGAATGAACACGACAGCTGTATATTCCACCATGCCATGACCAATGCCCCTTGCATAGACCGAATATTCTGGCCTATAGGAAAAGTTTCCCTTCCAAAGCATCTCATTGAGCAAGGCTAGGAATCCCTCAACATCAATGACCCTTGTGACCAAAACGAGGTTGTCGTAGTACGCATTCATCTATCATGAGAAGACAAGGTAAGTTAGAGAACAATTTTATTTGACATAACAAAGTGCAGCTCATGAGATAAGAATAGTTCTAGGATAGGAAAGAATTATAAAAGCAAGGGTATATCCTTAGAAGACATCAAATTTAAGTAAAGCTAATTAATGGTGATCACCAATTTAATATTTCTAACGTGCCTCACATCAAGTTTTATTATGAAAACTATGCATGGAATGCCAAAACCGGCTCTGATGCTACGCTGTGAGGAACCTCCAAGTTAAACCCCGCTAATTAGATCATCATCCATTGATCAATCTAATTAAAAGGATCTAACCCCGGTCGTCCTTGAGATGTGCCCTAAACCATTGCCCAGGACAGCACCTCACTAGCACAAGTTAAATATCTTCATCACACATAGCATTGCATACATAGAATTCATAACACCTAAAGAAGTTTAAGTTTACAACCCAAATCCAAATTCGTTGCATAAAATAAAGAGTTTGCATCGGAAGGTTCCAGCATCGCTCTCCAACATATTACATAGCAAAATAAATGAGTTCACTCTCATGCCTCAAGTGACTCATTGAAACGGACAACATAGGGCAGCTACCCCCTGCCCGCTCCCTCGTCAGCGGAGAGGAAGTACCCAAAGACGGCCTCCGAAGACATCTCACCTAGAACAACTTAACGACAGCACCGTTAGTACATTTAGTACCAGCAGGACTTATCCCAAACATTTATATATGGTGGATGCAAGGGATAATCAAGTTTTAGGATCCATATATAAAATTGCAAGCGGCGTTTAATAAGTGAAAGCAAAAGACATAGCACGTCTAATGCCTAAATCATACATCAATACAATTGCATGAGAAAAGTGATCATATATCATCAACCATGAGCTCAATCTTCTATAAGCTCTTTCTGAAACTCTACGTTAAAATCCAAGTACATTGAGCATGTTCATATCCGAGAACGCGGCTATTGCAATAGATCAAAACCCTGTAAGGGTGTACAACTTTTCCCACACGAGGCGCAAGACCAACGACCACACCCTCGGCCTAGGATAAGTGTCAATTCATGCCCTCAATCGTTCGCATACCCACAGCTGGCGATGAGAGGGCGGTCGGAGATGTATAGGGGTAATGGACGCATGCCATCTACCCCTCATCACAACCCGTGTCAAACCGTCCCATAGCAAGGTCCGGCTTATCGTACTTGTCTTGCCCATCCCATCCTAAGCATCTGGTTTGTACGAAAGAGTGCTCAAGTATCACGGCGATAACGTCACGGTCCTTAATCAATTCGAGCAAGCCTAACCATATGAGTTCCTCTCTCATTGTGGCTCTACATCACTTGCCCAAATCTCGTCTCATATTCATGGTTGATCATATTTAAAGCTTCTCAACTAACCAAGTAATGATTAAGACAAGCCCTATGTCTCGCGAGAGATGATGCCCTTGTCATCCCCCGACTTCTACCGGCTAAGCATGAATAAGCAATTGATTCGTATAGACCAACAAACATTCTCAACTAGAAGTTGACCTATAGCTTTAGCACATGTCTAGTGGGTTCTACTCTAGTCATCACATATGAATTGCTAGAGGATGGCTTATGCACAAACAATATGCATTTGACATTCATAAATAGCTTAAAAAATGGGTGCCTGCCTTGCTGCTCAAAGGTAGCCTCCTCAGCCACGGGATCAAGAACGGTCTCGAACTCGGCTTCCTCCGGTGTCTCAGTCTCTACACGAATGCAATGATGAAATGAGTGCTTATGCTGTGAATAAAATCAAGAGATGCATGATATTATCAAATACATGATTGAATATGCATGATTATGTGTACTAAGAAGTGTTCATGTATAGATACTCCCTATAGTGGTTAGGGCAAACCGAGAATAAAAAGGGGGTGCTGAAACTGTGTAAAACCGGAGGCTCCAGCCCTGGAAGGTGGACGGTCCGGTATTCGGACAGAACGTGGGTGAAAAATCGGATGTGAGGCAGACAGTCCGTCTATGTTGAGCGGACGGTCCACAGTTCAAAGGTTTCAGCGGCCGGTTTTGGGTGAAGAGGTGGACCGTCCGGTTCGCTCGGACGGACGGTCCGGTCCGCGGCAGAGCGTCGCCGGCGAGGTCGCCGGCGGTGATTCCGGCGTCATTTTGGGGCCCGTTTGTTCCTAAAGGTTGCTGGGAGTTCCTAGGCTGCATTTCAAGTGGTGGTTTTGATATGCATAGGGTCCTGAAGCTCTAGCCCATCCATGGTGATCCATCATCCAAAAACACCATGAACTCTAAACCTAGAGCAATGGAGGCTAGATCGGGGGAGGAGAAGGCTCACCGGTGGTGTGGGGAGCTCCAGTGAGGGCCGCAGGTTGGAGTAGAGCGGTGCTTGGGGCTCGGACTTGGGGCTTCTTGCTTGAGCTTGGAGGAGATGAGCAATGAAGGGGGAAGGAGAAGCTTGAGGGCTCTCTCTTCAAGCTTGATGTGGGGGATGGCGTCGTGGAGGAGCGGCTCGACGGCGTGGTGCTCCGGCGAAGCTCCGGCGAGGTCTCCGGCGAGCTCTTGGGTGCCTTCAATGGTGGAACCTTGGACGCTCACCCATGGTGGAGAGAGGAGGAAGAGAGAGAGTGGAAAGGGGAGAAATGGATGGGGAGAGAGCTGAGGGAAGGGCTCAGCTCGTGTAGGCAGGTGGCCTGACGAGTGAACCCGGCGGGGGTACGTGGCGGGCGAGCCTGCGCCACTGCCACGCCGGCGCCGCACACGGGCGGACCATCCGGCTCTTTCGAGCGGACCGTCCGCCGTGGGCGGAGAAAACTCCCGGGCCGAAATTTTGTTTAGGAGACAAAGATAATCGTGATTTTTTATGCTAATGATGCTTATGATGACATGCTGATTACATACAGGACCCGAAGTTGCTTGTGTAAGGAAGAAGAGAGCGCAGAACACCCCCCCCCGGCCCCCACCCTGCAACCAGCACACACACACTTGTACACACACAAAAAAGGCATGCAGCTCCAAAATAGCCTTATACTAAAAGCCTCGATATATATAGATGATGATAAACCAATATAAAATGGAGCCAGCCGATTAATTTTATGGAGGTAATTAGTCTGATTTCAACCCTCTAACTATCACAAACATTTTATTTTCAATCCTCAACTATAAAACTGGAAACTAAGGGACATCCACCTGTCAAAACAAGGAAAAGTTGGTCCTCTAGAAATCTTCAAAAATTGGTTCAATCTAACAAATCCATAAGTAATTCATTTTAACATCGGAAAATAAAATCAGTGCCAAAATAATTAGTTCCTTAGATCGTCTTGCCCAATCTTGGGTTCTATAATGCAAACAGAAATTTAAATAAATACTAAGTGTGGTAGAAGCAATATTTCACTAGGAAAAAAATAACCCCAAATAGAGCATTAGATCCAAATAACCCCAAATAGAGCACTATCATACATCTTATTTTTTTACTAAGATTTTGGTACCATTTCCATATTTTGTGCTTTAAAATAAATTAGTTTTAATTAATAAAATTTAATTTTTTTTCAGAAAATGGAAGTCCATCTTTGAAACCATCTAAAGGACCAAATTTGTCTAGTTACAACAATTGGATGGTCCTCGGTGTAACTTAATTTATAGTTAACGATTGGGAGATAGATTTTTGTGATAGTTGGATCATGTAAATTGGACTTCTTCCTTATATTAATTTTGGACCAACAGTTGTCTCAGTATCTAGTACCTAAATGAAGGTACTTTATTGATTAAATCATAATGAGATTACTCTATTATCTATGTAGGTGTAATTGGTGTTACATCTGCAGTGTCTATTGTAGTGTTATTTAAGCTTCTTCTGGATGAGAAAAGAAAGACAAGGGAATTTTTCTTAAAAAATGGTGGTCCTACACTAGAAAAGGTTAATAACAGCAAGATATTCACAAAAGAGGAGCTTAAGCCGATCATACAAACTCGTAATGTTATTGGAAAAGGTGGCTTTGGGCAGGTTTACAAAGGGCTTCTTGATAATCAGGTGGTTGCAATCAAGAAGTCAATTAATGTGGACAAGTCACAAGAGAAGCAATTTGCAAATGAGATCATCATCCAATCACGAGTTATCCACAAAAATATTGTCAAGCTCATCGGTTGTTGCCTGGAGGTTGATGTCCCAATGTTGGTTTATGAGTTTGTTCAACAAGGTAGCCTCGATGACATCCTACATAGGAGTCCGAGGGTGAGACTGAGTCTTGACATTCGTTTAAACATTGCGGTAGGAGCAGCAGAAGGTTTGGCATATATGCACTCAAAAACTTCTACCACTATCTTGCATGGGGATATCAAACCTGGCAATATGCTTCTCGATGAAAACTTTGATCCAAAGATCTCTGACTTTGGGATCTCAAGGCTTATAGCGATAGACAAATCACATACTAAATATGTGATAGGTGACATGGGATATGTCGACCCAATATACATCCAATCAGGTTTGCTAACTAAGCAGAGTGATGTATATAGTTTTGGAATTGTGCTCTTAGAACTCTTGGCTAGAAAAAGGGCGGCTTTGGGTGAAAAGAATAGTCTAATTAAATCTTTTCTTGATGCTTATACACACGAGACTGCGGCTATTGAGTTATTTGATGCAGAAATTGTAGTGGAGAAGGATATTGCAATACTTCAGAGACTTTCCATGATTATCTCAGAATGTCTAAAGCTCGAAGTGGACAAAAGGCCAGAGATGACAGATGTAGCAGAAAAACTTCAAAACCTGAGGAAAGTTTACAAAGCATAAAGTGGTGCATCAGGCCGTGGCGATATATCAGCTTTTCTCTATGGGATATACATGTTCGCATAGTTGTGATTCAATTATGTATGTCAATATGCTTCTTCTACTTAAATGTCCATATTTGCTATTAAAATACGAATTATATAATTGTGTTTACATATCCAACACATGATTTCCATATGTTGCATTGTTTTATTTTTCACAAAAAAATATTTCCATACGTGTATATGTACACATGGACCACGATTTAGAGCACGATAAAAAATATGTAACTATTGCTTTGTGTTTTCGAACAATTGTCATGATTCAAGATTAACTGCCATCAGAGTGAGATCTTTTGTTTTGGAGAGGCCAAAGTATGAAAGAGAATATACTGAATTATTGTTTGACTGCGATTTAGGATCATACCCTTTCATATTTCTTAGGCATCCCTATGAGCTACTGTGAACTCTGTAATGCAGATTGAGTGTTATAGACGAAAGATTTATGCGGGATGACTAATTTTATTGGACTTCATTTTGAGTAGCCTCCCATTGTTCACGAAATCTCTAAAGATGTGCTTAGAACTAGGGCTGAACAAAATGCTCGATGCTTGTTAGCTCGCTCGGCTCACAGATGGCTCGGCTCAGCTCGGTACCCTAATGAGCCGAGTTGAGCAGGAGTTTTGGCTCGTTAAAAATAACGAGTGAGCCGAGCTGACTCGCGAGCTGTTCGCGAGCTTAACAAGCCATATTATAGCCCATATTCAGCCCCCCACTCCAACTTAACCCTAATAAGCTCCCCTCCACCACTCGTGACCCCCACCCCACCCACGTAGCCGCACCGTGACCGTGACTCCACTACTACAAAAACCATTTTCGGAGATGGGCAAAATCGATTTTCGAAGGCGATTTTTGGATCAGCCTCCGAGCTAGTGCTTCTGTTAATGAGGTATTTTCGGAGGCAGATTCCTGCCCGCCTCTGTTAATCGAATAAAAAAATAAAAAAGCCAAAACCCTAGAAGGGGCCACGGAGACCATCTGGGCCCGCCGAGCCCACCCAGGGCGCCATCGCCGGATCTGCGGTTGTCAGCGTTGGATCCGCAGCCGCCGCCGCCGATGCCGGATCTGACGGGAGAGGAGCAGGAGGCGCATCTTGCCGTCGCACCGCCGGTCCTGGCTAGGCGCCGTCGCGCTGCCGCAGTAGCAGCAGCCTCGTGCCGTCACCGCAGCTGCCACGCGCCGCCACCGGATCTCCCACCTCCACCACCTCAGCAGCCTTGGTGCTGCGCCTCGCTGCCTCGAGACGCTAGCAAGCATCTGCCGCGCCCGTCTTGGTGCTTCTACTGTTGTCGCACTTGCGTGTGTGCTGCCACATGCACGAGCAAACAGGAGAGCGAGGCAGAGAGGAAGAGTTCTAGGGAGAGAGGAAGGAAGGCGGAGAGGAAGAGTTCGAGGGAGAGAGGAAGGGAGGCGGGAGGCGGCTGGAGAGGGAGGGAGAGAAGTTGGATTTAGGGTTTGGTAGTTCGTATATATATTTGGTACGTTATTGGATGGTCTGTCGAGCCCGAGGCCTTTTTCTGAGGCGTGCCTTTAATCATCCGCATCCGTAAATCGATTAACGGAGGCGGATATTGTAAGGTGGCGACGACCACCTCTAAAAATAGAAGATTTTCCAAGATGGTTGTTTTAAAATACCCGCCTCCGTAAATCGATTTTCGGAGGCAAACAGATGCAAACGTCTCCTTAAATAAAAAAAATACCCGCCTCCGTTAATAGCTATGATTAACCAAGGCGGACAGATTTTGTGTCCGTCTCTGAGGGGCATTTTGGAGTGTCCCCTAAAATCGTTTTTGTAGCACTGCTCGCTCCGACGCCGCCTCCCTCCTTCGATCCGATCCTTCGCCCTCTAGCTCACGCCGCCACAAGTTGCAGCGCCGACGACCTGCGCTGCCCTTCCCCTTCTCTTCCAGCAATAGCCCCCTCCCCAACTCATCCTCCTCCCCTCGCTCTGGATCCTGCGCCGGCATGGAACCCGTCTTTCTGGACCCAACGCCGGCATGGGAGGTGAGGAGCACGAGAGGCCGAGGGCGGAAGAGCGATGAATCAAGAAGCAGGTGCACGGTAGTGGTGATTTGATTTCTTGATTTTTTTTTTCTATTTGTTTCGTGCACAGTACGAGACTACAAGTACAGTGCCCCATTTGTTTTCTATTTCTTCATTCTCGTTCTTGTTATTTGCTGGACAGTGGTCGTTTAGTTTTTTGTGAATCTGCTAGCTTCAATTTGGGGGAAACTATACTTGATTGAAGAGGCTAGTTGATTCCTGAAGATTTGATGTTGATTTGTGCAATTCTAGTGGGGATTTCTTTACTGCGCTGGCTCGCAAGCTGGACCGAGCTAGCTTGTTATCTAAACGATCTACACCAAGCCGAGTCGACTCGCTCGTTATCCACTCCTACTTAGAACACTAGACATCTATCAATCCAAATTCTTTTGGTAAGGTAATAGCGATGAACACAAGTATCGCCTAACCAAATGGGATGTCATGTGTCGATCTAAAGATCAAGGAGGTCTAGGAAGAATGAATCTCCAGACCAAAAAGAATAATCTTTTGAGAAAATGGTTGTTTAAGTTCTTCAATAAAGAAGGCATATGGAAGACCTTACTTGTAAATAAATATCTTGGTTCAAAGACATGTGAAAGCTGATCAACCCAAACAATAATTCCACCCGGGATCAGCAATGCAATGAAATAGGTAGCATTTTCAGTGCCACTCAAGAAAAGAAAGTGTCATAGCAATAGGATAGTTTGTGTTTTCCCCTTTTTATTGAAAAGCACAAAATTCCCTGCTTGTCCTTCTGTAGTCTAGAAGGTATAGTGCACTGACGGAGTAGATACGAGACATCTCAGTTGATTCAAGAGATGAGAATTCTGAAGGATGATTGTTGATTAGTTTCAGTAATAAGCCACTAAATCCCAATGACAGATCCAAATTTTGTTGGCAGTCCACATTTGCATAAGCTGGTCAGGTACCCACGGCCTGCTAGCTGGACCTGTCAATCCTATGTGGACAAGTCGGACAATGCCTTGTCCAAAGTCATCACTCACTTGCACCAAAGAAATAGATTATCCTGCTGCGATTTCAAGGAAAAAAAATAAAGAATAGTTTTCTGCCATAGATAAACTATAAAATAACATTAGATTTTGTAAGTACTGCAGTAGCTTAGCTCTACCTTTGAGCTGATTTTGTTAGCTAGGTTGGCATTATCACAAGCACCTTCAGCGCATATCATGTATGAGCTTCTTCAACAAGTGCCTCATAAAGAAGCCACGAACTCCTTTCTCTTGCAATAGAAAACTGCATCCTCTCGGTGACCCAGTGCCAACTCTCGTGGCTGGTGAGATCAGCAACGACTACAACTCCTCTGCCCGCTCAGTGTGCAGCTCGATCTAGAGCAAAGGGGCAAGAGGACCTGGCTAGTAGTCCAGCCAGCTAGGCCTCGAGCCCACGAAGCCGCCAAAGGCAGATCTCCTCTGCTGCCTCAGCGGGCGCCGCGATCTCGTGCCAGGGGGCAAGGCATCTGCGGAGCTCCCTGTTGCCGCTCGCGCTGTACAAAGGGGTCGTCTGAGGTCCTATTTGTGGGTCGGGGAGGTCGCGGCGGTGTCAGATTTGCATGGAACTCGGATCCATCACCGAATCGAAGACAGGGAAAGAAAGAAGACCGGAAGGAGAAGAGCGGGTGGAGCTGGTGTTCGACGCCGATTCCGCCCCCCAACTTTCTGTTGCGGAGCATGTAGCTGATTGGGTCTGCTGACAGGTGGGCCCTGTTGTCCGTACGACGGACGAACAAAAGAGTGCAGAAACCTTATGTGCTTTAGGAGTAGGTAAAGATTACACATCTACAATACCAATTCAATTTTAGTTATGCGGATACAGATACATATGGATATGTTGGCAAGTTGGACGGATAATATCCGTACCACTTTCACCCCTAGTCTCTATCTGTATCCACAAAACCAAAGTTGAATATCTATGGTAGATATGTAAAAACATATCAATAACTAATATATTTTATACTGTTCGAATCCGATACGTAAAAAATAAACATTTGATTTGTATCCATACATATTCTTCATATCCGATCCGTTTTAATCCCTACTAGAGACGAGACCTCCAGTGAGGGTACGACGCCATTGCCACCATCTTTGCACGTCTAGGATCTGGGTGGGTTTTCATCCAGACAACCTCCCAAATTCAAGATGTGTCCAACATGATACCCCTATTGGGTAGAACGACTCCCAAGGGCGCCGCCACCATGGCCATCGGCAACTGCACCGGCAAAAGACTTTCGCACGGAGCACGCCATCCCAACCTTAGTAACACCAGCTTTGTACTCATGGGAACCGCCCCTCCCCCCTCCTCGAGTGGTGCCGCTGTGTCGTTCGGTGTGGTGGCATAAAATTTTTGGGTGGCTAGAATGAGAAAAATTCGGAAGATGTAATGACAGACAAGGAAAACGAACTGATTGACTAATTCCCTACAAAGGGGAAAGAAAAGAGAGAACGAAATGACTACGAGTCGCTATGACTAGTTGACTTGCCAGTTGCTGCTAGGAGAGGAGTCCATATTGGCATCTCCATTCTCTCGTATGGGCTCCAGATTTACAGTCGTTTCCGACTCATTTGAGTCCGCAAAGCGGTAAAAACGTGCGCATGAATTACCCGTTTCGTACTCTGACTAGCGTGCCACACGCGTAGATATATATGCGGCCACACCAAATCGGGCCGTCTTTGATATCTGGGGTTTGTCCAGCAAGCAAGAGCCCTCGATATATATCCTCTTCAAACGCAGCCACCACGCCACCAAAAAAAAAAAAAAGAAAAGAAAAATAACCGGGCGCCACCGTCGTCATGGCGAGCACGGATCGCCGCCGCGCGCACGTCGTGCTGTTCCCGTTCATGGCGCAGGGCCACATCGCGCCATTCCTCTCCCTAGCCAACCTGATCCGCCGCGCGCGCCCCGACCACGCCCTCGTCACCATGGTCGCCACTCCGGCGGTGGCCAACTCCCTCTCCACCACCCTCGCCGCCGACGGCGTCCGCGTCCACGCGCTCCCGTTCGACGACCCTCCCGCCGACGACCTCATCGCCCTCTTCCTCGCCTCCGAGTCCCTCCTCCCTGCCTTCCGCCACTTCCTCGCCGGGCTCATGGCCTCCGACCCCACCGCCCACGTCCAAGTCATCGCCGACATGTTCCTCGCCGGCTGGGCGCTCGCCGCCGCCCGCGACGCCGGCGCGGCGTCGCACTCCGCCGTGCTCACCACCGGCGCCTACGGCTCCGCCGTCTACTTCTCCCTCTGGAACAGCGTCCCACTGATCCCGGCGACCACCTCCTCCACCGACGGCGAGTTATTATTCCGGCTGCCGGATTTCTTCCCGGACGTCGACGTCCGCCGCTCGCAGCTCACCGACCACCTCGCCGGAGCCGACGGGACGGACGCGTGGTCCACGTTTATAAGCAAGCAGATCGCCGCGTTCCACAACACCGACGCGCTTCTCGTCAACACGGCGGAGGACCTTGAGCCCAAGGGGATGTTGATGCTACGCCAACTTTTTAACAACGTCCCTGTATACCCAGTCGGCCCTCTGCTCCTCGGCCCCACGGCGGCGCTGTCGTCTCCGTCGTCGCCGGCGCCGGGAACGAAGAGGAACGCCATCTTGTCCTGGCTCGACAGGCAGCCACCGTGCTCCGTGCTGTACGTGTCGTTCGGGTCACAGTACACGATCGGCACGTCGCAGATGTTTGAGCTAGCAATGGGGCTCGAGATAAGCAAGCACAAGTTTTTGTGGGTGATCAGGCCACCGGCAGGGCACGACGTGAATGGCGAGTTCAGGCCGGAGTGGTTGCCGGAAGGGTTCAGAGAGAGGGTGGAGGCGTCGGGGAGGGGGATAGTGGCGAGGTGCTGGGCGCCGCAGGCGGAGATCCTGGCGCACGCGGCGACAGGGGCGTTCCTGACGCACTGCGGGTGGAACTCGGTGCAGGAGGGGCTCGCCAATGGCGTGCCGCTGATCGGATGGCCGCTCTCGGCGGAGCAGTTCTACAACGCCAAGGTGCTGGTGGAGGAGATGGGGGTGTGCGTCGAGGTGGCGCGCGGGATGCACGCCACGGTGGGGAGTGGGGAGGTCGCCGCGGCGGTGGAGATGGTGCTTGGAGACACTGTGGAGGGTGGCGAGATGAGGCGGAAGGCGGCGGAGATGAAGGAGGTGATCGCGGCGGCGAGGGGGATAATAGTAACGGGGGCGATGGGACGTCGATCGAAGTGGTGCAAAGGTTGCTCGCCGACGTTATGCATTGTCGATGTGACTAACGTTCATGTTACACATGCACATACAGAGAATATGTTTATGCATTATGGTACGTATCAGTGGCAAGGGTGTGTGTACGACGAATAAGCTTATGCATGCAGATGAACAGATGTAATCATCATTGGACAATATGCACATCAAATTAATATGGTAGTACATCATGGGACAGGTTTAATCAAAATAGACATAACTCGATTATTTCAGTGTATAGCCCCGATTTAGCAGGGGTTATTGCACGATTTCTACACACAACTAAAGCACAGCCAAAAGGTTAGAACAAAATAGCTTTAACCTTGAAGCCCAACAAGATGTCAATTTCCAGCTTACAATATAACATGTGATCCCAATAAAATGGCTTATCTGTGATTTTAGTATAAAAAATTACCTTTTTTTTACCATGTGAAAAGCTGTTTTGTTAAATAATTCTCCAACAAGCAGTAAATTAGAGTTAGAAAAAAAAAACTGGTTCATTAAGCCAGACCTAAAGCTATTTTTAAGAAACGGCAAAAGCCGTGCCAAACGTGCCTGTAGCGTCTGTCTACCAAGTTCGAATTTCAGGTTCATATAATGGATGCTCCTCAAAATGATAAGTTATGTGCTTCTCGAAATGAGGTGTTTATCGTCATTTGAACCCCAGAAGCTTTGCCCTGCTGTGGTTTACTTTTACGTGGGTGCAATTACTTATGCGTCACTTTTTTTACAGGTAATTTATGCCTCACCTTTGAATATACTGCAATCAAAAACCTTTATAAAAATTGACTATTTTAAATTGGAGCTATACACATTGTTGTTTTCACATGAAAATAATAAGAATGTAATTAATTTTATGAGTTATTTCGTTCCTTGATAATTCTATTTTCATTATCTTCATAATAACTGGCGGATCATAATTAGGATCTGATGAATGTAAAGCCACACCCATAATAACTGGCGGATCATAATTAGGATCTGACTTCATTCCATTTGGAATGGTTGTTTGTCTGTCGGGCCGAGCAACATTCAACTCGCCAGACGTTGTCAGCCCAGCAAGAGCCCAGACCAGCCATTCTGGCCCAGACCGGACCTCCTCGAAGTTTCACGAGACCACTGAACCCTAGCCGTCCCATGTCTTCGTATAAAAGTTACCCCCCACCCCCGCCGCAACACAAGTGTCCTCTGTTTCTGGAGTTTTGCAGTTTCCCCTCGATGCTCGCGGTAGCATTTGCGCGATGGAGAGCCTCGCCGCCGCCGTCGTCTTCGTTGGCTGAAGATTAGTTCAGGGCAGAAGAGTTACAGCCGTTGTTCTTTGTGTTGTTCCTGCGTTTCCATCCCCTTTCTTTTGGCTATTTTTCATTTTCTTTGTGTTCCTTTTGCTGCATTGAGCCGCCGCTGGTTGGTGATTTTTTGCTGGCACAGCGGCGCGGAGCCGAGCTCTTTAGCATGGCCGAGCGCTTCTTGAGGCCAGCCACATCGATCCCCGGAGTCGATCATCTGACCGAGCGTCTCCTCGCCTCCATGGATTCGCTCTTGTCTAGATCTGATATATTTCTCAGTTTCCCATTAACAAATGGAATCCATCACCATAGCGCAGATCTCTAATCGAAGCAGATCTCTAATCGAAGCAGATCTCTAATCGAAGCAGCTCGGTGTTCTTGTTTTTCCCTTTTTGGAAAAGAAAAACAAATCCGGCCGTGATTTCCTTTTCGATTTGATGATGATGAATCTTGAGGAGAGCTGGTGATGTGGCGCCGGGGACGGCTCAATTCCCCGACCGCCTCCCATACCCAGCGACACCGACGGAGCTCGCCGCTTCCTGGCAGCCATCGTCAAAGCCACTGGCAAGCTCGGCTTCTCGATTCGGGCTCGCTCATGCCCCGGCTGCTACACATCCATTGATCGATCGACCAACGAGCTCGTTCGCACGATTGGATTCATTAATTGTTGCTGTAGCACGCCATAGGTAACCATTTCTCGATTCGAAAGAAAGAAATCTGGCTGGTTCGTTTGGCGGGGGTCGGGGATTTTGGGAGCTCTGCTTGTTGCGTGGAATTGAAACCCAGGTTTAAGTCAGGTGACAGCGTGACACCCTACCCCTCGGGGAGGATGAGCTGCCACAGTTACACGCCTGGGAAACGAACCCGACCTCGGGGGTGCCCTTTCGTTACGCGCGCTGCTGCAGATCCCAATCGCGGCCCGCGTACATCAGGGCTCCACATTTCGCATTTCTTTCGTTTTTTTTTCAGAAAATGGTTTGGCATTTCGTCCTCTTCTTTTGACTGGATTTTGATGGTTTCGGATGAAGCAATGGAACCCGAACACACGGTGAAAATGGTTAGGAATTTCGGCATGATCTTTTGACTGGCTGAAGCAATTGGAACCCGAATACTCGTGCGAAGCTATGCTCGCCCGTCCTCCCGAAATTTTGGATGAAGCACGGATTCTGTCATTCATAAACCACAACCAGCTTTGTACGTACTTTAATTTAGTAGAAGCAGGACTAGCCGCAGGCTAAAATTTGCTGAACTTTAATTTGGCGAATGAAATCATCGTACCTGCTGTTTGCTTCCCCGCCAGGCTCTGCTCAGCGCCATAGTTCTGGCAAGCTTTTTCGGCACAACTTGACATGGAACAGCGCAAACAAAAAAAGCAGCGGCGAAGCGATTCTTTTTGACCCCCTACTTAATAGCCCATACTTTAGCTTCTACTTTATTGAGCTGGGGCTAGTTCTAACTTTCTGGGGCTATAATTTTGTGTCCAACTTCAACAATAGCCTCTGCTTTATGCCTCTACTTTTACTATGACAAGTGCGTAGAGACGCCGGGCGGAGGTCTGGCGAGGGTGTCGGTGGTCCAACGAGCTGGGGCGGCACAAGCAAGCGAGCTCGGTTGGCGGCTGGGGCGGCACAAGCAGGTGAGCTTTGGAGCCTTGGCGCGGTGTGACGAGCTTTGGCGGCGGCGCGGCTTGGGGCGACGTGGCTCCGCGAGCTTTGGAAACGCCATGGTGGGATTGGCGGGTAGCGGAGGAGTAGGACGACGAAGCTCTAGTGTGGAGCGCTACCTGGAAGGCCGGCGAGAGGAAAAGCAAGACAGCATGTCAGCGATGCGTGTGGTGAAGAAAAAAAGTAGGGGCCTCTCTACTCGCCCGTGGGAGAAAAGGCTGGGGAGGGAAAAGTAGGGGCCTCCCTATAGTAGGGGCTCGAGTAGGGGTCCTGGTGGAGTAAGATTTCTTGCTCTCGACCCTTAGGGCCCCTTTGGATCGTAGTATTGGTAAAGGATTTTCACAGGATTCTGGTTTCTAACGATTTTTTCCTATACTGCCCTTTAGTTCACAGGAAAGAGATAGGAAACAATCCAGAGGATTTCATTCTACACCTAGGTTTCACGGGAAAATAAGCAAGAGGTCAGACCTCTTGGAAAAATTCCTGGCGGAAAACTATGCAGTCTGGCGTGTCGCTTGCTTCCGTTCCATGTCCATGCTCTTCCCGCATCTTCCAGACAAAAGAAACCGAGAGTTCCAGATAACTTGAAGCCTCGTAAAAAAATGGCTAGCTTGCTGTGACGAGCAGTTGTGAGCTCGTTTTGGAGGCTGCAGTGAAAATGAACGCTTCGGAGGCTCACTAGTCACTAGTAATGTAGTAATAGTGCACATATACTCACGGCCAATGGCTAGCTTGTTGCATTAGGTGCTCGCCGCCAATGGCTAGTTTAAATTTACATCCAATTCCTTTGTGCTTCCTGTGATGCTACCAAAGGACTTGTGGTTACTAATCCTATGTTTTTCATTCCCATAGGATTGGAGAAACATGACACCCTAATTCCTAAATTTTTCCTATTCCTATGTTTTCCCTATCCTATAATCCAAAGGGGCCTTTACTTTTTGAGTAGGGGCTCAAGTATGGGCTTGACTAGAGTTGCTCTTAGTGCAAGTACAGATCATAAGGTTTTAGAACATTTGCAAGTTCAATTTTTCTCTAAGACTATAGCCATCCATCTTGTGAATGATCATCTAGAAATTCTTGTACTACAAAGCTTGCTTTGATTATACCTATTAAATTAGTGAGCACTATTAACACAAGGCCACAAGAGAATAGAGTGGAACCGTGCAGAATTTATATGGTTATGCAGCAGAAGAACAGATCGAGGAGGCTAACAACTTGTTTTAGACTAACACTAGTAGCTAACTGAAACAAAAAATCTTCCAAGCATCAGAGATTAGACCACCAGTATTCCATCAAGATTAGCCTTTGGCGTAAGGCCAGTCTCAGTGGGGGTTTCATGGGCATTAAATTGCCTGACACATCAGCAACATTGCTTATGTGGCAAGGTAATTATGAGGATAGAGAAAAAGAGAGTGTCATCACCATGACACTCACCATGTGCAGTTACCAAGACATGAAACTTGCATTGAGAGTCATTTTGTTTCTTCCTAGGCACATTTGACCATACACCACGCGAGAATTAATTGTTTCGGCTTGTATATGAAATTGTGCCATAAAACGATGCATTGAGAGAGAGTTTCATTACATGATAAATGTGACGTGGCAGTCTTGGTAACTGTGTGATGAAACTATGCATTTGAGACTAGCCTAATCCGACGGTATCTTACGGCTGACTTCAGATTACATTGAGGTAATGAGATGGGATTGGCCTAGGCTGCAGGCCTGCAGGGGCACTGAGGTGGATGCCGGAGGAGGCGAGGAGTTGCCGGCTGCCATGGTGCGTCGGTCCCGCCAGAGAAGACGAGAAGTTGCCGAATTGCCGATGGGGAAATTGGAAACAGTGCGTTTCGCAATTCGTTAGCACGAACATTCACATACGATCCATTGCACCTAAAAACTTTCTAAAATTGATGACCACCAAAACATGCTTAAATGAAAATGTGTCCAATATAAAATTTGCTCAACATTTTAGAATCCACAACTTCATTATAGGAACATTTTAAAATTGAAACGCTTTCGCAATTTGTTGGCACGAATGTTCACATACGATCCATTACACCTAAAAACTTTCTAAAATCTAAAAAGCTAGACCTTTGGTACAAAATAAAAATTTTAAAACAAAGCTTTAACGAAATTTGTTAGCAATAATTGTTTACATAGAATCTATTGTGTCTACGATTCCGACACAGATATATCTCAACGTCCAAAAAATTGAATATAAAAGCTAATCAAAATCTAAAGATAAAAAACTTTGTTAGATAGTCGACTTAAAAATGATAAGCTCTTTTCAAATTCACTAGCATGTTAAACCTACAAATGTTTACACATCAAGATAAGATACACTTCAAATAAATTGTTCTCCACATCACAATTTATTTATATATAAAAAATATTTATGCAGCTAAGAAAAAACACAGCACGCGCACTGGCCATCAGCGGCAACGCCGTGACATTTTCTAGTCATTTGGAAACCAACATCTCCGTAAAAACTATGCAAACTTCAATCTTGGTCACACGATATTGATCCAAGGGGACATTCATGAGAGGTGAGAGGGGTGATTTGCAAGGTGGAAGGGGTGATTTACAAAGAGTGATTAGAGGTGCTTTTGCAAGTCACCTCTTTCACCTCTCGTGAACGTCCCCTTAAATCAACATCGTGGGACACATATTAAAATTTATATAGTTTCTATGGAGAGGTTGGTTTTCACCTGATATGTTGCCAAGCAACTAAATGGGTATAAGTGTACGGAAAAGTTATCGATGTCAGCTGACATCAGTGATGTACCTCCGCCCCTGACAAAAAGTACGGCAGCGACATCCCAAGGCAGGCAACCAAGCACCCACCCATGTTTCCGTGGCTGCCTAACCTTTGCTGTGGAGACTCGTGGTCGGTAAGCAAACAACCCATAAAACACCGATATGAAGGAGAGAGCCTGGTTAGAACACCGTTTTGCCTCCAACTTTGCTGCTCTCTAATGTCTTTTCGACTTGTATGTTTGAGGGAATTGATGCAGGCTGTCGGCAGAGTTTAGAGACTAAGGGCATCACGAGTGTATATGGTCAAATCGACCTTAATGGTGGGCTCTACGTTGGGATAAGGTCAGCCCAATCGACCTTAAGCATGGACCCCACCGAGAAATAAAAAAACTTCTAAATCTTTCTCGTTCTCATCGGCAAGCGCTGGTTCGCTGCTTCCTTGCTCGATCCTGCCTGGCTGACGTAGCCATAGCGAGACGGCGTCGGTCAAGGCCGTCCTTCGCTGGAGCCATTGCTATGATGATCCAGTCCTCGCGAGCTTGGCGCAAAATCATGTGTGCGTCCTCTTCACACCTTTCTTCGACCTTTCCCTTTCCTGTGATTTTATTTAATATGTAAGGTTGGGTCTTTAGCTTGAGGTCCGACCTCAAGCTTTTCGTTCTTAGGGTCGCCTTAAGGCCGGCTGCCTAATGTATGTGGTCGACCTCTAGGGGCTTAAGGCCGCCTGTTTCTAGCACACTACAGGGGTCCTAAGGGCTTTTTTGTTGGGATCCTGTGTCTAGCCCAGGCAGCAATCTCAGACGTTGGACTTTGGTGGCCTAGGGTTAAGTGGTGCTGCCTGCTGGCCAGCAAGCTGCCTTCCTACCTTAGACGTTGGACTTTAGTGGCCTGGATTAGATAGTGCTGTCAGGCCGACGATGGTTGGCAGGAAGCAACCAAACAGGTCCTAAAAGTTTCTTGATTGTTTCATGGGAAGAGGAGTTTAGAGCCCCAGTTCTCACTAATCTTTTTTTCCATTGGAGATGGTAATTAGGGGGAATTTCGATTGACAATGAAACCAAATTATCTTTGTCATTCTTCATGACTTATGATATATTTTTTCTCCAACTCTCTCTCTTAATTTCCATCAAGAACCAAACAATGTACTGACACTAAAAATTGAAATTCTTAAGTTAACTTTCTCCATTAATTTCCACAGCTGGTTCTCTCTGTTCATGCTGCACAGGAGCACCGGCACGCACCATCGGATCAAAACGGACGAGAACAGACGGGAAAACCCCTTTTCCATTTCCGTTGCAATATTTTTTTACTGGGAATGGGAGCGGGATGGGAACATGGAACAGGGATAAATGGGAATACGAAAAACAAAGAAATATGAGCGAAAATACAATGGAAACGGCCGGAAATTGGGATGATACACGGGATGACACGTTACAAAACACCATGACACGACGACAAATGTGTACAATCCAGTCCACAAATCAGCCACAAATCAAAATTATACGACCATAAATCTTGGCATTCGCAAGCCGCAAGCCACATTGAACCATACTGTCAATGTACAACAAATTAAGACTATCGGTTCACAGCAGCTTGGAGCACAAGAACATAGGTTCACTAAATAAGCTATTAAGAAAGTAATGCGCGCCTGACAGACCACAAGTGAAAAGTACTCCATCAAACCACAAGTAACAGACCATAAGAATATAAAATGCTGCACGCCGTGACAGACCACAAGTCCACAAGCACACAGCAGTATGCATTGCAATGCATGCGCGCCAGCACAGATCAGACAAGTTCACAACATATTGCTGCCTTAATGAAAACACGCACACAGAAAAGACTTCACTTCCACCATCACAGATTCTTGGCTGGCCAATTGATATATGGGCTGAGTGGCCTGAGGGCTGAACTGAGGATTTTTTTAATTTTTATTTTATTTTTTTTTGAATTTGCTAAAATAAATGATTTGATATTTATTTTACACAAATGTCATCTCGTTGCCAACTCATCTGGTGGAAACAACCTTTCGCCGTGAAATGTTATTGTAGCAAAAGCTATCACCAAATGAATCGGCAGAATTTCCCTTCTCTGGACTGCTTACCTTCAAAAAATCATAAATAATTTCTATGAACATGGATAAACAAATATTATATGAAAATTGTAGCTCTCGATGATACCTATAACTTTGTAGTTCAATCTTTTTTTTTCATTCAAAGCTATCTTGCTGCTCAAATAATCGTCAAGTTTCGATCCCAAATTTGCCGGTTCATCCGGCGAAAGGCTGTTTCCGCCAGAAGAGTTGGCGGCAGGATGACATTTGTGTAAAATAAATATCAAGACATTTATTTTTGAAAATTCAGAAAATAAATAATATAAAATTAAAAAAACCCTGTACTGAGCAAGCTGTGGGTCTTTTCCCAGTGGGTAAAAAAGAAACAAATCTGGGTCTTTCCCGGCCAAATATGGGATCCTCTAAATATGGGCCGGAAACCCTCTCTCCTGTTTCCCATATCCTGGAACTCGTCTCGTTTCTGGACTTTCCCGTCCCGTTTCCAGTCTTTCCCGTCCTATTTCCCGGCATTCCCGTTCGTTTCCGTGAAGCTCAAAATATAGAACAAATATGGAAAAACGGGGGGACGAAAACATTATTTTTCCTGTCTGTTCATACCTATCCACGGGCACATGCTATGAGATAGTGACACATTGCCTTGATTTTTAGCTTTGACTAATAATATTATTTACAAAAATATATTTTTTTAATTTAAAAAGTTACATGCTTTAATAGTTGGTTTCATGACAAATCTATGAATATAATTTTGACGTTGGGAATCTTTATATGTTTGTTGCTATTTATGGTTAAATTTGAGAACGTTTGACTTTAAAAATTCCTAAGGTAGATATAGTATAGATATGAGGGAGTAGCAGATAGCAGGTTGGTAATATGTCGGTGCCAGATAGTAGATAGCAAGCGCTAAATTCCAATAGCAGGACATAAAGATAACTCATAAATTTAAGTATATATGCTATAAACTATAACTTTTAGCTTATTAACAATCTAAAAAAACAAAATTATATGCCTCTATAATTTAAATGTATATTTTTACTCATAGAGTCATGTGAAACACTTAAACAATGGTTAATTTATCAAATCTCATAATATGATCACCAACAAACAATATTGGTCTAATAAGTGCAATTGTGGACTGCTATAACGGCCGCTAACCCCAAATAGCGACCAATAGCAGCCACTAAGTTGTAATCCACTATTCTAGAGCCACTACCTTATAGCAGTAGCAGTAACTGGCCGCTACCGGCCGCCACCACCACTATTTGCTACGTTCCTTCAAGGTTCTACATATTGCATCCACTAGCAGAAAAAAAGGCTCCCAGTACCGGTACTGGCAATCCGGTACTGATGGGCACGCCCATCGGTACCGGTTGTAACAACCGATACCGATGGGCGCCGATCTGTACCGGTTGTTACAATTGGTACCAATGGGCGCCGATATATACCGGTTGGTAATACCAACCGGTACCAAATGATTTTGAGCCTAAAAAAATTGAATTTTTTTTGAACTTGCTAGGGGCCCCGCACACGCGCAACATCGCAAGTCACGTGAATTTTTCACGCGTAAATGCGAGTGCGCGGTCCGTGAGACTCGAACTCACGACCTCCCCCTCGCGCGATTCCTCCTTAACCACCCCACCTATAGAGCACTTGTGGTTGAGAGAAGGATGCTATCGTTTTAAAGTAACCCTGGGTGGTGCATTCAGTACAGTTTGGTAACACCAACCGGTACAGAATGGTGGCATTCAGTACCGGTTGGTGTTACCAATCGTACTGAATGCAAAAGGGGCCTCGGGAAACCCCCTGGACCATTTAGTACCGGCTCGTAACACCAACCGGTACTGAATGCCACCATTTAGTACCGGGCCGTGTTACGAGCCGGTACTAAATGACCCTCGGGGGTACTGTGCTTACCAACCGGTTGGTAAGCAACCGGTACTGAATGGAAGGGGACGAATGGGCGTTTTTTCTCCAGTGATCCATTTCTCTAGAGAGACCATGCCAGAAATGATGAGGCCGTGACAGGGACAAGATTGCAGCATTTTTGATGCGAAGGTTGCACAAGAGATGCTGATATTAAGTGCACTGTATTTATTACTTCTTTCATACCGCTTGAATTAGCTAGTGCCAGTAGTGCTACTCAGATGTGGTTACTTTTGCAGCATAATATAAATTTCGTGATCCTATAAAAGTTTCAATGAAACTTGTTGGCCGCTGATTTTTCTTGTTAACTAGAATATCCTGCAGTCCTGTTGCCTGCTGATCTATTGTTAGATCAGTGTCTGCACATACGATGTCATTTTTTTCTGAATACGCCATTCTTAGCTGTATCACAGCAGCTTGACCTCTGGACAGAGACTGGCTATGGGGCCATTATCGATGTGCAGCTTCAGTTGGAGGTACTGTCGGCCCAAATGTAATTTTTAGTCCTCTACATATATAGACTCCAAACAAAATATTCTAGCAAATATACTCCTAGACACTAAGATAGACTCTGAAACACCGAGACAAGCATATATTCAACTGAATATGCTATAGCAGGACACAAGACTTAAAATCGAAAATTGTGCTTTAACATGGGCTGTCGTGACCGGCAGTGTTGGCGGTGAGAGCCGCCGAAGCCAAAAAGGTACTAACCGGAATCGAACTAAAGCTTGCCGGGGTACTGGGAAAGCATGCTTGTCGAGGAAGAGTTGCCAACTGCCCCCAGCCCCTCGATCGAAGTGGACCTAGTCATCGTGGTGGAGCGTGGTGACACGGTTGGCACGGGAGAGGAGCGTACCTCATCAAGCCCTCAACATCCCCGTGCGTCAGGAACAAGTGCGTTACGGATCAGAGACTGAAATGGTGAATATATATCTCCGTGTGCATCACTCAGATTTAATCTTTAATTATTTTGTTAATGTTTTCTCTAAGTATAACTCAGAGTTAATCTTTAAAATCTGATATACTAACGCCCTGTTTTTAAGCCCATAGCAGCTTTCTTTGCAATGCTGAAATTTTCCGAAGTAACTGCCGAGCTGACCCTAGACATGGAGAGCTCCCCAACCCCAAGCAAGTTGTCCAACTCCTCAGAGTATTCATGTGCCCATGGATGCTGCATGACCTGCCTCAACCTTTCCAGCTTATCTGCAACCTTCTTCATTGACGGCCTATTCACACCACTCATCTCCAAGCACTGCCTCGCTAACTCTGCAATCTCCTTGAGATACTCCATGTTGTCATTGTTCTTGATTTGATCATCAAGGATATCATCAAGCTTGTTTTCCTTCATCGCGTATAGAAATCTCATTGATAGGCTCTTCTCACGCTCAGGCCCTTCGAGGTTGAATGCCTTCTGTAACATCCCACCCTTTTTAATCGTTGCACATGTGTAAGAATGGTTGGTTAAGTGAAAATGTTTAAGGAGAAGAAGAGAAAGAGAAAAGAGGAATGGTTGACTAAAGTCAACAAAGTGGCCAAATTCGAAATTTTGAGAACCCAAGAATTTCTCGATGAAGTTTATAAGTTTATCAACTTACTTGGCCATCACTAGTAAGAAAAATTGGAGAAAGAATGTTTCAATTAAATGGAAGAAGGAAAATGAGAGATGACACTATTCACCATCCGACACAAACACTTAGCCATTTTCAAATTTCGGCTGGAATTTCATATTGAGCAGCGAATTTCAAGGCCCTTTAGCCCTTGATCTGTGGGTGGTATGGCCAAGGTGCCTTAAACAAAGTTGTCAAGGGAACTATGGTGAACAACTTTTGTTTTTGAGTCACCCTCAGAAACTGGCTAGATCGAGGGGAAAAGCACGAAAGAAAACCAGTCAGGATATGTTTTCAGAGATTCAGTGTAATTGACAGCAGATTCGAATTCGTGCAAATTGAGTTTGAATTTGAAGTTTTCTGCAAAAACTTCCAATTAGGAAGTTGTTCTACTGAAGTTGAATTTCAAATTTGTCTTCAGCACCAGAGGCATGTTCTATTCAAGTTTTGAGAGTAATTTGTGAAATTCAGTTAGGGTTCTGAAAATTGGGGGAAGTTGCAGCAGTCACTTTGGAGCACAAATTCGACTTCAATTCGAGCTCGGATGAGGGAAGTGCCAATGTATGAAATGAAATTGGATGATCCCTCTACAAGTTTCATTTTGGAAATTTTTGAGGTTACCATATGGAATTGTGAGGAATCGAAGCTTCAATTTCGGGCAAATAGAGGTGCAAATGGGGAAATGCTGACGTCATGCCTAGCACACAGCTCGTCGCCGGCGTCGCATGGACCGCATCGCCGGCCACGCGTCGGTCGCGGTGAGAGCCAGCTCGAGCGGCGTCGCAGCTGGAGGTGTCGCGCGCGGCTGCGTTGCTCCGGTGATAAAACCGTCATCCCCGGTCTCCTTCTCCCCCTTTCGCCGCGTTGTTTCTCTGCTCTCTCCCTCGCCGCCGTTGAGCCGGAGTGCTGCAACCGCCGTTGGAGCCGCTCCGCTCCGTTTTTAGCCACCAAACGCTTCGCCGTCACCTTCTTGAGCTTTTCCACCCGCTGGTGCTCCTCCTCCCTCACTCCATCGCTCGGCGCAAGCCGTTCTGCAGCTCACCGTCGACGGTCGCCGGGGTAAGCGTTCTCCCCGTCTTTGTGCCGTTATAGTTGTGTTGGTCGGAGCTAGAGGGGTTAGTGGTGCTGCTTAGAGGTTTGGAAAGATGTTTGAGGGTTGGTTCGGTCGAGCGCGGCATTTGCCCGTGCTGGAACGCGTTCGCCGCCATGGCGCTCCTCCGCCATGGCAGCCGCACGGCTACAGCGTTGCTCGGGCCTCCTCCGCCCAAGCTTGGGTGCGCGCTAGGTGCGTTAGGGTTCACTAGTGCTCGTAGGGTAGCTGTTAGGGTTAGTCTTGTTGTGTTCGAGCCACGGTTAGCTCGCCACCGTGTGCTCCGGGCGTGCTCCCGCCATGGCCGGCGTGGTGCGCTCGGGCGTGCGGTGTTGCACGAGCTGGCTTGAGTGGCGCATGAGGTGTCTCTGGTCTAGGCGGTACTCGTGGGTCGGCTGTGGGGCGAGTTGGGGCAGTAGGCTCGCCGGAGCACGGCATGACACCGGAGCTCCGCCGCCGAGCCGCGGGGAAACTAGGGTTAGCGTTTGCCGGGGCTGTTGACGCCTAGAATGGGTGCGCGAGTGCGAAGGGAAGCTCTAGGGTTAGTTAGGTTCGCCGGTGGACCTCACCGCCGACGAGCGCGTGGAGGTCAACGCCGGTGAGGCGCCGGTCCTCGCGGGGACTCTGCCCCGCGTGGCCAGGGGTGTCGGGGAAGAAGAAGGAAGAACCCAGGGGGTTTTCTGAAAGATTACCAATTAGATTTTAGGATTTAGTTTAAATTATGTTTTTTTCACTGTTTTAATTCTAGAAAATTATAGGAAAATCAGAAAAATATGAAATAAATTTTAATAATTTCCTTAGGTTTTCCTTTATTTGATAAAAATGCTAAACCATTAAGTTTGTAGTAATTAGAATTTAATAATAACACCATCTTAGAAAATAATTAATAAAAATGGCTAAAATGATGCTAAAAATATTCTAAAATAGGATTTAGGTCTTGTAAGCACTTTTATAAGTAAATAAAGGGTTAGGTTTTTTTTGTAGAAAATAATTTGAGCATCCTTAGCAACTCTTCTTAATAAAATCAATAAAATAAATAAGGATTAATTTACCCACTTTATAAAATAACTTTTTCTTTGGGAAAGGTCTAGGTATCTTTGTTGGCTTGCAACTGTATCGAGAAGTGAACTTTGTGCTATGTTTTCAACTATTGCATTTCTCATCACTAACTTGCATTGCATTTAGAGTCGGAAACTTCGGAAGTGGAATACGTGGATTTCTCGAACGACCCAGTGCCGTACGAGGAGGTTTTCTTGGTTGCTCAGGAGTCTCAGGAAGCCGTCGAGACTGCTACTCTTTTTGAAACCCAAGGCAAGCCCCGGATGCATTTTTACCTATTTTATTTCAACAGATCACGAGTCCAAAGGTTATGATTTTATGTGTGCATTAGGTTAGGAGTTGAATGCAAACCCTTGATGCATGAACTACTCCTTGATAGAATTACCTTTGATAGGACAAGTAAGTAAATGGATTAGACCACATCTGCTTAGCTATGCCTTGCCAGGTTTATAATTAAAGGAATTGATCTAGGTTTTCACTAATCATAGATGAATCATGCATGAGGTTATAAGAAAAGAGAGAGTGGGCAGAGGATGATAGAGTGGATTGACAGGTTCGATCCTTAGCTCTGCCTACTAACAAAAGTCACTAAGGACCGATCCGTTGTTTACCTGTTTGATCAAGTGATTCTACCTGGTTGCTTACTGGGTAATGGGGCCAGTAAAGCCAACTAGATTGGCTGGCTCATGAATTGGAAATATCGCTTACCGGTGCTTGCTGGGTCGGAGAAAGGCGGGATCGTCATCTGGAACTCACGGGGTGGTCGCCAGACGTGGGGCCCACGTGGGGATGCGTTCCCGGGTTCGGGTAAGGATATTTCCGGTTTTTGGTCCAACTGATTGAAAGGTTGTTGCGGGCAGCTGGCGCAGCTGTACGTAACTGGTGGCTAGGTATCTCCTGCAGGATGTATATGGATCCGGATCAACACTACTCTTGGTTATGAGTGTACTTGATCAGGTGTTAAACATCGTAGAGGAAACAAGTTGAACTATTACATGGAAGTGATTCAAAATGCTGTTTGGACCTAGTATCACTTGAATGAAAAAGGTATTTACCACTTAGTTGAGTAGCTAATACTTAACTGCAATAAAACTGCTTTATAAGGACTCATTACTAGTAAGCTTTTTCCGCAAAAGGTCAAGTCAGCCAAATAACCACCAAAAGCCTAATCATTCTCCTTGAGAGTCTTTTCTTTGGTAAGACGGGTAAGTCTTGCTGAGTACCTTCGTACTCAGGGTTCTTCCCTTTCTGTTTTTTTTCAGAGGAGGTTCCACAGGCCGAAGGAGAGGAGGAAGGCCAGAAGTCCTAGAACATCGGAGGTCCCGGATGACTCTAGATGTTAGAAGTATCTAGTTCTACTTTACTCCTTTTGTATAAATCTAGTTGTATCTTGGACCTTAGAACTTTGGTTTGTCGTTAAGGTTATTTCAAAACTCGGTTTGTAATATTTCGTATCTTTCCGTATGTATGTAAAAAGGTAATGCCTGTTATGTTATCTCCAACTCGGTAAAAGATCCTAAGCTTTGGTTAAGAAAATGTTGTCAGTGGATGATTCGGGATGTCCCGGGGACACTCGACAGACTACCGGGTTTAAACTGTTTGAAGTGCGTGCGGAGTTATCCTGAGTTAAGGTGGCTCGACGCACTTGAGCCAGTTTAAATTGGGCGGTTCTGCCACAGCTGGTATCAGAGCCGTAGGTTGGGTTAACTAAGAGGTGTTACTATTTTAAAACTTCAGGGACCTATTTTAAAGTATAAAAAGGTTGTGTCGTTAGGTGGCAGTAGTCTAATGGTTGTTGTTTTGCAGATGCTGACTGTTAGCATATCGTTAGCTACGGTAGACTTTATATTAGGGAGAGCTATACGATGCCACCACATTTTATATAACGAGTGAGATATGAGTCTGTGAGGGCGTAGGAAAACGCTGCAATCATGTGCATTGCATGTTTTCAAAACTTTTCTTTGGGGGTTTTGGTGTGTGCCGTTGTTGACTTTGGTTGTCTCTACAGATGGAGACAATGGAGCACACGGACCAGGACGGCTGGACCCAGGGGTGCTACCACAATCGCCCTGGTTTCACTAGAGTTTTGTGGCAGATCTTGCAGGAGAAGGGCTTTGAGGAGCCACCACTGTACATCTGGAAGCAGTTCGACACTCTGCAGCAGGTGGGTGTACTGTCTATGTGCACATTCCAGAGTCAGAGACTCATGCTACATGGAAGCTGGACGAGACTCGAGTCCAGGGTTTTGAGTTTGAGGATACTGTCCAGACTGCGGCCTTAGCAGCTCTCACTGAGCTATGCCAGAAGAATAAGTTTGAGATTGGTACAAGCTCTGCCAGGTTCTTTCCGCTACAGGATCCAGAAGATGGGGTCTGGAAGCGGCGAGTCAAAGCCTTGAAGAACAAGTCAAGGGTGGAGAATGATGAGGTTGCAGCATCTTCAGTGGACTACATGGTGTCCATGTTCAGCCTTCTACAGATGTGCCAGAAGAGTTACCAGCGCCAGAGGGAGAAGAATACGGACTTCAAAATGAAAATGCTGGGAATGAAGTCTGGTCTGGAAGAAGCCCAGCAGGCTATGCTGGATAGGGAGCATGAAATGGAGAGATCGATGCGGGACATGGCTCGTAGGATGGATGAGAAGGATGCGGAGATACAGCATCTCCAGGAAGTCGGGGCAGAGTCTGCCGCAGCACGGACTGAGGCCATGGGAGTACACACTCAGGAGATGCAGGCTCGTGTCTCGATGCTGCAAGATGAGATTGTTGCCTTGAGGACAGCCTTGGAGCAGTACGAGCATCTGGTAGCAGCTGCCGATCACCATGTTGAAGCACCACCAGCTCCAGCTCAGGATCAGCCACCAGCTCAGGAAGGAGCAGGTGAGGAGGTGGACATAGTGGGTATGGAGCCTGCTCTAGCTGCACCACCAGCACCAGAGGATGCGCAGTTCGCCGATGAGGTTCTGGAAGGTTTCGAAGGTTTTGAATTCGAGGTCGAGGAACACAATGAAGCGCTGCCAGAGGATCCAAACGCGTTTGCATGGGCTAATGCAAATGCGGATGGGTTCGATCCTGAGGGACACGGACCACTGGAGTTCCATCCCGTGGTGGTGGACGAGGATAGTGATGAGGAAGACCCCAGTGAGATCCAGGGGGAGTCCGGCATGACCACCGTCACCAGTTCTTCGTCTTCTTCGACTTCGTCGTCGGCTTCCAGTGCAATCAGGTCTGACGGAAGTGAGAACTCCGTCAACCAACCTGCTCCGATGGAGGGTGGAGCGTGAGAGGAGTGTGGGTTGTAGGGTTCTTTTGGGAGTTTGTGCATATGTTCATGTAACCCGTATGTTAGTACTTGGAACTCTAGGGTTGTAACTTGGTACGTATATCTAGTGGCTTGAGTTTGTAGGCTTTAACTCCTAGGGAGTCGTGTATATGTTCTGATGTGATGTCTGAACCGCTGTCATATGAATGCATATGTGAAACATGATGGTTATGTGCTTATATGTCAAAAGGGTTTTCCGAAAGGAGTTACCTTTTTCTTGTGCAAATCTTGATACACCAGTTGAATGGAAGTTAATGATCTGTTGCACTGAACTTTTGTAGAATGGCAAATCAAAGGAACCAGCAGTCGAGCTCGAGGGAGGACCCCAATACTCCATCGGGACCTCCTACCTTGACAGATGCGTTTGCTCATCTTATAAACTCTGGGACGGAGCAAACCCGGCTGTTGAACTTGATTGCTCAGAACTTGGGCAACCGTTCGTCCGGAAGACAAGCTGGTCAGCAGGGAGTCACGTACTCTCAGTTCCTGGAGACCCACCCACCTGTCTTTAGTCAAGCTGAACATCCACTTGAGGCGCGGGAATGGATCCAGACTTTGGAGCAGAAGTTCCGGGTTATTCCCCAGTGTACGGAAGCCCAGAAGGTGGAGTTTGTAGGACTTCAGTTGCAAGGTTCCGCGGGTACTTGGTGGGCAAGTTTCTTGTCTCGCCAACCGGCGGGAGGAGTGCTGAATTGGGAGGACTTCAAGACCGTTTTCTGTGTTCACTTCATTCCTGACGGTATCTTGAAGTTAAAGTTGGAGGAGTTTCTGAGGTTACAGCAAGGTAACCGGAGTGTGCTGGATTATACTCGTGACTTTGAACATTTAGCCCAGTATGCTCCTGAACATGTTGATAGTGAGACGAAGAAGAGGGACTGTTATCTCCGAGGGCTTAACGTCCGGATGCAGGAGAAGCTGGTTACCTGCACTCTGCACAATTATGGAGAAGCAGTCAGTATGGCCATCTCAGCTGAGGCAAAGATGAAAGCATTGGATGAATCTCTCAGGCGGGAGGAAGCTTTGAAGAGAAAGACCCCTCCCATGGGAGCCTCAAGTAGTGCTCCACCACGATACAAGCTGGTATATCGTGGACCACCACGTCCTACTTTCCGTGCTCCGCAGCCACAGGTTTCACAGCCATCATGGGCGACGAGGAGTTCTTATAATGCACCTCGCCCAGGGAATCCTCAGTCCCAAGGTAACCGGTATCCGGCAACGCCAGGCAATAAGCAGCCCTGTTACAATTGTGGCCAAGCTGGACACTTTGCTCGGGATTGTCGTCTTCCCAAGCAGGGTGGTAATCAGAATATCAAGGCCCAAACTTCAGGGCAAGGCATAGGTCAGAGGTTTGTGAGGAAGAAGATTTTTAATGCCAAGACTGGCCGAGTTCATTACATGAATGTGGAGGAAGTACCGGAAGGAGAACCCGTTATGGCTGGTATGTTTCCTCTCAACCACCAACCCGCTGTTGTTTTATTCGATTCGGGTGCATCGCATACTTTTATAAGCAAGGCTTTTGTTGAGAAACATCACTTAGCTACTCGAGAGTTGAGAAATAAGTATGTGATAGAATCTACTGGGGCAAGGCAAACTACTAATCTTGTGGCTAGTGATGTGGCTTTAAGTTTAGAGGGTCACATGATAAATGTTTTACCCTTAGTTCTTGAGGATCAAGGGATTGATATAATCTTAGGGATGAATTGGATGACCCAGAACAAAGTTTTAATTGATACAGGATCTAGGGAGATTTGCTTTACTAATGCTCTTGGTCGGGAGGTGAAGATCATTATACCTGCCCATCAAACTTTAGATGGTATGGTCAAAAAGACGAGAGCAGTGACTCTCGAGTCAATACCTGTAGTAAATGAGTTTCCGGACGTCTTTCCGGAAGATCTACCGGGGTTACCACCCGTAAGAGAGGTGGAGTTCACTATTGAACTTGAACCGGGGACAGCTCCTATATCTAGAAGGGCGTATAGAATGCCGCCTAAAGAACTAGCAGAACTGAAAGTACAATTGCAAGAACTACTTGATAAAGGTTTTATCCGGCCTAGTGCATCTCCATGGGGTTGTCCGGCAATTTTTGTGAAAAAGAAAGATCACACCTTATGGTTATGTGTGGATTACCGTCCTCTGAATGCGGTGACCATCAAGAACAAATATCCGTTACCCCGGATTGATTTATTGTTTGATCAGTTGGCTGGAGCAAAGGTCTTTTCTAAGATCGATCTCCGGTCCGGGTATCATCAGATCCGGATTAAGCCGGAAGATATCCCCAAAACGGCTTTCTCCACTAGATATGGTCTTTATGAGTATCTAGTGATGTCCTTTGGATTGACGAATGCCCCAGCGCATTTTATGTACCTGATGAACACCGTGTTTATGCCTGAACTGGATAAATTTGTAGTGGTGTTCATAGATGATATCTTAGTGTTCTCTAAGAATGAAGAAGAACATGCCGAGCACCTGCGCATTGTTTTGCAAAAATTGAGAGATGATAAACTATACGCGAAGTTGAGTAAGTGCAAGTTCTGGTTGAAAAAGGTACCTTTCCTGGGTCATGTTTTATCGGCTAATGGTGTAGAAGTTGACCCGAGTAAGGTTGAAGAGGTGTTAAATTGGAAACCACCGCAATCAGTCACCCAGGTTAGGAGTTTTCTGGGAATGGCCGGCTATTACCGACGGTTCATTCCAGATTTCTCTAAGATAGCTAAACCTTTAACCGAGTTACTTAAGAAGGACCATAAGTATGAATGGAGCGAACAATGCGAAGAAGCATTTCAGAAGTTAAAGAAGTTGTTGACTACAGCTCTGGTTCTAGCTCAGCCAGATATTGAGAAACCTTTTGATATCTATTGTGATGCCTCCGGGAAAGGTCTGGGCTGTGTGTTGATGCAGGAGGGTAGAGTCATCGCCTATGCCTCCCGACAGTTAAAGCGACATGAAGAAAATTATCCTACACATGATTTAGAACTGGCTGCCGTAGTGCACGCTCTTAAGATATGGCGGCACTATCTTTTGGGAAGTGGGTGCCGTATTTATTCTGACCACAAGAGTTTAAAGTATATCTTTACTCAATCTGAGTTGAACATGCATCAACGTAGGTGGTTGGAATTGATTAAGGATTATAACCTGGATATTCACTACCATCCGGGTAAAGCTAATGTGGTAGCCGATGCTTTGAGCCGGAAGGCTCAATGTCATTGTTTAACCGTTCATAGAAGGGCAAAGACCCTATGTCAAGAAATGGAAGAGATGGGGGTTGAAATGGTTATTCAAGGTTCTGTCAGGAATATTGTGATTCCCGACACCTTGAAAGAACAAATTGAAAGGGCACAATTAAAGGATAAGAAAATGAAAATCCTAAAGAAACGTATTGCTGAGGGGAAACCCGTATGCTTTACGCAAGATGAAAATGGTATCTTTTACTTCAGAGATAGAATTGTGGTACCAAAGGATTGGGAGTTAAGAAGAAAAATCTTGGACGAGGCACATTTGTCTAGGTACTCTATTCATCCTGGGAGTACAAAAATGTACCATGACTTAAAGCAGAGAGTCTGGTGGACTCGAATGAAGCGGGAAATCGCCCGTTATGTGTCGAGGTGTGACACCTGCCGAAGGGTGAAGCCTATCACCCAGAAGGCTGCAGGGTTGTTACAACCTTTAAGCGTTCCTGTGTGGAAATGGGAGGATATCTCCATGGACTTCATCGTGGGCTTACCTACCACATCGAGAGGATATAATTCCATTTGGGTTATTGTTGATCGGTTAACTAAGTCCGCTCATTTCGTACCGGTCAAGACTTCATATAACTCACAGAAGTATGCAGAATTGTTCTTGGAACGGATTGTATCCTTGCATGGGGTACCCAAAACTATTACTTCTGATAGGGGATCACAATTTGTGTCGCGATTTTGGGAACAACTACATCAAGTAATGGGTACCACCTTAATTCGGAGTTCTGCCTATCATCCAAAAACCGGAGGGCAGACAGAGCGAGTTAACCAAATTTTGGAAGACATGCTAAGAGCATGTGTGTTGACTTTCTCTAAGAAATGGGATGAATGCTTACATCTGGCCGAATTCTCGTACAATAACAGCTATCAGTCCAGTATTCGAATGGCACCTTTTGAAGCTTTGTATGGCCGAAGGTGTAGAACACCGTTAAATTGGACTGAAGCGGGGGAAAGATTCACTTTTGGGCCGGATCTTGTTAAAGAAGCCGAGCAGAAAGTCGCTCAAATTCGAGAGCACTTACGGATTGCTCAATCAAGACAAAAGAGCTATGCCGATAAAAGAAGAACGCCATTGCAATTCAAGGTGGGAGATTACGTTTATCTACGTGTATCTCCTATGAAGGGACTTCAGAGATTTGGAGTAAAAGGAAAGTTAGCTCCGAGGTATATTGGTCCGTATGAGATTCTGGAACGGAAAGGTTCTGTGGCCTATAGGTTGGCCTTGAGCCCACAGCTGTCGACTGTGCACGACGTATTTCACGTATCCCAGCTCAAGAAATGTTTACAAGTACCAGAAAGTATCATCCATGATACTCAAGTGGAGTTAAATTCCGATATGATTTATGAAGAGAAGCCAATCCGAATCTTGGATGAAAAGACCCGGGATACTAGAGCAAGGAGCATCAAATTTTATAAAGTACAATGGAGTAACCATACTCCAGAAGAGGCTACTTGGGAACAAGAGTCATATTTAATTTCCCAGTACCCCGAGTTGTTTAAATGAATGACAAGGAAAGTCTTTGTACATATGTAAAATAAACTTGATGTTTCCATGCCTTATGAAGAAAGTAAAGACTTTGGGTAATGACACATTATCCTTTCCATTGTCAAACCTGGAGCTTTATCACTACGGGAATCTCGGGACGAGATTCTTTTAAGGGGGAAGGGCTGTAACATCCCACCCTTTTTAATCGTTGCACATGTGTAAGAATGGTTGGTTAAGTGAAAATGTTTAAGGAGAAGAAGAGAAAGAGAAAAGAGGAATGGTTGACTAAAGTCAACAAAGTGGCCAAATTCGAAATTTTGAGAACCCAAGAATTTCTCGATGAGGTTTATAAGTTTATCAACTTACTTGGCCATCACTAGTAAGAAAAATTGGAGAAAGAATGTTTCAATTAAATGGAAGAAGGAAAATGAGAGATGACACTATTCACCATCCGACACAAACACTTAGCCATTTTCAAATTTCGGCTGGAATTTCATATTGAGCAGCGAATTTCAAGGCCCTTTAGCCCTTGATCTGTGGGTGGTATGGCCAAGGTGCCTTAAACAAAGTTGTCAAGGGAACTATGGTGAACAACTTTTGTTTTTGAGTCACCCTCAGAAACTGGCTAGATCGAGGGGAAAAGCACGAAAGAAAACCAGTCAGGATATGTTTTCAGAGATTCAGTGTAATTGACAGCAGATTCGAATTCGTGCAAATTGAGTTTGAATTTGAAGTTTTCTGCAAAAACTTCCAATTAGGAAGTTGTTCTACTGAAGTTGAATTTCAAATTTGTCTTCAGCACCAGAGGCATGTTCTATTCAAGTTTTGAGAGTAATTTGTGAAATTCAGTTAGGGTTCTGAAAATTGGGGGAAGTTGCAGCAGTCACTTTGGAGCACAAATTCGACTTCAATTCGAGCTCGGATGAGGGAAGTGCCAATGTATGAAATGAAATTGGATGATCCCTCTACAAGTTTCATTTTGGAAATTTTTGAGGTTACCATATGGAATTGTGAGGAATCGAAGCTTCAATTTCGGGCAAATAGAGGTGCAAATGGGGAAATGCTGACGTCATGCCTAGCACACAGCTCGTCGCCGGCGTCGCATGGACCGCATCGCCGGCCACGCGTCGGTCGCGGTGAGAGCCAGCTCGAGCGGCGTCGCAGCTGGAGGTGTCGCGCGCGGCTGCGTTGCTCCGGTGATAAAACCGTCATCCCCGGTCTCCTTCTCCCCCTTTCGCCGCGTTGTTTCTCTGCTCTCTCCCTCGCCGCCGTTGAGCCGGAGTGCTGCAACCGCCGTTGGAGCCGCTCCGCTCCGTTTTTAGCCACCAAACGCTTCGCCGTCACCTTCTTGAGCTTTTCCACCCGCTGGTGCTCCTCCTCCCTCACTCCATCGCTCGGCGCAAGCCGTTCTGCAGCTCACCGTCGACGGTCGCCGGGGTAAGCGTTCTCCCCGTCTTTGTGCCGTTATAGTTGTGTTGGTCGGAGCTAGAGGGGTTAGTGGTGCTGCTTAGAGGTTTGGAAAGATGTTTGAGGGTTGGTTCGGTCGAGCGCGGCATTTGCCCGTGCTGGAACGCGTTCGCCGCCATGGCGCTCCTCCGCCATGGCAGCCGCACGGCTGCAGCGTTGCTCGGGCCTCCTCCAGCCGAGCTTGGGTGCGCGCTAGGTGCGTTAGGGTTCACTAGTGCTCGTAGGGTAGTTGTTAGGGTTAGTCTTGTTGTGTTCGAGCCACGGTTAGCTCGCCACCGCGTGCTCCGGGCGTGCTCCCGCCATGGCCGGCGTGGTGCGCTCGGGCGTGCGGTGTTGCACGAGCTGGCTTGAGTGGCGCATGAGGTGTCTCTGGTCTAGGCGGTACTCGTGGGTCGGCTGTGGGGCGAGTTGGGGCAGTAGGCTCGCCGGAGCACGGCATGACACCGGAGCTCCGCCGCCGAGCCGCGGGGAAACTAGGGTTAGCGTTTGCCGGGGCTGTTGACGCCTAGAATGGGTGCGCGAGTGCGAAGGGAAGCTCTAGGGTTAGTTAGGTTCGCCGGTGGACCTCACCGCCGACGAGCGCGTGGAGGTCAACGCCGGTGAGGCGCCGGTCCTCGCGGGGACTCTGTCCCGCGTGGCCAGGGGTGTCGGGGAAGAAGAAGGAAGAACCCAGGGGGTTTTCTGAAAGATTACCAATTAGATTTTAGGATTTAGTTTAAATTATGTTTTTTTCACTGTTTTAATTCTAGAAAATTATAGGAAAATCAGAAAAATATGAAATAAATTTTAATAATTTCCTTAGGTTTTCCTTTATTTGATAAAAATGCTAAACCATTAAGTTTGTAGTAATTAGAATTTAATAATAACACCATCTTAGAAAATAATTAATAAAAATGGCTAAAATGATGCTAAAAATATTCTAAAATAGGATTTAGGTCTTGTAAGCACTTTTATAAGTAAATAAAGGGTTAGGTTTTTTTTGTAGAAAATAATTTGAGCATCCTTAGCAACTCTTCTTAATAAAATCAATAAAATAAATAAGGATTAATTTACCCACTTTATAAAATAACTTTTTCTTTGGGAAAGGTCTAGGTATCTTTGTTGGCTTGCAACTGTATCGAGAAGTGAACTTTGTGCTATGTTTTCAACTATTGCATTTCTCATCACTAACTTGCATTGCATTTAGAGTCGGAAACTTCGGAAGTGGAATACGTGGATTTCTCGAACGACCCAGTGCCGTACGAGGAGGTTTTCTTGGTTGCTCAGGAGTCTCAGGAAGCCGTCGAGACTGCTACTCTTTTTGAAACCCAAGGCAAGCCCCGGATGCATTTTTACCTATTTTATTTCAACAGATCACGAGTCCAAAGGTTATGATTTTATGTGTGCATTAGGTTAGGAGTTGAATGCAAACCCTTGATGCATGAACTACTCCTTGATAGAATTACCTTTGATAGGACAAGTAAGTAAATGGATTAGACCACATCTGCTTAGCTATGCCTTGCCAGGTTTATAATTAAAGGAATTGATCTAGGTTTTCACTAATCATAGATGAATCATGCATGAGGTTATAAGAAAAGAGAGAGTGGGCAGAGGATGATAGAGTGGATTGACAGGTTCGATCCTTAGCTCTGCCTACTAACAAAAGTCACTAAGGACCGATCCGTTGTTTACCTGTTTGATCAAGTGATTCTACCTGGTTGCTTACTGGGTAATGGGGCCAGTAAAGCCAACTAGATTGGCTGGCTCATGAATTGGAAATATCGCTTACCGGTGCTTGCTGGGTCGGAGAAAGGCGGGATCGTCATCTGGAACTCACGGGGTGGTCGCCAGACGTGGGGCCCACGTGGGGATGCGTTCCCGGGTTCGGGTAAGGATATTTCCGGTTTTTGGTCCAACTGATTGAAAGGTTGTTGCGGGCAGCTGGCGCAGCTGTACGTAACTGGTGGCTAGGTATCTCCTGCAGGATGTATATGGATCCGGATCAACACTACTCTTGGTTATGAGTGTACTTGATCAGGTGTTAAACATCGTAGAGGAAACAAGTTGAACTATTACATGGAAGTGATTCAAAATGCTGTTTGGACCTAGTATCACTTGAATGAAAAGGTATTTACCACTTAGTTGAGTAGCTAATACTTAACTGCAATAAAACTGCTTTATAAGGACTCATTACTAGTAAGCTTTTTCCGCAAAAGGTCAAGTCAGCCAAATAACCACCAAAAGCCTAATCATTCTCCTTGAGAGTCTTTTCTTTGGTAAGACGGGTAAGTCTTGCTGAGTACCTTCGTACTCAGGGTTCTTCCCTTTCTGTTTTTTTTTCAGAGGAGGTTTCCACAGGCCGAAGGAGAGGAGGAAGGCCAGAAGTCCTAGAACATCGGAGTCCCGGATGACTCTAGATGTTAGAAGTATCTAGTTCTACTTTACACCTTTTGTATAAATCTAGTTGTATCTTGGACCTTAGAACTTTGGTTTGTCGTTAAGGTTATTTCAAAACTCGGTTTGTAATATTTCGTATCTTTCCGTATGTATGGTAAAAAGGTAATGCCTGCGGAGTTATCCTGAGTATAGGTGGCTCGACGCACTTGAGCCAGTTTAAATTGGGCGTTCTGCCACACCTTCTTACGTAAGGAACTCTAGGATAACAACTCCAAA